>OZ024740.1:236106325-236128825 GCA_964016885.1 Eledone cirrhosa | reverse complement strand
TATATATATATATATACATACATACATAGGAAAATGTTCAAGACCCTGGCGGCAGAGCTCAAGCCGTTTCAACGGCTATTTCTGGACTGAAATAGCCGAGAAATAGCCAGAGTCCAGAAATAGCTGTCGAAACGGCTTGAGCTCTGCCGTCGGGGTCTTGAATATTTTCCTATTATCCACTCTACTACCCTAAGTATTGAGTACTCTGCTGCGTTATGGTCCATCTGGTTCCTTACCACACCTCCTTCGTTATATATACATACATGTATATATATATATATATATATATATATATATATACACATTCCTTGTGATTTCATATGAATGAAACAGTTCTAGTCATGTAGAAGTTATTTTTATATGTGTAATAAAGATGCCCAATGTATTGAGTACCCCAGACACAGCTTGGGAATCTACATATTATATGTACACACATACACACACACACATATATATATATATATGTGTGAGTGTGATTACCATCATTTCGATTTAATGTCTGTTCTCCATGCTTGCATAGGGTTAGATGGCTGTCATGTGTTGAAGCCAGTCCTGTCAGGTGACTAGGTCCTACTTGTATACGTTGTTTGGGCTAATACCACCCACTTTACAGCATGTACTAGGAACATAGTTTATATGGCTGGATGCCTTTCCTACTATCAACCACTTCACAGCATGTACAGGAAGTATTTGTCATGACTCCAGCATTATCACCTTACATAGTGGACTGAGTGCTTTTTGTCATTTCACCAGTACTACCACCTTTTTTGGTCGCACCAGCATTAAGTTGCTCTGTGTACATGGTCATGTTAGTGGGGTTGAAAGTATTGGAGCAGTTTGAGGCTGGGATATAGACATTGCACTGCTGGAAGGGAAGGTCATGGTGGTGGCCTTGAAGCACATGGATGCTGTCTGACATATTGTGGGGTCTACTCAACTTTCCTTGTTGGCCTAAAAGGGAGCATTTATATATCACTTTGATCCTTACTATGGAGATTTGACAATGAGAGATCTCCATTCTACACAGTTACAAGCCCTATCACAAATCTGCTCATAAGCCTAGCTCATATAACTAGGTCTTGGTGGGTCTGCTTTGCTTCCTACACCCTCCTTCTGGCTTCTATTCATGTGAATATATAGGAAAACATGTAAACAAAGTGTAGACACTTAACTGTCAATAGCCCTATCTCCCCAGATGTAAGTTGGTATATCTATCTGGTATAGTTCATTCTACTCTGTCCATGATCAAGACACCTAAATGTCAACTACCTACTACACTTACCTATTGATAGGTAGATAGGTACCACAGTGTGATCTAGTTCACTCTACTGTGTCTATCACCAAGACATTTGATTGTCAAATATCTAGTTTACTTAACATAATAAATAGGAAGATAGACAAAATTAAATAATGAGAAAAGGGGAAGAAAAATGGAGTGGTAGACTAAAGACCCCTAGCTAGACAATATATCACAGCTGCACCCTGCAGATATGATGGAGAGAGCTTTCCCACAGAGAATAGCCAGAGACATCCACAGCACCAACCACTCTACCTCATGGGGTTCCTTTCTCAGGTGAGATGCACTCCTGATTTTGAAGAAGAAAATGGCAATATGGGGATATATTCTGCTCTTTTGTGTTAGGTTTGGCAGTGCCCAGGTTTGTGACCAAAACTACAAGGTATTGTTCAATGTATTATATCCATGTCCAAAGGACTTAGCTGTCAACAGAAGTCCAATCCTCTTTGTTATTGTTGTGTGTTGGTAAGTAAATCCTTGCTAATAAGTTGAATGGCTCCTTTTGTTTTTAGATATGTTCTAAGATGTTTGTGTGTGTAGCCTCAATGTCCTATAAATGCAATTAGTATTCCATGTATGTTTTACTTAAGTTTTGTAAATGTCACCAACTGATCAAAACTGAAGTATTTTCTCACCCTGAAGTAGAAACCTAATCTTAAAATGCAATTTTTGAGAATGTTATATGTATATTCCCAGAGAGGAGATGGGCTCCGCCAGGTTTTAAAAAATGGCCTTGAAATGCTGTATGTCAACTTCATCAGGAGTTATGGGACCACATGTATATTGGGAAGAGGCAGGAGGCATTAGACATCATCAGATTAATATTTGGAGCAGCCTTGAGTGTTTAGTGATGTGTTGTTTATAGTAGTTATTATAAGGTGGAAAATTGGCAAAGTTTGTTGGATAGAATGCCTTGTGGTATTTGTTTCAACACTCTGCACGCTGAATTCAAATCCTACCTTTCATCCTTTTGAGATTGATAAATAAAGTATTAGTAAAGTACTGAGACAATTTGTTTCTTTCTGTTTTTGTTCTCTCTCAACTATTCACAGAATCAACCATTCACAGAATCAACCATTCACAGAATCAACCATTCAAATGAAGCACTAGCAAGCTCTTCTCATAGAAAAACTCATATGCAACTGAAATTGTCCAAGGATGAGCTGATATGCAACACAATGCAGGATGGTCAAAGAGATTATGTAATAATTGTTTCCACTATAGGCACAAGGCCAGCAAATTTTGCGGGGAAGGGAAAGTCGATTAAATTTACCCCAGTGCATTACTGGTACTTTATCTTATTGACTTAGGGATGAAAGGCAAAGCTAACCTCAGCAGGATTTGAATACAGAACCTAAAGGTTCGTAACTCTGTGTTGCAAAGCAGGGTGTCTGAGGCTCTACCGATACTGCCAAGCCATCTCTCTTGTAATAATACCATTGAAAGAGACTATAATGTCATGTTTCCATTGAAGGACATTTCTACATTGCAAAGCTGTCATTGCAAAGCTGTCATTAAATATCGTGGCTAAATGTGATCGACATGTGTGTACAGAAGATTGACTCATAACGTTCTGTACTAAATGAAACCACATTAGCAAGACAATCTTAGAAAGTACAAACCAGCACTATGACTACATCACATTAAGAATTAATATTTTTACTCTAAAACTGCATATTTTCATAATAATCTGTCCTCTAGTAAAGGTACTATAAACATTTGAATAAACAAAATTGTTTTTAGATACTTTCTTCTAAATCATTGCCAGATGATAAGAGTTAAAGAAGAGTAATGACTAATATTGTTAAAGTACATGAGAATGAAGTATGTAGCATATAGTAGTGTGTATCAGTGCATTGTGTTATAAGTGATAGTAAGAAGGTCAATACCCTACAGATGATGGGGAAGTTGATGGGGAAGGGATGCACTGCTTTCATGTCCTTTAAGAGGATAGTTAATTTTCTTCTTTATACAACCTCAGATGTATGCATCTTTATTTTCTCCAGATGGAAGAGCATTTGACAGTGGTCAGATCCTACATATATATGCATACATATACACACACATATTTGTATATAGATTGATTCATACATACATACATACATAAACACGCACGCACACACATACGCACACACACATACACACACACATATATATATATATATATATATATATATATATATATATATATATATATATATATATATATATATATATGTATGTGTGTATATATATATATATATTTATATACATACGCACACACACTCATATATGAATATATGTATACAAATATAAATGCCCTGCACCCTCATCAACACACATACATACACAGTTTAGGGAAGTAAGTATCTACTTGTTGTGAAGCAGAACTAAGGAAATATTAGATGTAAAAACAACAATGCAATTTGTACTATATCAGCAGAAACTGTAATAGCCACAATTACGACAGCAAGTATATCAATGATATCAAGAAGAATGTGTATTGTTATGGCAATAATAGAAAGACAATTGGAATAATAATAACAACAACATATTATAATTGCGGAGATGTTGTTGTATATATATACACACATATATACGTGTTTTATGTATTTCCGTAGAAATGGTAAAGGAAAGAAGAGTGCTCTATGTATAGTACAGAGCTATTTAATTATGTAATAAACAACACAATATAATTATTCCATTAACGTTTCATGAAACTAGACAATCTTAACAGAAACGTCCAGAACGCTTCTGTTAAGATCGTCTAGTTTCATGAAACGTTAAGTAATGGAATAATTATATTGTGCTGCTTATTATATAAATATATATATATATATATTGCTTACATTAATTTCTCTAATTTCATTTATATATTATTACTCGGAGCTTTCCTTGAGTGCTTATTAATATTTGTGACTAATCCCAGTTTTTGTAAAATAAAACTGCGATAATATTGCTTAGGCTGAACTCCATATCTTTGTTGAGTTTTTTCGGAATGTTTTGACTGCTGTTTCTTGTAAACACATTTTCGTTTCATCCCGGCATCACTAGCGAGTGTCCACGTGTGTTTTTGTTATTTCAATTCTACACGAGTTTCGCTTGCCTGCTTTCAATTCCACCCCGACATTGTAGCAGTGCCATTAATGCGGGGTGGAATTGAAAGCATTAATGTTGTTAAGCACTACTGAAGATCGATGCAAAAGTGACTAACCACACTGAAAAGTTTCGTGAAATAGTCTTTTAAGACTATATAGTGCATTTGTAGTTTTCCCAAATTGAAGGTTAAGTATTTTTTCTTGATTTTATTGAATTAAGATTTTATTACTTATCCCATATCTTTCGTTAAAAATGATTCATCTTGATGTTATAGCCACTTATATGTCTAATTATTGTAGGCTTTTTGCTTACATTAATTTCTCTATTTTCATTTATATATATAGAGATAGATAGATAGATATCTTATAGATAGATATATTTCTTTATTAGCCACAGGGGCACAAAAGAAGGGGACAAATACAAAGGGGGAAGTTTACATACAATAAAAACGTGTAAAATATTATCACAAATGCAATTAAAAAAATTAGTCGATTTTCCCCAATAGGGGGAGACAGTTCATGTGGGTAACACATACCCCCGAAAAAATGTGCAACCCTCATCTCCAGGAGTACGAAGAGTTTGTACTCCTTTCCTCTCCTCCTCCTTTTCCTCAACCTACAGGCTGATATAGAGAGAAGGCCCATTCACTCGGGCCATTCTCACCACTTTCACCCACCTTTCATAAAACTTGCTGGGGTACAGCACCTCTCTCTCCATCCTGATTCTTCTTCCAAAGTGGTATTTGAAAAAAAGAATCAGTTGTTGGCCGGAGAGAAAGGTGTCTGACCTCAGCCCTTTCAACCTTTTCCACCATACAACCTCTTTCGCCATAGCTATCACACAAAGGAAAACCGCCTCTCCTTCGTTTTTGAAGGAGAGTGGCGGTTTGATCATGACAATGGACTCGGTGGTCAACCGGATTGGTCCCACCCGCGAGATAGATAAACAGCAACATCTCTGCAATAAAAAATGGTGATGATATATATATATATATATCATCATCACCATTTCACCCAGAACTGATTTTGGCTTGGTTTCTACGGCTGGATGCCCTTCTTTACGCCAATCCCATTTACAGTGTGTGCTGAGTGCTTTTTATCATGATACCCACATTACCCCTTTACAGTGTTGACTGGGTGCTTTTTGTCGTGACACCTACACAACCATTTTACAGTGTGGATTGGGCGCTTTTGTCAGGGTTCCAAAAGTGATATATATATATATGTATGTTAAAGGTAAACAGAAATAACAACACAATCGGTAAAGTATATGGAAGGAATATATTAGGTTAACGCTAAAAATAGCAGGAAGAGGGTCTTAACGCTTCGGAAGCTAGTCCTTCATCAGAAGAAAGAATGAGAAATTAGTAAGATTGAAGGGACAGGTGGGTAGAATGCGTGTGTGTGTGTATTTTTTAAAGCTGAAATTAAGTTGATTGCAATCAAAGAAATAAATATAAAAATCTTATATTTATATATGTGATAAAATATAAAACCTTGGAATATGCCCATTAATAATATAAAACCTTTTGATATTATTATAACTATAGACCTGGAGAGTAGATGGGCTCCACGAGGTTTTTAAAAATGCCCTAGAAATGCCGTATGTCAATACAATGCCACGGGAATCACAGAAAAATGAATACTTTCTCTAAGGAGGAATGATAACAACCATCATTATCCTTTTATAACATATGGCATTTTATAATACATTCCAAATTATTTCATAGTATTTAACAGTATTTCCTAAATCCTATATGCATTTGAGTAAACTTGTGTCCAAAGATCTTTCCAGATATCTTAAAAGATGATGATGATTATTAAATTATTTCTTAAATTATTCTCAGTTAACCTGAGATAACCTTAGAAACAGAATTATCAGCTGAAAATACTATTTTACAATAAAAGGTGATTTTGAAACATAAATTATTCATCAAATACATATAGTCTTTGGAAAATTACAATGTTAATGACTATGTTAATTATAAAGAAATGTTTGATGTTAATTATAAAGAAATGTTTGATGTTAATTATAAAGAAATGTTTGATGTTTTGAACTTTGTACTTCATCGGAAAGTAGAGTGGGGAGAGGGAAAGAGAGAAGGAAAAACAAAAGAAAGTAAAACAGAGACCTGTTCTTTTTTGGGTTTTTCCCATTTCTTTCTAATGAAGGGCAAATAAATCTGAAACATCAAACATTCCTATTTTTCACTAATTCAATATAAAATTGATATGACTTTTTACTATGTTGTTCATTGAGGGCAGTGGATTGGCAGTATTAGTCATCATCATCATCATCCAGCAGCCTCAGCCAAAATCGACTCAACAATTAATCTCCACGTGGGTCTGTCATTCATTGCCGTTGTCAAATCTTGGATTCCAATACCAGAATGGAGATGACATCGGGATAAGAGAGCTTGCACCTCCTGTTATTAGTGATTGTTTGTGGTTTCCAAAGCACTAATGGGGACACAGCCTCATAGGTGGCACAATGACAGTGGCCAGCAAATCTTACTCTCCATTTATCTACAATGACAGATATGCATGGGAGGCTGGCATATATTTCTTTCAAAGTCAGATGTCGCCAGCTTATGTTCTGAATGAGTCGAAGCAGGCTAGTGTAGGTGCCATCAAGGTGCTTTTGTTGTTTGTATGAAAGCGTCCATGTTTCACTTCCATATAGCAAGATTGGTTGAATTGTTACTTGGAACGTCAGACAACATGCTTTGCAGCATAGAGTTATGGCCTTTTACGTTCTGGGTTCAAATTCTGCTGAGGTTAGCTTTGCCTTTCATCTTTATGGGGTCGATAAATGAAGCACCAGTAATATATTGGGGTTGATTTAATCAACTTTCCCTGCCCCCAAAATTGTTGGCCTTGTGCCTAAATCAGAAACTATTATGTTATTCATTGTCTTTGCTGTTATACAGTTGAATATATTCAATTAATCCTTTCAACATCAAACTGCCTGAAACCACTCTTATATTTATCTAAAAGCCTTCCATCATAATTTTATATAAGAAAATTTGTTCCAAACATCAGCTTAAAAATGAGAAAGTTATAATACTAAATCATTCCAAATTCTTAATTATTTACAAAATTATTTGAAATCATAGGCAATGTATTTCATCAGAAATATGGTAACAAAATTATGTTTCTATCATGCAGACAGAGGCACCTAATTAAAAATTACAAATTATGTCAAATCATGCTGAAGTTGATTTTGCCTTTCATCTTTTGAGGTCAATGAATTACCATAAATACTCAAATATAAGCCACCATTTTATATCTGAGAATTGGGCAAACATTTAAACTCCATTTATAAGCTGAGGCAACCAATCAACACATTGTTTAGATGGCATATATATTTGAGTATATATGGTAACTCGTAACGTCCTGTACAGGATCAAACCACATCAGTAAGATATTTTTGAAAAGTACAAAACAGTATTATTATAGTATCACATGAAAAATTACAATCTTTACCTCTAATATTACAAATTTTCACAAAAATCTGTTCACAAGTAAACAATACTATGTACATTTAAATTAACAAATCTGTTTCTAGACATTTTGTCCTAAATCCTTACAAGATGTTAATAACTAAGTAATTGTTGAGTACTAGGGCTCAATACAATCAACTGTACACTTCCCACAAACAAATGTGTGGCCTCACACTAATACCATCATTGTGACCAGAGCACTCAGAGTCGATGGAAGTCTAGTGAAACTCATTCACTCTCTGAGGCCAGAGAGAGAGAGAGAGGAAAGGGGAAAGAGATATGGATGAAAATTCAACCCCCATACTGCACTGGTACTTTCTTTTATCAACCGCAAAAGGATGAAAGGTAAAGTTGATCTTGGTGGGTTTTAAACTCAGAGTGCAGAGCCAGAATTAATACTGTAGAGCATTCTATCTGACATCTTAACAACTCCACCAATTCATTGCCCCTTCCTTAAACTGTAGTTATTGTCAAATAAAGTAAGTGAATGATTTTGTTTTTTAATGTCAAAGTATGAAGAAGATATATAGAGAGGGACAAAGCAGGCTTTGTTTATGAAACAGGGAGTGAAGTTTGAAAATAAGGTAGAATTATGTGCTTACGCTGTATTTAACTAAATAAAGTTAGTCTGTTAGTGGGGATTTAAAAACCCTCTGAATGGAAAAAGGTATTGATGTATTTAAACCCACATTTTGGTTTGTCAGACAACTGTGCTACCATTACACCAAAGTGTGGGTGGTGTATTGGTGTAATGTTAGCTCTGTGGTCTGGCAAACCAAAGATATGGGTTTGAGACCCATGTACGTCAATACTCACCCTTTTTCCATTCAGAGGGTTTATGAAGAAGATATTTCAATTGAGAAGTGTCAAGTGTTTCAACCAACCAATTTATAGAAGTTTGTAGATAAAAATAAATTAGCAGTAAGTTAATTTGCCATGAGGAGTGAAAAATCAAACATTTTGGACAGTTTACCTTCTGTGAATAGAGGAAAAATATCTTTTTTATAAAGGCTAATATTGGAATTGCTAATAATCAAACTAGAATCAACCAATTTATAATTTAAAAAATCAACTGTACAACATAAATTTTTTTTTTAAATAAATTTTTATTTGAAAACCACTCATTACTTCCTGACAACCTCTTTAGTGTTGATGTCATGATAAAATGCATTCAATGCATTTTGTAAAGTGGTTGGCAACTGAACACATACATTATAAAGTAGAGAGAGCTCTTTAATCTTACTGAGAACATGACAATCTCTAAAATGTACTCAGTATACATTATAGAGTGATAGCACTGGTGCCATGATAAAATATACCTAGTACACTCTGTAAAGTGCCTGGCATTAGGAAAGGCATTCAACCATATAAACCATACCAAAATATGGAATGTATGCGCAAGGCATAGTATTTCAACCATATTGTCCCAGATTGTGACAAACCATCCAGCCCATACTATTATGGAAAGTGGATATAAAATGATGATGAACCAATCTGAAATTGAACTAATGATACAAGTTTTTAAGCAAAATTTTAATAACAGGTATAATAATTAATTTGTCTTCTCTTAGTGTTTTACAACCATTTTGTCAAATTTTTATATGAAGAGGCACATATAAAGTTGGTAATAGGCCAAGACCTGATGTAAATGTAGAGCCTCAAAACTAGTAAAAGACCCAGACTATTAAGGAAATGTAGTCCCAATTTCAAACTTCTAATTAATCCAAAACTGACTCAAATTCTATGAAACAAAACCAGCCAATTTAAAGGATTCCAGTTTAAATTTATATCTTCCAACATAATTTTATATAAGAATCATATTTTATTTTACTAATGGAATAATTAACAAATCTATATATAAATTTGAGCGACTTCTGTCTGTCTGCCCATCAAAATGTGTGCGTGCATGTGAATGTATGTGTGTGTAAAAAGAAGGAAGGGGATGGTGAAAAAACTATAGCAAAACAGCAGCTGGTATTCCATTTGCTACACTGCATATGACTGTATGTGTATGTGTGTGTTTGTGTAAATGTATGTTTGTGTGAATGTATGTCTGAGTGTGTATTTTTGTAAGTGTGTCTGTGTTTGCATGTTTATATATATATATATACGCATACATATAAATGTATGCACATACACACACACACACACGCACACACACACACACACACACACATAAGCTTACGTGTCAACGTGCTGAAAAAATCCTAGTTTAATAAATCCCTCAAAATGCTTCATTATTTAATTGAAATAGAATGTATTTCATTAGAAATCTGATCATGAAAGGGTTAAGTATTTTAGTAAACATCCCACTAAATACATATAATCTATGTATGGCTACAAATATATTCATACATATATAAAGTACATGATGAACAGAGCAAAATAAAAAAAAATAGAAGTTGAGTAAAAGAGGTCTTCTCAAGATCATAGGCACATGTTTCCGATCTTTTAATCTGACTTGTGTACAACTGAGATGATTTATTTATTGGAGCAGTTGCTTTTGATGTTGGATGACTGAATGACTTTCTTGTTGTTAACTACTGAATTGTGAAATAGTGAATGTAAGCTGTTTTATTATGTCCAGTCAGTTCCAGGAACTGAGTGGCATGCTAATTAGGAGAAGAATGTGGTTGAAACACATGAGCTGCCTGTGTGAGAAGTGTTATGATTTATGAGAGTGAGACATAGGTGATGAATGTAGGGAAACAGGGAAGACTGGAAAACACAGAAATGTTACTGGTTCAATGGACTATTGCTCAACCAGAGAACAAAGAATGAATTGCAGAGAGTGATGGAAAAGAGCCAGTGATGAATGTTTGGAAGAAAAATGGAATGAGGCAGTTGGGTCATGTGTTGAGGAAAGATGAAAGTAACTAAGTGAGAAGAATGGTTGAAATAAATGTTGAAGGAGGTAGAGAAAGGAGAAGACCAAGAAAGACATAACTATAGCTGATAGAGGAGGAAATAAAAGCCAAAGTGTTGGTGAGAGGTGTTGCAGAAGATAAGGCAAAATGGGAAAGTTTGTCATGGGTCCCACAAGGCTAACCGCTGTTTTAACAGGGAAAATAGCCTTAAAATGCTTGTTGCTATAGTTGTAGACAGGAAAACTGAAGATTCTGAGTCATGCCTCTTGTCCTGGTCACCTCTGTGGTGGCTCACTCCACAAAAAATTGCAATGTTCCATCCAATCCTTCCTCCACCAGAATTGCATCCCTCTGAATTGTTGGATTCAATGACACCCCCACCACCAACCCACCCACACACCCATCAACCTACAAAACTTCAAGCTAAACATGATCTGCATCAACAACACAAGTCTGGGAGAGTTTACAAAGGTCATATGTACTTCTCTTTTGCCATCTCAAAAATCCTTTAAAATAAAAATACAATTAAGTACATTGCTGAGGGTTACTCTATAATGACAACAGTAAAATCTGAACAAATGATACTGTGGTTCAATAGTCCAGTATTTTAACCTCATCTCAGGGGGGAATTCATTAGAACACTCAGTTAAATAACTTTGTGTTTGTTTTGGCTTTCTGGGTTCCACATTCAAATCATGTTGAGGTTAACTTTGCTTATCATTTTTTTCAAGTTCATAAATAATGTACCAGGTTAGGGTAGGGGATTTGTGAAATTGTTAAAGATTTGGACAGGATATCTGGTAGTATATGATATGTCTCTGTGCATTCTGAGTTCAAATCTCACCTCTTTCTGTCAAGAGTTGCAAGCAACAGATAGTATCAGTAATAAAAAGACCAATGGGAACATAGTTTTCTTGGTCCAATCTGATGATCAGCTCCTTTCAATTCTTGGCCTCATAACCACATAAAAACCCCAGTGGTGATGGTTTGAGTGTTTTTTCTCCCACTACCCATCAGAATTTCTTGCTTTATGTTTATGTAAGAAATTTTGATGGTGTTCCAGTCATGAGTAGTCTTTATGTTGTTTTCTTTTCAGTATATATATATATAGAGAGAGAGAGAATGGAAGACGAAAAATCAGTGATGCATCGGAACTCAATTTATTGTGTGTTACAATTGTTTTCCTGACGAACAGCTTGAGGTGCGACCTGTGTGTGGATCTACCTGACTCTAGACTCGCAGGTTCCTCGGACACGTCTATTGATTTCGGAGCATATCCTCTTTCTTATATATATATGTATATATATATACATATATATATATATCATCATCATCATCATCGTTTAACGTCCATCTTCCACGCTAGCATGGATTAGACGGGAGTTGTCCCACTTGAGGCAAGGTTGGTCGGGTGACCGTGTCTCGCTCATATAGGACTATCTGGCAGGTTTTCTATGGCTGGATGCCCTTCCTAACACCAACCACATTTACAGTGTGGAACTGGGAACTTTTTACCGTGTTACCTACATGGCCACATTACAGCGTGGTTTTTTTTTTTTTTGTCGTGACACCTACACGATCTCGATCTTGATCTCATTTATTTGGACTGGATGTTGTGTTACCAACTTTACAGAGAAAGGGTGGTGTTGGTGGGAGTGGGAGGATAGGGTAGGGGTAGAGGATTGGGGTGTATATTTGGTTAGGAGGTGCCTACTGACTGTAGGTTTCGCTTTGTACATTAGCAAGGCGGGTCTTCTGTATTACTGTGTAGCGCCAAAGATCTCTGTCCAGTGACATTGTCAAGAGGAAAGCACGAACGGGGGATAATTTTCCTTCATCATGAGGATCATGGATATTTCTATGCATTAAAGACAAGATATCTAGGCCCCAGTGCGTCAATAACTAAAGGAAGTTATTGGGAAAAAAAAGGAAGAGAGAGAAAAAATATATATAACAGAAGGCAAAAAGGAAAAAAAACAGCGAAAAAAACCGGAAAACAATATGCCGAAGAAGGATGCCAAAAGCACATGTGTATAAGCAACTCAAGGGAGAGAAAAAATTAAAGTCAACATCAACTACTGGACTGTGTGGATGAGAAAAACACATCTGACCTCCACAAAAGTAAGTGAGAAAGAGACAGATGAGAGGAAAGGCGAGAGAAACAGTGGAGTGGCTAGCAGAGAGAGGGAGAGTAAAAATGAGAGGGAGAAAGGGTGTGGTTTGGATCTATCCGTCAGCCATTGCTGGAGCTCAGCAGTCGGGGTACTGAATTTTTCATATATATGTGTATATATCATCATCATCATCATCATCATTTTACATCCACTTTTCCCTGCTTGCAAAGGTGGGACCAGAACTGATTCTGGATGCCCTTCCTAACACCAATCTCATTTACAGTGAGTGCTGGGTGATTTTTGCCGTGGCACCTCCATGACCACTTTGCATCTCATTTCTACAGCTGAGTAAACTGGAGCAATGTGAAATAAAGTGTCTTGCTCAAGGAAACAACACATCACCCGATCTGAGAATTGAACTCACAACCTTTCGATTGCAAGGCCAATGCTCTAACCACTAAGCCATGTGCCTCCATATATATATATATATATGTAATAGAATTACAATTTACCTTCAAGCATAGTTGTATACATATATGTATTTGGATTTCGTATTTCAGAAGAAATACAGTATGTTTAAAATAAACATTTAGAGAGCCATAAGCTAGGCCAAAACCACCTGCGACTAATGCCGTCTGGTGGTGTCCAGCAGAAGCAAGAGGGACAATCGAGGATGTGCATTTCAAACTGAACTGGTTCTCATCAGCACAATCCCTCACATATATATTGATAATTACATTATCTAAATTATGCTTCCATTTTTTAAAGTATACATTCTGGGAAGCTTGGCTGCTATTTCTAGCTGGTAAAAAAAAATTGTAGAGGCTTCTTCTCTGGCTCAGTTTTGTTGTTAGTATTCTGGTTGTTATTGTTGTTTCTGTTGTTACTCACACTGCAGACATTACTCTGCTTGATGTAATACAAACAGAATCAAATCAATATTTGCCATATTTGAATGAGGAGCTGTTACATATGATATTGAACTGTACTGAAAGAGGAAGAGGAAGAAAATGGTGGGGAAAGATGACGAACAGAAGGATGAGGAGTGATGGAATTGGAAGTTTCTACTTTTCTCCAGCTTATTTTGCTGAATTTGAAAGAATCTAGTTGGTCACGAAAACTTGAACAGGATATAGGCATTAAATAGCAGCCAGGGAGATCCTTTAGTTGAGTCATGTATTAGGTGGGGCTAGAATACACTAAACGGTTTTCTATGGTATTGATGGTTATCATTATCATCATCATAGTGGTGATGATATTTAGGATGGTTATGGTGATGATGATGGTGATGACTATGATATTGATGATGATGATGATGATGATGATGATGATGATAGTGATGAAGACAATAATATGAAGAAGAAAATGCTGAAATTGGTTATTGTTGTTATTATTTAGCTTCAGAACGGCGGTGGATTGGCAGTATCGGTAGAGGGTCGGACGCCATGCTTTCCAGCATAGTTACGTCCCTTTACGATCTGAGTTCAAATCCCGCCGAGGTTGACTTTGCCTTTCATCCTTGCGGGGTCGATAAAATAAAGTACCAGTAATGTACTGGGTAATTGCTGGCCTTGTGCCAAAGGTAGAAACAATTATTTAGCATCAGAACGTTGGTGGATCGGCAGTATTGGTAGAGTGTCGTACATCATGATTTGAGGCATAGAGCTATGGCCCTTTATATTCTGAGTTCAATTCCCACTGAGGTTAGCTTTGCCTTTCATACTTACAGGGATCAATAAAATAAAGTACCAGTAATGCACTGCGGTCGATTTAATTGTGGTGGTGGTGTTGGTGGTGGTGGTTGTATTAGTGGTTGAGGTGGGGGTGGGGGTAGGTGGTAATACTAGTAATGGTGGTAGTGGTAGTAGCAGTGGTAGTTGTGATGCTGGTGGTGGTGGTGGTGGTGTTGTCATCAAGAAATATATAGAACCAATTAGTAGCAAAATGGTAATAATAATAATAATAATGAAATTATTGTGCACAGTGCTCAGGTGCACTACAACTCATCAAAGGTGCATGTATAGTACATAGAATAATGTACAAATATCAGGAAAGTGAACAGTGTATGAGTCATGATATGCATGTGAGCGTGTGTATGGAGGGGGGGGGGGGATATCAGGTGTAGTATTGGCAAATTTCAGGAAGCATGGAGGTTTTAAAGGATGAAGTGTCTCGACAGCTAACAACTGATGCAGGTAGTTTGTTCCATGCTTCAGCAACTCTGAGTGTGAAAAATGTTTCTGAAAATCATGGGAGCTGTGCTGTTTTCTGACTTTGTAGGCATGCCTGCATGGAATTCAAAAATGTGCTCAGGGTTGTTGTTGGCAAGATGGTTAATAATTTTGTGGGTGTTTACTATTACTTCGCATCACTAGGGAGTCTATTGTATCTTTAAAACAGAACACATTAAGTCTAGTTGTGTTAATATATGAGGGTAGGCTGAGAAGTTCATAAGCTGACTATGAAGGGGTGATGCTAGAGCTGTGAAATCTTGCATGCATTAATTTCAACTTTCCTTATTAATAACTGCATTGTTTCTTTCTAGGGACTACGTTAAAAAATAAACCTCATTTGGTCATTCTGTAAGAGTATTTTGGTCAGCCTATGAACTTTTCAGATGACCCTTGTAGCTATTGTATAAAAAAAGTTGATAGTAAATCATTTCTCATGGTTGGCTGTTTAGTTGGATATGGTTTGTTTATTCAGCCATTAAAACACTTCAAAAGTTGGTGGAAATTAGGATGATTTATAATTTCTTCTCTTAAGTAAAACTCCCTTAAAATAACCATATTTAATGTAGATTTTGTTATTGTTGCTTTTGTTGTTGTTGCTGCTGCTTTAGCCTGCAGCTCAGATCTGATTCAACAAACTATGATTGAAAGCATTTCAATCATAACCCCTGCCCCCCTCCTTGTTTTCAGAGAATCTGTCATGGTCTTCACTAGCCAATGTTTCCTACCTTTTTGAAAGATATAAAGGGGTATTTTGAGAGAAATGTTAGCTGCTATTTATAGCAGGTTCAACAACCATGTAGAAGCTACTTCAGTAACTTCTTTCAACCCCCATCCTACCTGAGAAATAAACCTCCTTCTCCCCCACAAAAAGAAAAAAGAATTTCTGTATTTTATATTTGAAGCTGAGTTCTCTCATAGAATGATGTTTATTCTAAGATAGCTGTCGGTAGTACAAAACAAAGAAGGAGACACCTACTTGCCCAGATCACATTCAATATGTAGTCCTAAATTTAAGTATGCTATGTTTGAAAAAAAGATGGATAACATCTCTGATCATAGATTGCCTTGATCAGGCCAGACCTGAGGCTAAACAACAATAACAATAACAACAACAAAAACAACATATCACTTGATATTTCTGTCTAATTTTATATGAACTCAGGTATCATTATTGTGAATTGGCAGTATCGGTAGAGGGTCGGACGCCATGCTTTGCAACATAGAGTTACGGCCCTTGCCATTCTGAGTTCAAATCCCACCGAAGTTAACTTTGCCTTTCATCCTTACGGGGTCGATAAAATAAAGTACCAGTAATGCACTGGGTAATTGCTGGCCTTGTGCCAAAAAGTAGAAACAATTATTATTATTATTAGAAAAGCTCCAGCCCCTAAGTGAAACAAGAAGTTTGTCTTTTTATCCAAACCATATTCATCACTCCCACACAACTTACATAAAATTAGCTGGAGGACATTATTTCTGTCTTCACTTTCAATCCACTTCATGCGGTACTTCAAGAAGTTGAGGTTTTGCTTGGAAGGGAAAAAAAACATTCCCTTAGCCCTTTCAACTATATACCTGAAATTACCATGTTTGCCATAACAACCAGATAGAGAAAACTGTCCATCTCTCCTTTTCAAAAGAAGAATAATTGTTTCTACTTTTGGTACAAGGCCAGCAATTATCCCAGTGTATTACTGGTACTTTATTTTATCGACCTCGTAAGGATGAAAGGCAAAGTTAACCTCGGCGGGATTTGAACTCAGACCATAAAGGGGCGTAACTCTAAGCTGGAAAGCATGGCGTCCGACCCTTTACCGATACTGCCAATCCACCGCCCTTTCAAAAGAAGAATAATGATATTTGTTTTCATAATATAAGAAAAGAAGAGATATCATAAAAGACAAAGAAAACTTAACTTAATATTATAAAAAAAGGATACTTATCATTAAACAAAAATAACTAACAGTTAGATAACATGTATTAACCATCTCAATACCAACATGCCTGGTCCCATGATACAAAATCTCTTTTAAAATTTTCATATTTAAAACTTTTCCTCATAATTCTATGTAAGAAGATTTTATTAAGTTATGTTCCTGACCCAAGCTTTATAATAATGAATAAATTATTATATTAAATCCCTTTAGTGTTCAAACCGGCCAAAACCGGCCAGAATTCTATACCTCTTTCTGTTGAAACTGGCTGTAACTGGTCGCTCAAACTGATGTTAAGGTATTGTTTTCAAAATAAATGCTTTCAAAATCTCATAGATTCGATATTATGTGAGATAATTATGTGAGGTAAAGCATTTACCATTAAAATATAATAGTATATATAGAGTAATGTGAATGCTAAAGGGTTAAATCCCTTCAAATTCTTGGGTAATCCAGAAGATGAAACTCACTGAGGGTGTATAATTCATAAGAAATATGGTAAAAACTGTGTTAAGAATAATTAACATCAAGATATCCACATAACTTAAAAAGTAACAAGGGTTGAGAAGCAGGCTTATAATTTCTAAAAGATGTATGTATGGTCACGTAACTCCTGATAAAGTTATAGGGATGCCGTGTTGACATACAGTGTTTTGTTGGAATTTTAAGCCTGGCAGAACTCATCCCGCTCCAGGCCTGAGTATAGCAGATTTCTTCCAGAGAAAGATAGAAAGTGAGAGAGAGGAAATGAGAAAGATATATAGAGGAAGAATCGACCCCAGTACTAGACTGGTACTTTTTTATCAACCTCAAAAGGATGAAAGGCACAGTTGACTTCTAAAAGATCCAGAACACAAAAAATATAGATACCAACATCTATAAAATATACACAGTAACCTTCAAACCAAGTGAACACTATGGACCAGTGTTTCTCAAGTTGGGGAGGAGGGAGAGGGTTAATATTTTGATGGGTCATGGCACTTCAGAATGGAGGATACATAGAATATATGCTAATTTTGTTTGATCAAGGTGAAGTGCAAGTTTTTGGAGGGAAAATCAAAGTAGACATATAGACATACATATCTACACTCACATATAAACAACAACAACTTATAAAGGATAGGAAATTAAATCCTAAATAAATATAAATAACAGGAACAACAGAAACAGTTTAGAAAATTTAATAGAAGGAATAATATTAATAATGGAAGAAATTGTAAGGTTGAAGGATGAACACAGACATTTCTGAACAATTAATCACAGATAAGAAGAAAGAAGAGTTAAGAAATACAAATAAAGCAATTTAGCAATTATTCACAATACAGATGATGTAATATAAAATATGTAAGTTATATCAAACTATGTAACACGTATTAGACGGTAAATGTGAAAGAAATTGGGACCAGTGATAATGGAGGATGTAAAAATAAGTAAATCATATCTTCACTTCATACATAATGTAAATGCAATATACAATTGCTGCAATAAATTTGAAATATAGCCCAGAAACCTGATAAAGAGCCTTTCATATAAAAACCAACATTCTGTGTAATTCTGAAGATGAAGCTACATTTTAACCCTTTTGATACCAAACTACTTGAAACTGCCTCTGATTTGACAATACAAAACTGTTTGTTTGAAAATGTTTATATTTGCTGTACACACTCGAATATAAGCTGAGGAATATGTGAAAAAAAAATCGATGGTAAAAGAGCAAGGTCTGCTTATATAAACCATCTAAACAATGTGTTGATTAGCTGCCTTGGCTTATAAATGGGGTTTTGATTTTTGCCCAATTCTCAAACAAAATAGGAGGTTGACACACCACCGACAGCCTCTATGGCGCACTACACCCCCATATCAACACCACCATCAACACAACCACAGTCAGCCTGCTGTTGGGTTAAATTGTGGTTGAGGGTGAGGAGATGTTTACTGACAGTCTCGGTGCTATACGGTCTCGGTCGAGTATATACAGTATCTAAAAGCCTTCATAATTTTATGGAAGAATTTTTGTTATGTGCTCAATACCAGCTTAATAATGAGAAAATTAGCTATTTTACTGAGGTGATGAATTGACAGAGTCATTAAAACATCAGATTGAATGCTTTGCAGTATTGTTTTAGTTCTCTGTGCTCCGAGTTAAAATCTCACCAAGGTCAACTATATTTTTCATCAATAAAAAAAGTACCAGTCCAATATTTGATTGATTCTCTCTCTCTCTCTCTCTCTCTCTCTCTCTCTCTCTCTCTCTCTCTCTCTCTCTCTCTCTCTCTCTCTCTCTCCTCTCTCTCTCTCTAGAAGAAATTGGGTGAGTTCAGACCTAGAGAGGAGATGAGGAAATGAGTTCTACCAAGTTTTAAATGTCCAAGACATACCATATGCCATAACTGCACCCCTACAACTCCATCAGGAGCTTCACCTCCATACATCCATAGCTATATTACTAAATCCCTATAAATTCTTGATTATTTTCAAAATTATTTGAAAATCATATGAAGTGTCTTTCATTAGAAAAATGGTAATGAAAGAGTTAAGGCCATATTCCCTGCTAAAGTAGGGATTAGCTTTACAAGCCCTATGATAGGCTTTGTACTTATCATGGGGTTCGTTTTGAAGCAATATTTTACAGCTGGATGCCCTTCCTGGTGACAACTCCTTTAGCCACCTGAATTTTGTTAGTAAAAGGAAAATGGTGAATCTCCAATGTTAAAAGCAGAGAAAGCCAAGAGCTGTTTCAAAAGAAATACAAATATTTTTTAAAAATGTGATTGGGGTGGTACCTGATTCACCTATTTTGAAGTATTCACTTATTCATTTCAGTAAGCAAGTTAGATTTTTTTTTACATTCTCCATTATTATTGTTTCTAATTTTAAATACACTGCTTACATCCACTTTTACCCTTGTAGAACTGTGAGGACAGAACAAAATATATTCAATAAAGGAAGGAATAGTCATCATTTGTTGAAAATAACATACCTAAACTGATTAACTTAAACAGAAAGATTTAATCAATACTAACAGAAATCTGAAATCTGTTTAGACAAATATAAATTTAAAAAAAAAAAAATTCAGAAATGATATATAAGAAACACAGAGTTAAAATAAGGAAGAAATAAGACAGTAATTAGAGAAATATCTAAAACAACTAATTGTCACAAAATCTCGATGGATCAGATGATACAAAAATAGACACAAGCAATTTATACAAAATGAGATATTTAGTGAAAATAGAAAGAATTTTATAACAGAGAACGAAATCCTAAAAAAAATATATATATTTATAGAAACAGAACAGATTTCACAAAAGGAAGAAATTGAAAACTTCTGGTTTGAAATATTTGAATAAAATAAGAACTATAACTGTGATGTACGATTGATCATTTCTGAAGAAATAACAGGAACTCTATACAATAACGAATGCCATTAATAGCTGAAGTTATCAAAACATTGCTAAGAAAAGACATTAGGAAACCCAAGGGATTGACATATTTTTGTAATGGCTAAAAATACTGCACATTCTACATAAAAAAATAAACTCTCGGAAGCAGAACTTAAATCCTTAAAACATCAGAATATGAGCTTCTACATGGTCGCTAGAAATAACAACCCGACACTGTATTGTTTTAAAAGAGGAAGAACACTCCTGGATGCTCAAATATTTTTCATCAGAACTGAACAACAATAACATAATAATAACTATGACAGAGAAAACTACAGTGAATATGTTAACATTAACTCCAGAAATATGCTAATTTTTCACACCTACATGTGTCTATACTTCACAAAGAAAGTCTAATTAGACTGAAAAATATCTAGAGTTGTCTCCCATACTTGCCAAAATAATTAAAATTATGCATCTACTTAGTGATGAATTGACAGAGTTGTTAGAGAGTTGGATTTACAGCATTTATTATGACTTTCTATGCTCTAAGTTCAAATCACAGTAAGGTCAACTATATATATGTTGAACAATGAAAACAAAAAGTTTAGTGCTTGATCAGTTCATTGTTTTACAATCATTTCAGAAGGTTGATTGATCGTGATAAATCGATAGAGTGACTAATCAATAGTAGTTATGTAACTCTAAATAATTAGTCACGGTACCATAGATCCAGCTCACTGTCTTTAAAGAAACAATGAACTGATTAACCACTAAACTTTGTCTTTTGTTTACATTGTTCAACATATATATATATATATTATATATATATATCATCATCATCATCATCGTTTAATGTCCATCTTCCACACTAGCATGGGTTGGACGGGTTTGTCCCACTTGAGACAAGACTGGTCAGGTGAGCGTGTCTTGCTCATAAAGAACTATTTTTGGCTAGGTTTCTATGGCTGGATGCCCTTCTTAACACCAACACATTTACAGTGTGGGCTCGGAGCCTTTTTACTGTGTCTGCTTCACAGCCACTTTATAGTGTGGATTGGGTGCTTTTTGTTGTGACACTTACACGACCACTTTACAGTGTGGACTGGATGTTCTGTAGTACCAACATAACTTTACAGAGAAAGGGTGGTGTGGACAGAAGTGGGAGGATTAGGGGCGTGGGATGGGGTGTATATTGGGTTAAGAGGGAATGGGAAAAAGCTTGAAAAACATCATCTTTGTCTGTTCCCTAGTCGTTTAAGTTTGGATTGCCTTGAGAGTGTAATCTTATTATGAAATGAAGCTGTCTGATGAGCCCATGGTGTTGGTTACACACAATCACGTGGCCCCTGTCATCATTGAAATATGTATCACAGCATTATCAATAAAGGACTTTAACATCTACAACTACTTTACATTTTCTTATATATATATATATAGAATAAGAGGATGGAGATGTTTTTTTACCAAATTATTAGTAATATTCCTTGGATGGTTGGAATAGCGGTGGATATAATGTAAGTTCTCATTCGGTTTCTTGTAGGGGTAGATGAGCCCGTCATCTCTGTATAAAGCACAAAAAGTTTCCTGCATTTGGAAGTGGTTTGTACAGAGATGATGGGCTAGTCACCCTCACAGGAGTATGGACCACGTCCGTAAACACCTGATCAAATTTTTCCATAATTTAGGTTTCAGAATCACCTTACAAACGTCTCTTACCTGAGCCAACTTTTTGGAAGTAACACTAAATCTGGAGAATAATTTGTACTACCCCTACAAGAAACCAAATGAAAACTTACATTATATCCACTGCTATTCCAGCCATCCAAGGAATATTACAAATAATTTGATATAAAAACATCTCCCTCCATATAACACACTTGTCTGCAAATAAGCAGAGCTATATATATAGACTCTGTAGCTTGTTTGAATGTTCAACAAAATCCAATCTGATGAAAGCCTACTACACAAAGAACTCTCATCACCTAACCTCATTGGAATTATTACTTTTGGACTACATGGAGTTTTAACAATGTTATTGGCCCTGCCATAGACAGGTAGATACCAATTTTGTATATATATATATATATA
>OZ024740.1:236098825-236101325 GCA_964016885.1 Eledone cirrhosa | reverse complement strand
ATATATATATATATATATATATATATATATATATATACATATACACATACATACATACATACACACATACATTCATACATACATACATGCATACATACATACATACATACATACATACATACATACATACATACATACATACATACATACAGTCCCTCTTATTTAAATATACTAATAAAAGCAGTGGTGATGATAGGGCTTAGTATTATATACATATGCAATATTGGGAATACATGTAGTTTATGGTGAATAAGATATACTAGAACAAAACTAGGGAAAATAAACTATTAATCAATTAATTGAATTTTTTCCCCAAAAGTGCGATTTTGTTTGTTTGCATGATGTATGTTGTTATATTCTGAAGCAAGATCATTTCAATGACCACATCTTTTTTTCTTTCTAATGTTATTTCTATGGCTGGATGCCCTTCCTAAGGTTAATCACTCTACAACATATACTGGGAGCATTTTATCATGACTCCAGCACCTTACAAGTTAAACTAAGTGTTTTTTTATCAAGGCACCAGCACTATCACTTTACAGGGTGAGCTAAGTGTATTTTGTTGTAGCACCATCACAACCTTTATCTCAACACAATGGTACTCTAGGATATTTGTTGAATAAATCACTTTGTATTTTATTGCAACTCAATTCCACTTCTTTGCACTGACAGATAATAATGTAACATCTGCACCAACATTATATTGAAAGAGAAATACTGAGAGTTTGTCTTCAGCCATACATATGTCCCAAAATGCCTTTTAATACCATACTTATCACTAACTCTCACCCGAAGTATTGCCCTATAACTTCCCCATAAATTCTAGTTGCTTTGTCTTTAGATTGTTACATCATTGAAGCTATGATGTTAAGTACAATGCTGAGAAATGTCTAAACCCTGAAATACCAGCACTGATACTGAGAGATGACAGCAAAAGTCAACACTAACAGCCAGTCTCTTAATTCATTTTTCATCTAGTTTATCCAATATCTGGCTTAATGGGGTAAGTTCTGACAATGTTTAATCTTTAACACACTGAATATTTTTATGAATTGTTTCCTCTGACACTGCATTATGTATTAAGGGGAGATTACTCTATTGGCAACATGAGGTGCCTAGAGCGCGCTGAAGGTTGAATGTGTTGTATGAGTCATAAAGGTCTGAATTAGTTCTTATTCAAAGTTACTGTTCTTAGGGAATCACATCTTATTCGTACATTCCATTTCTACATCTGGATGCTCTTCTTAATGTCATCCCCTTTACAGAGTGTACTGGGTATATTTATCATGACACTAGCACAAGGAAGGTTGTCATGTCCTTGGCATGATATATACATAAAAACATATAGAACTAAGTGGATTATTTCAAGAGAATCAATGGCATGAATTAAGTTAAAGGGTGGTGCACTGAATGTTGTACACAATAAATTGCTATTTGTTAAAAATGTCCCTATATAAATAAAAATGTCCCTATATATATATATATATATAGGGAGCATAACGTGAAGTTACTGTAAGTTCACCCAGGTGAGTACTCGATGTTTAGATTCACACTTGTAGCGAGGTGTAGAGCTAAACAGGGTGTAAATATAATAATACAAGGATGATTTGTTAGGCCTTCATCATGTTTATTGATTGGTGATGCGTGTTTCACTATTGATCAGCTCAAGGTTCGATCTGTATCAATCTTGCTATTACAACAGCAGAGGTCCGACGAGCTTTTCATTCCAGAGTTGGGCCAGATCGATACAGATCGAACCTTGAGCTGATCAATAACGAAACATGCATCACCAATCAATAAACACGATGAAGGCCTAACAAATCATCCTTGTATTATTCTTATTCTTATTCTTCTTAATATTATATATATATATATGTGTGTTTGCTTTTCAATACTCGTTGCATTCTTTCATCATCTTCTTTGTGAGATTCAGCATCCTGAGATTAGCTTTCATCACTTCTGCCTTAATCTTTCTCCTCCACAACTTCCTTTCATTTGAATTTCTTGTCACATCTTTATCCAACTGTCATCATCCATTGACATTACATGTCTGTACCTGTACAATCTTCTTTCTCTCTTCCATACAGTATTTGGTTTTTCTTATACCCAACTCATCAATTTATCTGTACTTCATTGTTCATGCCCACTAATATTGCATAGGGTGCATCTTTATTTAGTCCCACATATCTTATTTATGTTCCCCCAAATAAAGTGCTTAATGCAATATCATCATCATCAACATTGTAATTTTAATGTTTGCTTTCCATGCTAGCAAGAGTTGGACAAGTCTACATAGACGAAGTTAGTACTAAAGTGGAGCCACTGATCTCCCAGACAGGTCAGAGATCTGTGTCTTTCCTTATGTACAGTCTCATGTTCCACTGAGTGCACAGGAGAGGTTATCATGTCCTTGACACAACTGAGGGTCCTCCCAACCCTTTGTTTGGCAAGCTTTCTATAGCTGGATGCCTTTCCTATCATCAACCACTTTACAACATGT
>OZ024740.1:236081325-236093825 GCA_964016885.1 Eledone cirrhosa | reverse complement strand
CCAGTAATGCACTGGGGTCGATTTAATCGACCCCCCCCCCCCCCGCCCCAATTGCTGGCCTTGTGCCTATAATAGAAACAATTATTATTATATGAGGGTGGTGGATTGGCAGAATCGGTAGAGCGTCAGACGACGCCATGCTTTGCAACATAGAGTTACGGCCCTTTACGTTATGAGTTCAAATCCCGCCAATGTTAACTTGGCCTTTCATCCTTACGGGGTCGATAAAAGAAAGTACCAGTAATGCACTGGGGTAATTGCTGGCCTTGTGCCTAAAGTAGAAACAATTATCTATTCTTTTGTATTGAGTACTCAGTTGAAATGGTTCTCTCATACTCCTGTAGTAAGAAAAGCTAACACACACACACACACACACTCACACATACACCCTCACACATAAACACATGCACATGCACACACACACATACACACTCACAGACACACATGCACATACATACACACACACTCACACATGATGCACATCCACACACACACACACATACATGCACATGCACATACACACTCACACAAACATGCACCCAGACACTCACACACATGCGCATTCACACACACACACACACACACACTCATGCACACATTTACACCCCCACAGACACACACATGCGCATGCACACCCACACACACTCACTCCCGCACACGCACACCTATACACACACATACAAACACATGCGCATGCACACACACACACACACACTCCCCACACACACACAAACACATGCCCATGCACACCCATTCATACTCCCCCCAACCACACACAAACACATGTGCATGCACACAAATACTCACCCTCACACACATGCACACACACACACACACACACACACACACACATACAAACATATGCGCATGCTCACATACACACACACACATATCATTATCATCCTCACCATTACTGTTTCAGTGTTCTCTACTGGGATGGTTAGGATGGGTTACCTTGTTCACTCACTTATTCCTGAGAGGGTTGGAGTTATCTCAGTTTCCTGAGTTGCCTTCTCCTAGAAGAGTGCCCTGACAAAGTCTAGGGGTCCTTCACTCCCAGTGGTTTAGCCGTGCGATCGAGTATTCAGCCCAATTATTTCTATGTCCCCGCACATATACATATATATATATATACATATATACACATGCATACATGTATATACATATTTACACATTTTTGGATGGCCGTTGACTCTTATGAGTTCTTCCGCCCTTAGTCAGGTTTTGTTTTTTGTCCTGCAGGGTGTCCAAAACAGGGTGTCCTGCAGGGTGTCCTCAAACACTCCTTCCGGCAAGTCTTGTCAGAAGCAACCATCTCCATCTGATCTAGCTGGATCCCCAAAGGTGTCCAGTCAAGCACCATGTTCGAAAATTAGACAGGTCACTCATACATAGTAGTTTGTCATGATTTCTACAGCTGAATGCCCTCCCTAATGCCAGCTACTTTAAGTGTGTACATTCCAATGTGGCAGCAACATTATCACTTTACAGCAGGGGCATGCAACAGGCGGCCCGCCAAACCAGTCAGAGTGGCCCGCAATGACCATTTTTAATTATAGGCTTATTTAGAATTTTTTTTGTGACCGTAATATAATTTTCTGCTAGTTGACCTATACTAAAGGGCTTCACTGATAAGGTTATATGTGTTATAATTTCCCAGCTCCATGTTATGGAAAGAAGTTGTGGTGAATCTTTGGAATAGTGCTTAATAAATATTTGTTTCTACTTTTGGCACAAGGCCAGCAATTATCCCAGTGCATTGCTGGTACTTTATTTAATAAATAAATAAGTGCTTAATAAACATTAATGCCCTAATAGTTGTTCCAATGTTCAAAAGTGGCCTGCCAATGGAATATGTTGCACACCCCTGCTTTATAGAGTGGGTTGGGTGCATTTTATTGTAGAATCAGCATTACCATTTTACAGAATGGGCTAAGTGCATGTTATCATAGCACCAGTGTCACTGCTTATAGAGCATGTTGGGTGCATTCCAGTGTGGCAGTAACATTAGTGCATTCATTGTCCTTGGCTTTATAGATGATGTGACGAGAGGAGCGATGATGTGACGAGAGGAGATATAAGCACAGCTGAATGGCACAGTAGGATGAGTGAAGCTACATTTTGATTACTGAAAGAACCCATAACTCAGCAAATAAGGAGAGAGTGAGAGATATAGAAAGAGCAGATGTCAGGTCACATGAGGGGCTGGACGTTGTGGGGTGGCCTAAAAAGGCCATCCCTGGGGGGAGTGAAGAATCAGAACAGGTGTCAGGTTGTGGAGGTAGTTTTTAATAGACAAGCTGACTGGCAACTCAGTGGTTGGTGGGCAAGGGACATGACTATTGTGTGGGCAGGTGAAAGTGGGCAACATTGTATTTAGTGAGAATCGACAGGGAATGGGTACAAGAATGTTGATACAGGTCCTATCCTCGACACTTTGTAGCCAGCAGAATTTGTAGCTCCCTGAACGTTTTCCAGCCAGCCCTCCTTCTGGCTACTGTACTTCTAAAACATCCACCTCCACTGCTAATTAGGTTATCTAAGTATGTCAACTATTTCTAGGGACCTATCTGAATAGAGTCTGTTTCATGTATATTGGTGGATTGGCAGTATCGGTAGAGGGTCGGACGCCATGCTTTGATGCATAGAGTTACGGCCCTTGCCATTCTGAGTTTAAATCCTGCAGAGGTTAACTTTGCCTTTCATCCTTACAGGGTTGATAAAATAAAGTACCAGTAATACACTGGGTAATTTGCTGGCTTTGTGCCAAAAGTAGAAACAATTATTACTACTTACTGCTCCTATGCCTCTGCTACATTCAAAGCCTACATTCTTTGTTAGCCTGCTTCAGATCCTTCTACATCTCTTATGTACCAATACTTCACATTTAGTACACAGTATGGAATTCCTACCAGTTCCTTTCTACTTACAGAACATGGGCATTTTCCTGATGGAATCTGTGTGCTCTGTATTCTCTTATACTTACTAGCTATTTGGGCTTTACTAAGTTCAATCTGAAGCCGTTTGATTACAGGTTTTGCTTCCAACTCTCATACATACATACATACACACATACATACACACATACACACATACATACATACACACATACATGCACACATGATGATGGCTGCCCCCTCGTTATCGAGTATGGCCATTGCACGAGGAGAAAAAAAATATATATATATACACACATACGCACATACATACATACACACATACATGCATACATACATACATGCATACATGCATGCATGCTGATTGCTACTTCTTGTCAGAAGAGTGCCATCCCTTCATTGAACATTGCATGATCATGTGCAAGCAGGTGACTTTTCAGACCTGCTTTTGTTTTGCAGGTATGTTAACTGATATGACAC
Source organism: Eledone cirrhosa (assembly GCA_964016885.1). Taxonomy (NCBI): domain Eukaryota; kingdom Metazoa; phylum Mollusca; class Cephalopoda; order Octopoda; family Eledonidae; genus Eledone; species Eledone cirrhosa. The sequence goes on along the minus strand of OZ024740.1, from coordinate 236,090,448 downwards.
TTGAACTGTCTGTCTCCTGGCAATACCAGCTGGAGTGTGTCTTCACGCATTTTACCATGTGTGGTCAGTCCACTAGCTGACTTGTAAATTAAGCCACACTCACTTCAAATGTAGTGTGGAGAGTGTGGCGGTAGAACCATCTTACAAGTGGCTCGATTTCTCCTTGGCTCATGTAATTTCAGATGGTTAACAAAGCTAACTCTTGTTATAAGAAATCAGCCACATACATTGCACCTCAATTCCTGATGGGTTTTTGCAGGCACTGCACTTGAGTCCTGCTTCAAAATAGCATGCTGCACTCGCTTTTTCCCAAAGACATCACATCCATATTTGATGATCTTTTTCAATGATGTACGACCTTCAGCCAGTCTCTCCCAGCTCTCCATATCAATCTTCAGAGCTTTAAGATGCATACATATATATATATATACACATATATGATGATGGCTTCCACCTCATCATTGAGTATGGCCATTGCACAATATAACATTACTAATAATAACAATTAATGCTGTCGTGCAATGCCTGTGCTTTAAGATTTTTTTTAAAGTGAGAAAAGACTGTGCACTAAGCCAATCCCACTTTCTGAGCAATAGTAGCTATAACCCGAAAAGAAGAAAAAAATCAACATCATCAGTAACTACTGAGCCACAGGTGTTATGTTGGAGTTATCTCAGTTTCCTGAGTTGCCTTCTCCTAGAAGAGTGCCCTGACAAAGTCTAGGAGTCCTTCACTCCCAGTGGTTTAGCCGCGCGATCGAGTATTCAGCCCAATTATTTCTATGTCCCCGCACATATACATATATATATATATATATATATATATATATATATATATATATATACATATATATATACACATATATACACATGCATACATGTATATACATATTTACACATTTTTGGATGGCCGTTGACTCTTATGAGTTCTTCCGCCCTTTGTCAGGTTTTGTTTTTTGTCCTGCAGGGTGTCCAAAATCACTCTCCTCACCAAGTAAACTTGGTGGGGCTGCCGGTTTAGTCGCCGATGACAAGACCATGAGACAGGTTGTACTGGGTTACATGTTACCAGTAGCATACACATACGTACATACATACATACTTACATACATACAGTGCTGGTGCCATGATAAAATCTTAGTGATAGGAAGGGCATCCAGCCACAGAAAAACAAAGAGACAAGACAACAAACTAGGTCTGATGCTACAATAAAATGCACCGAGTACACTCTGTAAAATGCAGAAATGTATATGAGATGTGGCCCCTGGCTAATCAAAGAGGTCAGTGGCATTGATTCTGTTATTACACATCTAACTTCTGTTAACAGAGAAAATAGAAAATGAAACTAATACTAAGGCATTTATAATCTGGCATCTTAACAACTCTACCAATTCACTACATTTTGATTAAATACATACCCACTTTTAAAATTTTTTTAAATTAGAAATATCGTGGCCACCTACATTTCCATTTGTCTTATGACAGATAAACGAAAGGGGGGGGGGGATTTTCTTGTCAATTTACACATATTATGAATAGTGTATTATTCCTTTATACAGCAAACACGTTTTCATGATTTAAACTCTGTTCATGTTGTGAATTGATAATAGCAACATAATATATACATGAATAATATAGGCTTTAGTCAGAATTTTGAAAAATTACTACTTCGGGAATAACAAGTATAATTTTTTATGTGACACATCATATTGTGCCTAAGATTTTATTATTGATATGTAATTAAGTCAGGAACTACAATGATGATTTTAAAATAAAATTCTATTGTTTATTGTTGAATTGGACAAGATATATTTTATAAAAATATGAATTTGGTACTAGCTGAGAATATTTTTCTTGATCAGACCCTTTAGCATTTAAACCGGCCATATCTGGCCAGAATTCTCTCACCTCTTTCTGTTTAAACCAGCTGTAACCGGTCTCTCATACTGACATTAAGGTATTGTTCACAAAATAAAAATATCAAAATATCATAGATTCAATATTATGTGAGATATTGTGTGAGATAAAACCTTTACCGGCCATATCTGGTCAGAATTCTCTCACCTCTTTCTGTTTAAACCAGCTGTAACCGGTCTCTCATACTGACATTAAGGTATTGTTCTCAAAATAAAAATATCAAAATCTCATAGATTCAATATTATGTGAGATATTGTGTGAGATAAAACCTTTACCACAAAAATACAATAGTATATATCGAGTAATGTAATTGCTAAAGGGTTAATGCATGAGTCATGGAGGGGTTATAGCTATGAAGAAAACCACACATCACTGTCAATATAATACTGTGTGACCACAGATAAAACCTGCAACAATTTGAATCTGGCGAGATACATTATATTTTTTGTTTAAAAATACTTTAACAATTGATAGTAATTGATATAATTAATGTCATGATAATTCACTAAACTCACATCCTTCTTCTTCTTCTTCTTTTTCTTCTTCTTCTTCTTCTTTTTCTTTTTCTTTTTCTTCTTCTTCTTCTTCTTCTTCTTGAGAGGGTTGTGGAGCAGAGTCCTCAAACACTCCTTCCAGCAGGTCCGTCTCCAACTGATCTGGCTGGAACCTCCAAGCAAAATCAGCCAAAGCCCACCGATGTTATCTAACCATCTTGCTCGGGGTCTACTCTTGGGTCTCCTGCCAGTTGGTTTTGCCTGTAAAATCTGTCCAGCAATTCTTTCCTGAAACATTCTAACCTCTACCCATAGTATCGGAGCTGTGATCTCTCAATTTGGAGAAGTTGTAGCTCTACCTGAGGCGTCTCTCTGATGTCTGAGCTACACACTCAGCTAGACTCAGACTCAATGGAATAAATGCAAATATATATTAGAACCATTATAGTGTTTTAGAGGTTAATTTACTTAAGTGTTCATATATAATACTATAGATCTGAAAGGTTAAAATCTTTAATATGTCAGATTAATATAATTAAGTATAATGTCTAATGATATGTAGGAAATGTCAAGTTTTGTTTCAAAAACTGTGTTTAATAAGATTGTTAATATAGCTAAAATAATAAATAGGAAAAGAGTCAGGACCCTGATGGCTGAGCTCTGGCCATTTTGACAGCTAGATCCGAACTAGTGCGAGTACTCTGGTGCATTATGGGTCACCTGGTATCTTACCACACCTTCTTTGTTAAAATAATAAATATGAATTTCTGTGTGTGTATCCATATTTCTTTTCAGTTTTGGCTGATATGAGTATTGTACCTAAGTATTAAAGTACCGTATTTCCAGGCACCGAAGACACTTTGTCCTCGAAGAAGCACCCTAATTTTGACAACCAAAAATTTGAGAAAAAATAATAAACAACTTTCGGCCTCCAGAACACATGGTAGATTTTTGAGACTTATTTTAGGAAAGAAGTAGCGTCTTCGATGCCAGGAAATACAATAAATAGACCACAAAATCTAATATATTGTTGCAATTTTGTATTGTTCTCCCATCATAAAAGAAATTTGCCTTTTAATTATAAGCAATTCCCTACATTGTATACTCCTAGAATAAAAACTATGGGGTATCCAAGAATCAATGAAAATAACTATTTTATTCAAAAATCAGTTATGGGTTCAAATGTCATCAAAGATACTGCAATGGAATGTTTCAATAATACCTCTGTTTAATCTTTGTTCATATTTTGTCTTTGCTTGACTAAGTTGATGGGGAGGGGTCACACTTCTGTAGAGAATAAACGTTGGTATATTAAATAAAGCACAAGATGAAAAATGTTACTTTCAGTTCATATCGTTTGCATGTCAAAAATGTAGTTTTCCTTTTTCATACATTCCAATGCATTCATAGATACATGGTCATGTAGGCATCACAACAAAAAGCACCTAGTACTCACTGTAAATGAGGTTGGTGTTAGAAAGGGCATCCAGCTGTAGAAACCAAGCCAGAATCGGTTCTGTACGAGCAAGACTATGGTTACCTAACCTGGCATTGCTCACAACAGGACAACTCGTCTAATCCATGCTAACGTGGAAAATGGATATTAAACGGTGATGATGATGATGATGATTACAAAATCACACATACACACATTCATCTGCTCACAAAAAAAACACCTGGAAAATGGTGTTTCTACTAGGATATAGATATATACCCACCAATACAACAATATACCATAATCTACCTACATTTACCAATATTTGAACTAACTTAATGACTACATTTTAACCAAACACCCAACACTTTAATAATTCATTCATTTTAGTCATTCCTTTTTTTTATTTATTTGTTTATTTATTTATGTATTTATTCATTCATTCATTTATCTGTTTATATTTGCTCTCAACTTCCTATCTTATTTGGGGGTCCCCTTTTAAGGTTAATATTTCTCTTATATGCCCACCCATCCCATCTGCTACATGGTTGAATTAAATATTGGCAATTGCTATTCTCAAAATGCTGCTATTTAAATAATTTTAGGCTATAGTAACATACATCAAGTGACCAGGAGATCTGCCTGTTTAAATGGTTTTGTCACAACATAGAGGCCTTTGTCCTTTCATTTTCCACCACCTTCGTTGCATACCACGCTGTCACTGGCATTACCACTTTCTAACAAATTAGTGCTATTTACCCCACTGTTCATCCTGTTACTGCTAGCCTATCTCTATCACTACCTTCCTCCCATCTTCTAGAGTTAATATCATTCACCCAGTCTTTCCCTCTACCTCTACCACTTGTCTGCCTCTGACAATATCTTCTTTGCATTCAAATTCCCCTGTTGATCCTGTTTGTTGAACTCTATCTACTTAATTGGTATTTTCTTCCAAGCTGGTTGCCACCATTCCACACTACCCAATTGTATTCTCTATGTCCACACAAGTCACTTTTTAAAGTCTATCAAATGTCGTTTGTGCTGTAGAAGCTATCACAGGAGCTGTTTTGGGTATAATTAAGGTTCAAGCTAAAAGTATTGGCCTAACAACCAATGCAATTTTAGCCATGACATCCTCCATAGAGCATAAACTTGCTCCAAACACCAACATGCTGCTGAGAGTTTTGCCACTATCTTGTGAGGTTTATCTAGATTGAATACCTTCAACTAGATTCCAAAGGGAGCTCAGAATGGTTTTCCCATGTTCTCTTCAAACTGCGGAAGAACAAAATCCTAGCCAACAATACCTTGGATTGGCAGACATTCTTATTCTCTCTTGCTATTCTCCAGTGCCCTATGTGGAAACTGGTCCTCTCACATCTTCCTTAAAATGTCAGTTCTAGTTGTTTGCATCCATCCCAACCACTTCTCATCTCAGGTCAGAGGTCAACATGTTTTCTAATGTTGGACAATCCCCAAACATCAAGAAAGCTGTCAATGCCAAATTCAATAAATTTGACATTAAAGAGGCAGTTCACCTTTCATCTCTGTCTTCCCATGTAAAGCAGCATCTCAACCAATTGATAGGGATATGTCACTCAACTGCTCTACCTAACTATTTACATTGGCTTAACTGACCAGCTTATTTAAGACCAGTTTTCATCCCTGATAGCATATGAAAGGCAATTGAATCCTTTCCTGTAGGTTCTGGTGCATGGATTGATATCTTACACCCCCAGCATCTTAAGAAGAGTATTTCCCTATCAGCTGGTGGTACTGGCCTCAAGTTCTTGGAATATTTACTGTTTGCAAATACATTATCATCTGGGAATATCCTCCTCTATATTTGCTCCTTGTTATTTGGTGCTAAACTGTTGAATCATATCAAGCCCAATGGTGATCTCCACTCTATTGCAGTTGGGTGTATTTTGTGATAACTCACAGCAAAATATACTTGTCATCGAACCCAGACTACTTATCCACAGAAATTTCCCCTATCCATCTGGGTGTTGATAATAGACTAGGATGTGAGGCAACCACTTATGCTACAAGAACATTCACCTACCTGCCCTCTGAGGTCCCTAAGGTTGTCTTCCAACTTGATTTCAGGAATGCATAAAATTCCATCAGTCATGATGTCATCCTTAGCTCAGTGCAGGAGATAGCTCCAGAGCTCAATGTCTGAAATCTTGTTTAAAGGGATCCTCAGATAAGGTTCTTACTACTGCAAAGATGATGATTGATGAATGTGACTGTAGTGGGCCTTCATGTCAACAGTTCAAAATGTAAATTCTAGATCCTCAACCACCCAGCTTCACAACATCAGCTAGTTTTAGACCTGTACACTGAATCCTTCCTCTCCATTGTGGTCCATTTTCTATCAGCATAGTGCTCCCTGGGAGCTTCAATTAATAAGCTAGCTTTCAAGCCCACCTTTCTCTTCAAATGGCAAACTTCAAGCAATTACTCCAAAACATTGATTTGATTGAGCCCATCAAGGTGTTTTATACTTAGGGCTTACCTATTCATTCCTAACGTATTGTATATGCTCAGAGTCAGTCCCTCCTATAGATTCTTGTCATCTCTGCAATATTTTGAAGACCTAATCTTTAGGAAATTTGAAAGCTTGATCAATGTCAGATTTACTTGTAAGTCCTATGACGAAGCTGCATTGCTCAAACAATTTCAGGGCTTAAGTCTACATAAATGGTTGTCTCTGTCTCTTTCCTGCTTTCTTCCATCAATGCATCCTCCCATCTGATGAGTAACACCCTCTCCATTCTAACAGGGACTAGCTCCAACAGAGAGGTGGATGAAGCCCTACTACAGTGGAGGAAACTGGGATTGTCAGTTTCTGATGCAGAATAGGATAGATTGAAGCAGAGAGTCTGGCACAACATACATTCAAAAAATACTTTCAACTCTTGCTATTTGATGAATCTTATCAATTCTCAAGGCATTGCTTAATTTCTGTGAGTGCCAAGTTCTTGGAGGACTGGGTTGATGCTTTACCCATACCCAACATCAATGGCTTACTCTATCTGGATGAGCTCCATATCTCCATTGCAGAGCCAATGACTGTAGAAAATTTAAATCTCATTTTGGCAGGCTCCTTGATTCCACAGGTCTTCATGGATTGTCTTGCCATCTGAATGTAGATCACTTTGCTTGCTATACTGAGCTAAGCATAATTATCAAGTACACCCTGGCTCGAGTCAATATCCTTTCAATTCTGGAGCCAGCTGGATCGTCCAGGGTTGAGGGAAAGAGGCCAGATGGGCTAATCCTTTGCTCCTGAGTAAGAGGTAGATGTCTCATTTGGGATATCTCAGTTAATGACACTTTTGCTTCTTCCCACATCTTGGATGTTGTGAGGAAGCTGAAGGTCACTACATTCATTGTAGCTGAATAGAATAAAATTCTAAAGTGCCAGGAATTATCAACAAAGAATTTTTTTTCTGTAACATTTGAGCTGTTTGGGGGAGGTGGGCAATTGACACAGATGTTCTTGTCATTGTTGGCAGCTCACCTTATTGACATATCTCTCTCTCTCTCTCTCTCTCTCTCTCAGATGCTAACTCCTCCAGTTGCAGACCTGAGCATCAACACGAGATATTTTTCTCCACAAAGTTCGATCACCAGCAGCAGAGTTTAAAGAGAAAAGATCAAGTCCATTCCATAAGTTGACATTATCAAGCCATTGTTTTGGCAGCCGGCCTCTGCTTCTCTTACCAGCCAGCCTTCCTTCCAAGCATTACCTACTTACAACCACGAGTTGATCTTTTTATATGACCGTATAGTTTGAATACTCTTGACTTGACAACTGATGATGCTCAAAATAACGTTTGGTTATTCCAGAGCCTTAGTCTTGCTATCAATTGTTGCAATGCTGTGAATATATTGGCTTTCATTAAGGATTATTAGAGAGAAACTTCAATGCCCTTAGTTGTGGTATGTGATTCAGTTAGCGTCTGTCTTCTACCTTTTATTTCTTTCCTCCTTTTTTTATATAATTCTTTTATTTATACTGTTTATTTGTAAAACGAATATGTGTGATGTTTTTTATTAAACAGTATACTATGTGAAGGCGCATGGCTGAGTGGTTAGAGAATTGGATTCACAATCGTGAGGTTGTGATTTCAATTCCCAGACAAGACGATGCGTTGTGTCCTTGAGCAAGACACTTTATTTCACATTGCTCCTTCTGCCTGGAGTTGTAACTAACAGATAGTACTAGCAATTGGAAAAACCAATGGAAACATTGTTTCTTTGGTCCGATTTGATGAGCTCCACCCCACTCATTAAGCAAATGAGGTCTAGGATCTTGTCAATCGACTATCAATCGATACTATGTAGTATTATAAATTACTTTAGTTCTACTAAGAGCTTTGATAGTCTATTCTCAATATCCTCTAGTTAATCCTGTCCTGTTCTTGAGTTCTACTAATGAAATCCATTGGCAATGATGACTAAAACAAAGTAAGGAACCCTAGGGTATTCTACATTATATGCAAAATCCTTACTTCTTCACCCAATTCCAAACACTCCTATTCACTCCCAATAATTCACAATCCCCACTAACTTTTACCTAATAATTTTCTTGCTACTTTGACAAATCATCTTCAATGTCTGTCCTACCCTATTTACACTACACTCTTGCCATCCTACCTTTTACCAACTCTCTCAAATATACATGACTCTATTACTAATATCCTAGTGTCTATTCTACTCAATATTCACTCCCTTCCAGTTGACTCTTTACTATTCTAACTACATTGCATTTTACCCTGTTCCCACTATTTTCCACACTACCTTATTCACTATACTCTTCAGTTTGTCCAACCTTATTATCACTGTCTTCAATTCTACTTTATCCTATACAACTTTCCTGCAATTTATCTTACCAAATTCTCCGTGCTGTGTAATATTTGGTATTCCCTCTTAACTGCAGTATTTTTTACCCTATTCTGACTTCTCTTCAATATAGTTTACCATGTTCCTATTTTGCTGCTGCCAACATTACCCTGTCCTCACTACCCTACAGTTTACTCTACTTTATTTTCAATTAACTGCAATCTACATATTCTCACTGCCATACAATGTACATTATTATATTCCCACTAGGCGGTGGATTGGCAGTATCGGTAGAGCGTCAGACACCATGCTTTGCGGCATAGAGTTATGGTTCATTATGTTTTGAGTTCAAATCCCACAGGGTTAATAAAATAATGCACCAGTAATGCATTGGGGGTAATTGTTGGCCTTGTGCCTAAAGTAA
>OZ024740.1:236058825-236078825 GCA_964016885.1 Eledone cirrhosa | reverse complement strand
GTCATACCTAGTAGTTACATCACAATACATCTGTATGTCATACCTAGTAGTTACATCACAATACATATGTATGTCATACCTAATGGTTACATCACAATATATCTGTATGTCATACCTAGTAGTTAAATCACAATACATATGTATCAATAACTTATCAATGACACTAACATAGCATGATTCAAAATAGGGCTGATCTATGTCGTTTGAGACAATTGAAGTCAATGCAGTGCAAATGGACCTTGTTTTTAACCTCTTCAGTGTCGTAGATGAGATAACTCATCCTAACATGTTTGAAATCTTTTCCAACAGTCATAACTTCAAAATTATGAACTCGTTTCCAATAGTTCATAACTTCAAAGTTAGATGGGGCTACTAGTTTATTGATGTGACATTTGTCAATCATTCAGATAGATGTTGTTAATAAATGTTTGTTTAAAAAAATAGTCATTTTACTGAGAAAAAAAATCGGCACAGCAACTGTAGCTGTGTAAAATATACGCGGCAGTCAACAGATTAAGCCAACTTAGTGAAAGCAAAAGACATATTTTGAACTCATTATATTTTTTCTGTGAACCATATTCACTTAGCAAATAGGAAAAAAAGTTAGTAAAAAGGCATTGATTTTGTGTGTCATCAAAGCCTAAAAGGAAAATTCATGATGCGAACTCTCTGCATAAAGAGTATGATAATATCTTTCAGCTGTTGGAAAATAAGTCCATCTAGGAAGTTGCAATTCTGAACAATCCTAACAGTATCACACAGTGATGACTGGGATTCTTCAAATCACAGCAAATGAAATCTATGTAGGAGAGCAATAATTTCTCAAGTGTTTGTGTTATGATAACCTTAACCCTTTAATGTTCAAACCGGCCAAACCGGCCAGAATTCTCTCTCTTTTTCTGTTGAAACTGGCTGTAACTGGTCACTTAAACTGATGTTAAGATATTGTTCTCAAAATAAATACTTTCAAAATCTCATAGATTCAATATTATGTGAGATAATTATGCAAGGTAAAGCCTTTACCATGAAAATATAATAGTATATATAGAGTAATGTGAATGCTAAAGGGTTAACCAAGTACACAATGTAAAATGGTTGGTAATCTGAAGGGCAGTCAACAGTAAAAACAATGACAAAATATAAAAAGAAATGAATGGAAGATATGTGAAATACACAATACAATTCAGAGTAGCCATATTACTAAATACAGTTTACAGGATGAATATGTTTGCTGCTTAACGTTTCAAGAGGTAGATGATATAATTATATCCATGATTGGTATGGTATAGACCCGTAACTCCTGAGGAATTGTAGAGGCGCCATATTGACATACAGCATTTCTAGGGCATTTTTTTAAAAACCTGGCGAAGCCCATCTCCTCTCCAGGCCTGAATACCGTAGATTTCTTCCAGGGGATAGAAAGAGTGAGAGAAAGGAAGTGAGAAAGAGATATAGAGGAAGATATCGACCCAGTACTTGACTGGTACGTTTTTTATCGACCATGAACGATATCCATGATTATGAGAGATCACAAGGATGGATCAATCAGCTAAATGTACCATCATCTCAATTTCACAATTCATAATAATCCTGGGTATCATTAATTCATTCATTTTGTAACATTTTAAGTAGCAAAAATATTCACCTTTGCCATGCTGGTGTACCACATTATTTTTGTCAAACTGCTATGTTATAGGATATAAACAAATGTTGGCATCGGCATACACATACACTCTCCACACCTAGACACACACATACACACATATATACAGCAGGCTTCCTCACAGTTTCTACCTACAAAATTTCATTCACATGGCATTTGTTATTGTATGATTCCACATAGATCGTTGTTATAACGAAATTAGCATGAACTAAAAAAAATTTTTTTACTATACACTCATCATTTTTTATATGTATTATGCAAGTATATATATATATATATATATATATAGATATATTAATATATATATATACATCATCATGATCATCCTTATTGATTAATGTCTATCTTCCACGCTAGCATGGGTTAGACGAGTTTGTCCCATTTAGAAGCAAGTTGGGTTGGGTGACCGTGTCTCGCTCCTATAGGAGAGTTTCTAGCTGGTTTTCTATGGCTGGATGCCCTGCCTAACGCCAACCACATTGACAGTGTGTGCTGGGTACTTTTTGCCATGTCTTTTACACGTCCACTTTACAGTGTGGGCTGAATGTTTTTTGAGCTGGTTCTCTACGGCTGGATGCCTTTCCTAACGCCAACCACATTTACAATGTGTGGTGGGTGTTTTTTGTCGTGACACCTACATGATCACTTTACTGTGTTGGCTGGATATTCTTTATATATATATATATATGCTTGCCGGCCATGTATCTTAAACAGCTCGTCTGACCCCCTGCATATCAAATGATTTCTACATCTCCTGTGGATTTTATCTGAAGAGAACATATTTTGGCTTATGTTATAAGCCTTTCATCTTCAAAATGCGTATCATAAAATAAATTGGGATGACTAAAGTAACTGCCTTGCGTTTATTATTATTATTATTATTATTATTATTATTATTACAGTTGCATATATCTTGCTTTATGTTCATACGAGTTATCACCAAGTCACAACCAGTGACCTCAAGAGACAACAAGGTCCGCCATGTTCAAGAAAGAACATACATACTCACACATGCATCTTTAGGTGTTTAGACTTGTGATATACTTATATTGACAGAATCTTCCTTAGTATATGGGCAGTTCCCATTAGTACTATCTTTTGTATTTCTCCTATACGCGGGTTTCCTGGGATTTGCGATAAGTAATCATTAGACCCCTTAGGTATCATTCCTAGAGCGCCTACAACCACTGGTATTGTTTTAGTTCTCAATTTCCACATTTTTCCAATTTCTATCTCCATTTCTATCTTATACTTGCTCAATTTTTCAAATGTTTTTATAGATACATTCTTGTCTATTGGAACGGACATATCAATTAGCAAGCATACCCTCTTTTTAAAGTCCTTCAGTATTATATCAGGTCTATTTGCATCTATTTTTCGGTCTGTTTGGATGCTAAAGTTCCACAAGATTGAGATGTGATCTGTTTCAAGTATGGGAGGTGGTTGATGCTCCCACCAATTCTTTTGATGGGGCAGGTCAAAATGCTTACACATTATCCAATGTATGTATTGTGCAGCTCTGTCATGCCTGTTTAGGTATTCGGTTGGACCTATAGGACTGCACATTGAAATTATATGATCAATGGTCTCTGGTTGTTTTTTACATACACGGCATAATGGGTTGCATCCATTTTTTATTATGTTGGCTTGGTAATTTTTTGTTGGCAGATACTGATCTGGTGCTGATATAATCAGCCCTTCAGTCTCCGATTTCAGTCCAGAGGATGCCAACCACTGATGGGTTAAAGTTTTGTCAACATCAGGATTGTTAGCTCTTTCTGGGTATTTTCCATACAGAGGCTTTTCTTGCCATTTCTTAGCCAGTTTCTGTAGCAGTTCTTTCTTTGCAGTTACTTTTACCTGCTTTGCTTTTTCTGTGTTTTTTTATTTCAGCAGTAAATGGAACTTCTGAAATTTGTAGTTCATTACTGTATCTTTGTGCATCTTTTGTAATGGAGTATGATCTTTTGATGCTTTCGTGTTTCAAAACGAGTTTGATCATCCAATCATGTGATTATTATTATTATTATTATTATTATTATTATTAGAGGTTAACTTTGCCTTTCATCCTTACGGATTCGATAAAATAAAGTACCAGTAATGCACTGGGTAATTGCTGGCCTTGTGCCTAAAGTAGAAACAATTATTATTATTATTATATATATATATATACTAATTGGTACGGTGAATAAGATAATACACATCACCTGTATAAAGCAATGTTATTTATAGTGTGTGTTTGTTTATATGCACCTGTAAAAAGATAATGTCCAGCTTTCAAAATAAAACAAAATTTGAACCTAAATCAACTACATTAAAAATGCATGTGACCAAACTGTGTGACATATATTCATCTGAAAGAAAACTCCAACATCTATTGAAATTGGTAATATAGTTTATGGGATCAATATAAGTCAACTTTGTTGTCACCAAGTAGATTATTGTAACAACTGATAATTAAGGCCATGTTTTTATCATGTTGAATTATATGTCTAGTAGGTAGAGACCAAGGAGTGATTTAATAATGGAGAGTTGATATCTAAAGGGGGAAATAACTGTTAGCATTATGATAAATATAACGATTAGTAAGTGTACCATGAATACTGATCGTGGTGGTGGTGATGGTGGGGGATATGTTGTTATATACTCAGACATATTTACAGTCAAGATGGAGGTGATTCGTTGTTGCTCCAATCTCTTTAGTACATTTAAACACTGAATGCTTTATATGTTAGTTATTGCTTTGGATCAAGTAAGTGTGGGTGTGTTGTTAGCAACTATATATGTGTGTCACCAACATATTGGCAATATATTGATGATAATATACTATTAATCAATACATTTATTTTGATATATAACATATTCTAGTGAAGACAGAAATGGAGAGAGAGGGAGAGAGAGAGAGAGAGAGAGAGAGAGAGAGAGAGAGAGAGAGAGAGAACAGGAGAGAGAGAGAACGAGAGAGAGAGAGAGAGAGAGAGAGAGAGAACAGGAGAGAGAGAGAACGAGAGAGAGAGAGAGAGAGAGAGAGAGAGAGAGAGACAGGAGAGAGAGAGAGAGAGAGAGAGAGAGAGAGAGAGAGAGAGAGAGAGAGAGAGAGAGAGAGAAAGTTAAGTGAGTAGCTAGCATATTAAATGTAGTGAGTAAAGTTTTCTTTAATTAATTAAAATTACACATGTAAAGAGGAGGGCAAATCATTAATGATAAATTCAGATCAAGAAAGATAGATTTGAAATCAAAGTCAATTAAAGTAAAAGGTAGGTTGGATACAGTAGGGAGTGGGTTTGATCTTTGATATATACAGTAACCAATCCACAGATGTTTTGATTTTATTAGACATTCAAGTATTGTCTTACCAATACTAATCATGTGACTGAGAGATAAAAGATTTCAAGTGGACTTTGACAGCTGTGACACCTTAACCCTTACCACTTAAACCAGCCATATCTGATCAGAATTCTCTCACCTTTTTTCTGTTCAAACCAGCTGTAACCTGCCAATCATACTGATGTTAAGATATTGTTCTTAAAATAAATAATATAAAAATGTCATAGATTCGATATTATGTGAGATAATATGTGCAAATACAATAGTATTGTAAATGCTAAAGGGTTAAAAGAATAATTGAGTAAAATTTAACCTGAAACCCCTTCTGTATGAAAAACATATAGTTAAGCTGTGGTAAGCATACATAATGTAGTGATCCAAACCAATTTGAATTCATTAAAATTACAGTCATACTATGGAGAGAGAAATAATCATTAGCTTTAATGGTTAATTCAGGCAGAGAAAAGCAAGAGAAACAACATAGAAATTCAAATAATTAAAAAAAAAGATATTATCATCATGGTTTCTGATTTAGGCACAAGGCCAGCAATTTTGGGGGAGGGGAAAGTCAATCAAAGTGATCCCCAATGTGTTACTGGTACTTAATTTTATCGACCCCGTAAGGATGAAAGGCAAATTTAACCTCGGCAGGATTTGAACTCAGAACGTAAAAAACCGTAACTCTATGCTGCAAAGCATCGTATCCGATGCTCTACCGATTCTGCCAATCCACCGCCCTGATAATAATATTATTTTGTTTTCCATGCATAGGGTTCCATGAAGGCCTGGAATTTAGGGTAAAGTCAATTATTTTGAGTAAAGTCAATTATATCGACTAGTAATTATTTTTATTGGCTTCAGAAGAACATAAAGCAGAATTAACCCTGGGGAAATTTGAAATCACAACACAAAGCCGTAACTAAGTACCACAAAGCATTTTTTCTTACACTCTAATGATTCTAATGACTCTAATGATGTCAGGAAGAGATGAGGAGACGAAGTCATAACATTCTTAGCTAGAAGACGTGCTATGAGGTCAAAATTAACATTACATTTTGTTTGACATGTTAATCTATTTGAAAGTGTTTCTCTTCTGTCCATATTAATTCTGTGTCACTCTACAGTTGTCTGTCATTTCCCCATAGTAATTTTTCTCCATAGCTGGCTTTGTATCATGGTGGTATCCAAAACTTTCAAAGGACAAACGAGATCAAGAGTTATCAACAAAATCCTAGTTCAATTCATACGTCGCTTTCCCAATATTTACATATCTCTCTCTCTCTCTCTTTCTCTCTCTCTCTCACACACACACACACACACACACACTCACACATATATATGTATATCGACAGTCAAATCGGACCGAGGAAACAATGTTTCCATTTGTCTTTCCAATTGCTAATCGGTCGCAACTCCAGGTAGAAGGAGCAACGTGAAATAAAGTGTCTTGCTCAAGGACATAACGCATCACCCGGTCCGGGAATCGAGCTCACAACCTCACGATAGCGAATCTAATTCTCTAACCACTCACGATATATATATATATATATATATATATAGTATTAAGGATACTATTTATGGTTATGTATATACTAAAACCTTTTATAGTTATATATATTTTAAACCCTAAATAGTGAAAGACAGTAATTTATTACTATCTTATTACCAGTAAGATAAATAGCTCAATGTAACAACATCAGTTGTTTTACAGAGCAGTTATATAGAAATTACATGATACATTAACTCCCCTTAATCATACACACACTTCCGGAATATAATACGATGTCAACTCTCACAACAAAAACAACCTGCTCTATAGAATTGAATTAGAGAACGACAAGCTGTGATGTTCTAGCATGGTTCACCAGGCACCCAATGTTGAATCATAGTGGATTGTGTGATTCACATGTAGTCTATAAATTGCGTTTCCTGGATTGTGAGAGTGGTGGTGTGTGCGAGGACAGTGGTGCTGTTTTGCTTCTCATTTGTAATATTTTTGATATTTTTGGTGTTTCTCTATACACGGGGTTCTATATCGTACAGGTGTGTGTGAAAAAATGCTTTACCAGTTCAGCCCCCATGATGCTCTTGATTGCCTGCTTTGATTGCTTGTTTTACATGTAACAATCTGCCGCACTATAATCTTGTATAAATAGGACACGCGTGCATGCCTCGCGTATGACTGTTGCATACACTGGCTACTCCAAACTTTCCTCTTGCTTTATCTTCGTAAACTGCCAATGTTTTATTTTAATTTTAATTTTAATTTTAATTTTAATTTTAACTTTAATTTTGTCCTTTAATATGACTGTAATCTTTGTATGTAAATTGCCATGCTGTATTATTATAATGGATGTCAACCCACTGTGGGTCAATATATACATATGTTTCTATATGTCTCTTGTGTTGAAAAGGAGGTCAAGTATGTAAAAAATCACTGAATAATTGCTCCGAAGACTTCAAACCTCGGTTTGGAAGAAACAATTGTAAGCAAATAAATGATTTAAACAGAACTTTGATTCATGTAATTTCTATATATATATATATATATATATATATATATACACACAAACCCAGGAATGAATAAAGAAGGTAAATACCAAAGAATACATAATAGTAACCGAAATATTACCAGATTCAATCGTCCATTCAGCCTCAACGGGAATTTTTCACAAAGCTAAAACCCTTCTAAATTTGATTGCCAAATATATTCTTGTCAGAAAAACAATTCTATAAACTTTTCAACAGGCTCAATATTAAAATGAGTTTCCACTGCTTTTCGAGCACATAGAACATTGTAGCAAACTGTAACTCCACTAAACCATTTATACATACACAATATATATGTACCAAATGATCAGTTAAGTGGCCCTCCGTCTATCTATCAAATCGGAAATTATCAAACAGACTCACAAATAAGTATCGATGTAATTGGACATTTGACAAAATATCCCCTTAGTCGTTAATGTAACAGAAGTTTTATCTAGCTGTGTATAATAATTAAAGAAGTATCACCCCAGTCTTTTATTATTCACAGTTATATAAATAACATTACAAATTGTTTAGGATTCTTACAGAATGAAAATATAAACACATATAATACAATTAATTATTGTTAGGAACCTCACAAATATAATGTACAAAAATACATGATTAAAGCGAGAAAAAAAACAAACAAACGAAAACAACCATCAATTCCCCGCCAAGTGCGACAATCGACCGCCTACCACAAGGGTCAAGTCTTAAAATATCATAGTTGATTTAAGAGTATAGTAATAATTATTTTAAATGAGACGCCATCTGCAAACGCAGCAACTAGGGAGAATCTCAAATCCGAACAACAAAAAAACATTTAATTAACAAATGCCAGACCATATTCAGACCTGGGGTGGAAGGTAGTTCAGGTTTGGAGGGCGCTTCATATACAAACACTTTAACAACAACAAACACTTTAAGGCCATTTTTTTCCGCTAAAGGTTGACACTTTGCTATATTGACTGCATTCTCCCTCAACGATTCTCTAGCTTTCACTTCCTTCCCCGTCATCTCCAGCCATGTATTTTATGGTAGTCCCCCTTTTCTACTCACCTCCACATGAATTTCCATCACTCCTCTCACCAAGTCACTTTCATTCTTCCTCTACACATGATCCAACCATCTCATTCCGTTTCTCTTCACAACATCCATCGCTGGCTCTATTCTCATCATCCTCTGCAATTCGTTATCCACCCCACCCCCCTCTCTCTGAGCAATATTCCACTCATCCACCTTACCATTCTCAATTTTGCTCTTTCCATCCTTCTCTGCTGCTCCCTATTCTTGGTGATGAACGTATTTCACACTTGCCTCGCTCCTATAAATCATGGCATTTCTTCCACGCACAGCTTACATCTTCCCCTCCAGTTTTAATGACATTCCTCTCCTCATTATCACATGACTCAATTCCCAGAACTTCTAATTTTTGTGTGTGGGTCCCTCATATATAAACATTAAAATACACAACAAATTCCCAAGTTTAAGTGCACGAAATTTTAATTGACAATTTATACATGAACATTTTAAATACAAAAAACTGGATTTCTCATTATTGTTTGGAACATAATAAAGGTTCTTTCATAATTGTTTCTACTTTAGGCACAAGGCCAGCAATTACCCAGTGCATTACTGGTACTTTATTTTATCGACCCCGTAAGGATGAAAAGCAAAGTCAACCTCGGCGGGATTTGAACTCAGATCGTAAAGGGACGTAACTATGCTGGAAAGCATGGCGTCCGACCCTCTACCGATACTGCCAATCCACCGCCCTTTCATAATATTACGTGGCAAGAAAACATTGTGACAAATGTTTAGTTACTTTTAGAAAAGGGGGATATGATAAGACGACAGAGAGTAAGGGCAGACAGCAGAAACTGAATAAAAAGAATTTCATATTGCTTTGAATTTCTTCAAATACATAAATACATC
Source organism: Eledone cirrhosa (assembly GCA_964016885.1). NCBI lineage: Eukaryota > Metazoa > Mollusca > Cephalopoda > Octopoda > Eledonidae > Eledone > Eledone cirrhosa. The sequence goes on along the minus strand of OZ024740.1, from coordinate 236,069,371 downwards.
TGCCCAGTACCAGCCCATGAGGTCAAATCATAGAGGTAGGAAAGAGATGGCCATTGTGTACATACATACCTACATCAAACACTATCATTGATGTAGCTACACACACATTTATATATATGCACTACATGTATCCTACTTCCCTGTGTATAGGTCCGTTAGAGAGAGAGGGAGAAAGAGAGAGAGAGAGTAAGAGAGAGAGAGAGAGAAAGAAAGAGTGAGAGTAGAGACTGAATAGAGAGGAAAAACTTTGTCCACTACCAGGTCATGTGGTCAAATGATGGAGATAGCAAAGGAATGGTCAAAGCTTACACACACACACACATACACAAGCATATAAGCACATATACACGCACACATCAAACACCATCATCCATATAACTACACATACACATACACATATACATACACATATACATACACTCATATAAATATGTACATATACACCACCTTCTACTTTCACCAACTGGTGTCATTAAAGTAGAGAAATTTTGATAAATTGGCTCAAAAGAGACATTAATTACATTATTAAAGACATACTCTCCAGTTCAAAGTTGGCGCCCTGTTCGGAAAGAGTGAGGGTGGGGGCTGTTCCTAAACGGGACCCTATTTGATAAGGGATGTCCAGTCATGAAAATACGTTTTACTTAGCCAGCTACGAACCACATTGAGATGTCGCTCGCAGATTGTCGTCAAGCCGCACGAGAAACTTGCAATACGATGTCCCATTGATGGTTATATCATCTGATTGTATATAGAATACTCTCTACTAGCTATTTCCACTTGATACGGACATAAACGTTTGAGCAACCAGATTTAAGATATCGAGATCGATTTGCTTTGCACGTAAACTTCCTTTGTAAGTAAAAATGGTTGAAAATAGAGTACCAAAACTATATGCACACATATTTATGTTGGGATCAATGCTTTTTCTAGAGCGTATTATAATGTTATACAATATACATGTAAAAATATACACAAAAATACAAGTGGTAAACAAATACTGTTAATGTTATTAGAAATCTTATTACTGATGTTTTTAACGAAGAATTTAACGACTGTAGGTGGGTGACATGACTCCTTGGTATATAAGTTGTGAAATGTGGTATATATATAGTCAAAGCTCTTTCGTTACACATTCTGTGACCTCCTCAGTGACTGTGTTTTTATTGTGTGTCTCTCCTTTGTTCTGTCCAACACCATCTAGTTTTAGAATAAAGGAGAGACACAAAATAAAAATCCAATCACCGAGGGGGGTCACATAATGTGTGACGAAATAGCTTTGAAAATATATAAACAACCATCAGAGGAGACTGAGGTTAGCTGGACATGCTCACCGACATCCAGAGTTGACATTGCACTCAGTGCTCCTGTGGGAGCCTCTACATGGACACACTGGAAGAGGAAGACCAAGGTTAACGTATGTTGATGCCCTAAGGACAGTCACTGGTCTGTTGGATACGCAGGACATGGCAGCGATAATGAGGGACAGAGACCGCTGGAGAGAACTCGTCCATGGATCTCGGGAATTTTACCCGCCCTAGAATATATATATATATATATATATATATAGAGAGAGAGAGAGAGAGAGAGAGAGAGAGAGAGAGAGAGAGATGCGCGAGAGAGAGAGAGAGAGAGAGAGAGAGAGAGAGAGAGAGAGAGAGAGGGAGAGAGAGAGAGATCAGAACAAAGAGGAGCAATAACACCCATTGAGAAGGTCACAAGGTGTGTGACATTAGACCTTTGACACTAAACAATGAAACAATCACTCGACTACTAAACTAACCGATGAATGAATTTGTTACTCAACTGGTACGTGTGTCTCTTTAATGGTAGCATGACCCTCCCCAAGTATAACATTATATATATACATTTATCAGATCAAATAAACAAACATTTAAACCAAACTACAAAAGACACCGTGTACCTTATAAAACAACACCAAGATACAAAGCATAAAGCCAACGTCCACCACAACCTCTTCTATTAGAATGATGATTATCACCGTGTAACAAAAAAAAAAAATTTTCTCTGTTCCTGGCTTGTAATCACTTTTTTGTGTTGCTTAGATCCCAAATAAATAAATAAAAAAGTGCTATCAAACAGTTAAAAGTTTGGGTTTGTAAAAATTCTAAGCTATTCACTAGAATTATTTGTATGCTGGATTTTACGTTGTATGTAAGTTTAATTTGCTTATGTTAAATGATTTTTTTTTAATATATGTTTCAGGTTAAATTAAAATTATAAAATAAAGAGTAATACCTAAAGAAAATTATAAAAGTGCAATAAAGCATAAAATTGTTAAAAAGTGGATTAAAGAGATTTATTGATACTGGATTTTCGCACCCTGAATAAAGGGTAAGTTGTGTTTTAAGCATTCGTCTCCAGGATGAAGCAGTGGAACTTGGTCAAGGAGGAAGTGCAGGTGACAAGTCAGAGAAGTCGACACGAACCTTTCTCAGGCTTTTACACTCTTAGGGATGGCCTCTGCTTCTGCCATGACGTGCCTGGACTGTTTGACGTTATTGGGGTGTCGTTTGTGCCCAAGGAGTGGCGGCTATTTACAGACAGCTCCACCACAAGTTTCAAGGCTGTCCTCCCCCATAATGGAAACAAGTTCCCGACACTGCCCCTAGCTCATTCAGTCTGCCTGAAGGAAGATTACTACAGTGTGAAAGTCCTCTTGGAAGCTTTGCAATAGAACCAGTACAATTGAGAAATCATTGGAGACTTCAAGATGGTGGCTTTCCTGTTTGGACTCCAAGGAGGCTTTATCAAATTCCAATGCTTCCTCTGCCTTTAGGACAGCAGAGCCACCTCTGACCACTACAAAAGAAAGAACTGGGAGCAGCGAACAGAATTTGTAGTTGGGACCCGGAACGTCATGTGAGAGTCACTGGTTGATCCCAGGATTGTACTCATGCCGCCACAGCACATTAAGTTGGGGTTGATGAAGCAGTTTGTGAAGGCTCTCAACCAAGAATCAGCCGCTTTTAAGTACCTTCTTGAGTTCTTCCCCAAGTTATCTGAGGCCAAAATCAAACGTGGAATTTTTGTTGGATCTCAGATAAAGAAGGTTGTTTGAGTCTACCGAGTTCTCCAATAAGCTCAATAGGATTGAGAGAACAGCATGGAACTGTTTCAAGGCAGTTGTTAAGGGCTTCCTGGGCAACTACAGAGCTGAAAACTACCAGCAACTGGTGCAGGAACTGATAAAGGCTTTTGGCGCCATGGGATGCAGGATGTCGCTTAAACTCCATATGCTGGACGCTCACCTGGAAAAAGTCAAGGACAATATGGGCACCTACTCAGAAGAACAAAGTGAACGATTCCACCAAGATGTGAAAGAGATAGAGTGGAGGTACCAGGGCCACTACAATGAAAAAATGATGGGGGACTATATCTGGGGACTAGCGCGGGAATGCGACCTGGACTACAACCGCAAATCCAAGAAATCCAGTCATTTCTGACGTGTATAAGTTGCTTTATAAGTGTTATTTGTTTTTACTTGCTTGCTTTTGATAAACTTGTGTAATAAAATAAATATATACTCTGTTGATTTAATTATATGAAGTGATAAATTTCTAAAAAATGTGTTTTTTCTTGAAAAATATGAAAATTTCGAAATATCAAACTTCTGACCACAAACCCAAACTTCTGATTAAATAATAATGTTTTTTTTTATAATAATGGGATATAACAAACCATGAAATGACACTTAGAACCGGGGAACAAAAACTATGTTACACGGTGTAATTTGGAATGATCGCAGACATTCTGGTACAGAGTTGATAACTGTAGGCAACGACTAGGTTCTAATCTCTGCAGTGTACTTATACTCCCCAACTTCACACCTTATCCCCTACACACACACACACACGCATTCACGCACTCACACACACACACATTCACGCACTCACACACTCACACACACACACACAATCAAGGCCTATGAGAGTGGGGCGTGCAGCCGATACTTTGTTCCGGAGCCCAAGAGCTAAGAAGTCCCCACAACAACCATGAAACATCTATTTTGAGAAATATCTTTGCCTGTTTCGTCTTACACAATTTCGTTTTCGGGCTCTTTACATAATCCTTGTATAAATGTGTAAATGGTGAAAGATTTATCCGCTCGGAGTGAGAAGAAATCTGAACATAAATATATTTATTCATTTTCAACTGCTGAAGCACCCAAATTACTCTGAGATCACACTGCACCAGTGGAAAGACACATTTGATAAGTTATTTATTTCTAGATATCCCTAAACAAACTACTATGATTGGAATACATTTGAATATGTCTTTCTAATCAAGGTTAACCCGAGGATAAACAACAGCACGTTCAAATTCTCTCCGACCACCAGGACTGTACTCGCATACCTACACTTTAGCTACAGCAAGCTGGTATTAGTCCAATATCTAATCATATCACACTTAACTAGTATGTATCAGACATGTATCAGGCCTGTCAACCTTGAAAAATCCAAACAGGGAGTACCATGAAAAAAAGTGCCCCAAAACGAGGAGAAATGAGGCAAAATGAGGAGATTTTGCATAATGAAAGCTATACCCATTTTCACTAGAGAAGACATCTCTCACCCACCCCAAAGTGGGTGGGAGATCTCCCCGTCGGACGAGGAGAGTTGACAGGTCTGATGTATTAAAGAAATTACGAGAACCTCCATCAGTGAAGCTCATTTAGTAATATATTTTTTTAATTCAACATACAGACAACACTGTTCCGATAGAACCATTCTCTTAATGTTGAGCAGTCATCTGTAACTAACAACGCATTTAACTATACTCAGGTTATGACTTCTGAAGATGTCGAAAGCGCAGCCCATCCTTCCTTAACACTTAGCTTCGCATCATTAACCTGACAAGTCATTAAAAAGTACGTGTGACTCAAAATAATTTGTTTAGTACGCATTCAAATCAAATATGTAATCAGATTTACATTTTTACACACACCGACACGCACGCTACACACATGTATACACACACACATATATACAGGGTTTTCCCCCAAAATGTATACACACTTCAACAGCATTCTAATCAAAGTGTGTATACATTTGGGGGGCAACACTATATATATATATGTATATATGTATATATCATTTATAATACCGTAACTTTATTTATAGTTTTATTCTCATATATGACCTGTCGATGTTCCAATTAATGTATACACACATCCAACACTGACATGTACAAATATCGGTGCTAGCCATTATCAAGGTTAGTAACGATCTATATGAATAATACATCTCTCAGTGAGCAGACAGGAGAAAGTAATCGAATCCTGAAGATGGCTTTAACGATGGTTGAAACCAATCGAATAGTCGATTCGATCTTTCTCTCTGGCAGCTATAACACGGGCTTTATTTTCACAGCGTAGCTAAAATGTCAATTAAAAATATACACAAAATATACACAAATGTGTATATACGCACACACACACACACACACTCTCCCTCCCCCCTCTCTCTCTCTCTCATACACACACACAGACTCTCTCTCTCTCTCACACACATATAGCAAGTTAAGGAATTGATATGCCTTATAACCCAAAGTTTGTTTTGTGGGGAATTTTTATATGAAATCATAAAACACATACAAAAATATTATTACAATAGAGGTGTATATGAAGGCATAAACGATATTTTTATGCATTAAAAACATACATGTCTCGCTATGAATGTGTTATGCTGTGATTATCTCACAACTATCTCAGAAGAAGTGTTTCAGAATTTTTATCCATCATCGGTGAGACAAAAATAAACTATAGCTTAAATACGTCTTTCATATAAAACGTCTGCTGGTGATGCTCATTTGCATATGGTGCAAGTTTGACTTGTTAGGATTAATTACCAGTACGACTAACACAGCCTGCTTGTTAATACAGGTGTACAATAAGGCATATACGCTATGTTTATGTATAATAGACACATAATTCTCGCTATGACTGTTTTAAACTTTAATCATGTTACAGTTATGCTTGTCTCAATATCGAGTGAGTAAATGTCACTTATGATGGATAAAAAATCCCGAAACACTAGCAGACCTGCCAACCTCTAAAAACCCCGACGAAGAGTACCATAAAAAAAAGTGCCTCCAAAACGGGGAGAAATGAGAAAAATGGGGAGATTTTACATAATGAAAGCTATACCCATTTTCACAAGAGAAGACATATCTCACCTACCTCAAAGTGGGTGGTGGGAGATCTTCCTGTCGGACGGGGAGAGTTGACAGGTCTGAACTAGTGTCTGGCGTTCACACATGACTATTGAGATAGCTGTGACATGATCACCGGCATAAATCATTCATAATAAAATTTATATATTTTTAATTATAGTATATGCTTTCATGAATACCTTTATTGTGACTGAAGCTATGTTAGTAATAAAGTCTGTCTTAAGCCAGAAGGTTCGTTAGACCGGTGCTTATTCCGGTTTCATTGCGTGAAGCGACTGAGAGTACATGGCTGCCCCCCTGGACAGGACGCCAGTTCATCGCAGGGTTAAACCCTCCAGCTATTACTGGCACTCATTTTCATATGAGTATACTGGAGCAACGTGAAATGAATTGTTTTGCTCAAGAACATAACACGCAGCCCAGTCCAGGAATCGAACCCACGACATTATGACCGTAAGTCCAACACCCTTACCACAAGGCCACGCGCTCCACAACGTTAGTGCTGCAGCTATAAAATATGATTAGCTTTATTGTTTATTACAAAGAAAGATATAATTTCAAGGTCAGAAGCCAGAGAGTAACTAGAAATTGCGATAGTTATGGACGGGTGAAATCTATGTGAAATCTTTCTGGCAATAAGTGAAAGCGCGTGGCTTAGTAGTTAAGTTTTCGGCTCACGGTCGTAGATTTGATACCTGTTGGTGTGTTGTGACCTTCAGCAAGATACGTTATTTCATGTTCTTCTAGTTCACTCGGCTGTCAAAAATGAGTTGTACCTGTGATTCAAATGGCCATCCTTGTGATAGAACGTCCCGCTGAATCTTCCTGGGAACTATGCAAATGGTACACATGACTGTGGAATGCTCAGCCACTTGCACATTAATTTTACGAGCAGATTGTTTCGTTGATCGAACAACTGGAATATTCATTGTCAGAACCAATGGAGGTCCAACATTCTGCCAATAAAACCCACACGCAATGATTGTATTTCACTTGATTGATTTGTCAAAATCTTTCGTTACACATCTGTAACCTTCTCAGTTAGTTATCAACGACCTTCTTTGTTCTCTAAATGCTTCTGGTCTTTATATACTGGTTTTTGTGATGGTGATGAATGTATGTATGTATATATGTATATATATATATATATATACATACATATGTATATATATATACATGTGTAAGTATGTGTTTGTTGTAGTATTGTATATGTGTGTGTGTATAATTGTAATTGCGGTGGCGTTGTGTTTTATGATGGTGAGCGGCCATGTATATGATTTCATCTTTTCAATGTCGATAAATAAAGTACCAATCCAGTACTTGGATTAGTTCTCCACCACCTCACTCTCTCTTTCTCTCTTGAAGAAATCGGCTGTGTTCCGATCTGGTGAGCGATGGACTAAAAAATGCTCAAGTCATGATGATGCCCTTACGACTTCATCAGCAGTTAAGAGCCCTTTACTTTTTTTCTTTTTTGTGTGTTTTGTTTACGTAAGGCTGGGTGTAGAATAAATACATGGTTCTTTTAATAGAATCTCGAAACGTTTCTTGGATGCACTCCTTGGGCAACGACCTTCTGTAATTTAAGGTGCTTATGTTTGTTTGTTTGTTTGTATGTATGTAATGCGATGTCGGGTCACTCTTGACTCACTCTTGAGTGCTACTGGTAACATGTAACCCAATACAACATGTCGCATGGTCGGGTTGTCGGCGACTAAACCGGCAACCCCACCAAGTTTACTTGGCGAGGAGGGTGATTTTGGACACCATGCAGGACAAAAAACAAAACCTGATAAAGGGCGGAAGAACTCATAAGAGTCAACGGCCATCTAAAAATGTGTAAATATGTATATACATATGTGTATATGTGTGTATGTATATATGTATATACATGTATACATATGTATATATATGCGCGGGGATATAGAAATAATCGGGATGGATACCCGATCGCTCGGTTAAACCATTGGGAGTAAAGAACTCCAAGCCTTTGTCAGGGCATTCTTCTGGGAGAAGGCAACTCAGGAAACTGGGATAACTGAGATATAAAACCTGCGGCTCAGTAGTTACCGATGATGTTGATCTTTTCTTTTTTTCGAGTTATAGCTACTGTTGTTCAGAGAGTGGGATTGGCTCAGTGCACAGTCTTTCCTCACTTTAAAAAAATCTTCACGCATAGGCATTGCACGATAGCATTAATTGATAATTATTAATAATGTTATATCGAGGGGGCAGCCACCATCATATTATGTATGTATGTTCTTCTGGTTTTATAATTTCACAAAGTTTTACCAATAGAGAGAGAGTCGGTTTCTAACATAGACACAAGACACTCTCATTGGAATTTACACAACATCAACTAGGTAGATATGTATGTATGCATGTGTAGATATGGATGTTATTGTATGTGTGGATGTGTATGTTTTGAGTTGTATGTGTGCATGTGTCTATGCTCTGTATCTGTACATGTGTATATGCAGTTATTAGATGCAACATTTTTGGAATGTTTTACATATTTTTACTGTTCTATTAATGGATTGCACTTGTAATTTCCTAACTAGTTGTGTTCTTTCTGTTCCTGTGAAGCCTAGCTTCTCAAGATTTGTATTGAGGCAGTTACTAACATATCCCAGTGCCCCAATAATCACAGGCATAAATCTGAAGGTGTAGTCAGGGTGGAGTATCTGCAGATTTCTCATCAGTTCTGCATAAATATTCTCCTTTTCACTAATCTTTGATATTATATTGGCATCTGCTTGGCAGCTAATTTCCACTACTGTGCATGTTTTCTTCTCCCTGTACCATATCATAATATCTGGTCTGTTATGCCTGCATTTTATTGGGGTTTTTACTGGAACATTCCACCAGTAATCTTTCATATTATGTACATGGATGTCTTCCACATTGTTGTAGCTTTTAATGTGTTTATTATCGGGGCTATCTTTTTTACGAACTGCATTGTACAGTGTTTTGGCCACTACATCATGCCTCATAGGTAGATAGTACCGCGATGACATCTTTGGACAGCTGCTGATGACATGGGTGATATCCTCGATGTTAGTTCTGCAGAGTCTGCACTTGTTATCACATCTAGGTGTTTTGCCTGCATCCCTATCTCTTTTGTGAATCAGGTATTTCGTGCTAATCTCCTGTTCTTGGATTGCAAAAGCGTATCCTTCAAAGTGGGAGCCAATATAGCGATTGTTGGTCCAAGATAGACTACTTTCCTAATCTATATTACTCTCACTCTGGAGCTTCCTGGCAAAATATCCCTGCATGATTTTTTGCTGATAGGTATGCAGTTTTTCATCCATGGATTCACTGCGATACTGCTGAGCAACATCCCTGGGTGTGAATTTTTGATTATCACACAGGGAATATCTCTCAAGGAGTTCCTTCCCAACTCTCACGATCTGATCTGTTTCATGCAGATAGACTTGCTCGAGAAGCGGGCTCCTACGCTTCGAGGTTCGTAGATGTTGTCGGAGAGATATGATGCGACATTCAAATGTTGTCTGGACTGATGTTAGGCTTCTGCCTCCCTGCTTACGTTTCAAGTAAAGGTGGTCTATGTCACTGTTGATGTGGACATTTCCGGTGTTGTTCAGTATTTTTCGAGTTCCAACATCAACTGCTCGGATTTCGTCTATCGTCCAATTGAGTATTCCAAACGTTGGTGTTAGGACAGGCACAGCAAACACATTGTGAGCCACTGTTTTTTTTTTTTGCGCAGAGAGTTCCGATGACCAGATCTTTCTTAATCGGGTGTAGTATTCCCTGGTTACGCGTTCTTTATTACAGATACCATTATAGGATATGTTCTCATCTATCCCCAGGTATCTGTAGCAGTCCTCATCAGATATAGGTGAAACAGTTAGACCATTGATGACAATGTTGCTAGATTGGGTTGTTGTTTTTCCCCGCTTTACAGTCATGTATGAGCATTTATCTTGGCCAAACTCCATTCCTATATCCTTTGAGAACGTTGTAACCAGGTCAAGATTTTTCTTCATCCCATCCATGTTCTTGGCATAGAGTTTCAGATCGTCCACAAAGAAGTTATGGGTTAGGTTCGTATTTCTGTCCTCCTGTGAGCCAATGATATATCCCTCACATTTCTTGAGCAGAAAGGACAAGGGGTTTAATGACAAGATGAACAATATCACAGAGAGACTGTCCCCCCTGAAATATACCCCTGCAATATTTTATTTTATCAGTGAAAATAGAGTCCTCCCTCTCTGTCTTTAACCTTAGGATAGTAGTCCAAGAAGAAGACAGCTTCTCTATGGCTCTGACAAGTATGTATGTATCTATGTATGTATGTATGAATGTGTGTGTATTTGTGTATCTC
>OZ024740.1:235881207-236053707 GCA_964016885.1 Eledone cirrhosa | reverse complement strand
CAGTTCATAAACTCAATACAACAAGTTGACAGTGATTGTTACAATTAAACATGTTCTTGTTGATGTATAGGGGACACATTGTAGGTACTCCAGAGTATGGTTTGGTAAACTCTACCACTGAACACAATATTTTAGTATTTGTTACTCCCTCATCCTTTCACTTCCAAATGTGTTGTGAAAGGGAGAGGAGTTCTTCTCATTGGATACTTGAAAGTATAAAAGAGCTGTAGATATATTCTTAGGAATGTGTTTACTATAATGGGTTCTGATACAGGCACAAGGTCAACAATTTGGGGAGAAGGAAACGTCGATTAACTCGACCCCAGTTCGCTACTGGTACTTTATTTTATCGACCCCTTAATAATGAAAGGAAAAGCTAATCTCGACGGGATTTGAACACCCAGAGTAAAGACCCGGAACAAATACTACTAAGGATTTGTTCAGTGCTCTACCGATTCTGCAAAGCCACCACCCTTTGTGTTTATTATAATAATGAAGAATTGTATAGTATCTGTGAGTGAAGATATAAAGAAGGAAAGAGCAGCTGTGCTAGTTGAATGCTTGGATAGCGAATAGTATATTTTGAATAGAATGTTTTATAAAAATGGAAAAGGATTGTGTCTAAAGTGGAAGCGGTTTAAAAGGTGATATTCAATCACAGTAGTTTCGCCCATGGGCTAGATCAGAGTTTCTCAAAGTGAGCGGCTGAATTATCAAATATAGCTTTAAAGGAGGATAGATTAGATATTTTGCAGCTGATATTGGGAATCAGGCTCGTAAAGTCTAAGTGGAAGAAGCAGTATTTTTTTATATGTGTTTCTCATTTAGGCTGGAGAAGGGCTTGTACGTACCTGTGGTTAAGATGTGTTTCATCTAGAAAATCTGCCTTGGCTAGGTTAGTGTCTATAGATGTATTTTGGCCTATATTATGGAAGGTAGATATTAGTTCTTTACGGAAGTATATATATGTATATATATATGTGTGTGTGTGTGTGCGCGCGCGTGTGTATATATTTTCGAAAGTAAGGTTTTTTTAATATACCCCACACGGGTAAAAATATAGGAAAAAGAAGTTTAAAATACAATTGGAGATTTCAAGAAGGTTTATTTACAATAATTCATAACTTTACCGGTTTCACAAGTTTCATGATTTTCAAAAGTTAATAGAGATGTAGAGATGTGAAGTTACGCCGGCTTGTAACTTGCAGCTAATTTGTGTTGGGAATTTCTTTCATTTTATGCAAAAAAATGTGGCTCAGATTGCTACATGTTTGAAGTACAATTTGATAGTTTGAAGAAGATCACGTGATTAGGCATCAACATTTTTGGTAATTTCGCGCCAAAAATCGGGAGTGTCATGGTTCTTTAAAACTTCAATATATATATAATAGTAGAAGGCCTAAGGTTTTAAAGTTGTTTATTCCAAGTTTAGCATTGGCATTATTTTTTTTTTTAATAAAAAGTATTTATTTTGAATACACAACTTACAGATTTTGGTTTTTTTTATTTCATTGTTGAAATTTCGTTTTTATCATTACAATCAAAATTCGTTCGTATTATCATCTATTTACAGGCTCATGTGTAATTTACAGCAAATCATAATATCGTGGAAAAGTAAATAGATACATGGAATTCACAATTATATAAATAACATTACAAATTATTTATAATTCTATATTAAACTTTATGATAAAAATATAATAATACAATGCTTACAGAACGAAAAAACAAACATATATAATATATACAAATATAAACGCAAAAAGAGATAAAAATAGCTTTAAAAAAATGAAGGAAAAAAAGAAAAAAAAATGACAATCGGCTGCACAATGAAAATAGACACAAATAATATATACAATACTTTACAAATATATAAGGTTAAAAAAAACGACCTTCAATTCACCACCGAGTGCTACAACCGGCTGCACATAAGTTGAATCTGTTAAAAGCGAGGTTTATAAAATTGATATTCTAATATGTAAATTTATGTAATTAATAATAAATTAAAGTATGCAAGAAAAAAGATAAAGAACGAGACTGAGAGAGAAAAGACGAATATTATTAAAGTATATACACTTTTGATAGCATATAAATATATATATGAAATATGAAAAATTCGGTACCCCGATGTCTGAGCTTCGGCCATTTCAATAGTTAGATCCAAACTCTACTACCCCAAGTATCGAGTACTCCAGTAAGTAATGGTCTAACTAGTTTTTACCGCCTCCATTTTGATACATATATATACATATATCATCTTCATCATGACCATCATTTAACGTCTATCTTCCATGCTAGCATGGGTTAGACAGGAATTGTCCCACTTGAGGCAAGATTGGTTGGGTGATAGTGTCTCGCTCGTATAGGACTATATCTGGCAGGTTTTCTACAGCTAGATGCCTTTCCTAACACCAACCATATTTACAGTGTGGACTAGGAGCCTTTTTACTGTGTCTCCTACATGACCACTTTACAGTGTGGACTGGGTGCTTTTTGTCGTGACACCTACACGACTACTTTTGTGTGGACTGGATGTTCTGTGGTACCAACATAACTTTATAGAGAAATATATATATATATGTTAACCTTGGTCTTCCTCTTCTAGTGTGTCCATGTAGGGACTCCCAAAGGAGCACTGAGTGCAATGTCAACTCTGGATGTCGGTGAGCATGTCCAGCCAACCTCAGTCTTCTCTGTGTCACTTTTGAGCTGACTTTTGGGATGCTCCCATACAGCTCTGAGTTTTTCATCCTCAGTGTATACTGATTAATGTTCAGAGCCATCCTCAGCATTCTCGTGTAGCACCCATCCACCATCTGAGTTAACATCCACCATCTGAGTTAACATCCACCATCAAGGTTAACATATGTTGATGCCCTAAGGACAGACACTGGTCTGTTGGAGATGCAGGATATGGCAGCGATAATGAGGGACAGAGACCGCTGGAGAGAACTCGTCCATGGATCTCGGGAATTTTACCCGCCTTAGATAGATATATATATATATATATATGAAAGACGTAGAATAAGAAAAATTTTTTAAAAAATTAAAAATTAACTTACTTACTAAAATTTTCACTCCAACTAATTAGTTTCTGTAATGGGATAAAGATAGTTACGTAATATAACCATCTAAAATTCATTACGTCATCAGGGAGTCTATTCTCAGCTAAGTCTCCAGGCAATGCGCGGACACTAGGGACTCATATAAAAATAATAATAATTCGGTGGATGGAACAGCTAGCGGGGACTGGATTCCATGCACTGAAAAAGTTCGCTGTCTCTGGTCAAATGGCAGATTCTAAAGAATCAATCACGTGACACTGAGGCGAGTCGGAAGGAGTGGGTTGGTAAGATGACAAGAGCCTACTACCACACCAATGAATTAGTAGTGGATTTGGCAGTTTTGCTCAACAAATATATAATTTGGAGATAAATATATAGAATTAGTATATCTACCAACATATGCGTACAGATGTACACTAATGCTAGCAAATACATAAGTTATGTCATAGTACCTAGGTGGTTCAATGCAGGAGGATGCAGAACAATAATATGAAAGACGTAAAATAAGAAAAATGTTTAAAAAAATTAAAAATTAACTTACTTAGTAAAATTTTCACTCCAACTAATTAGTTTCTGTAATGGGATAAAGATAGTTACGTAATATAACCATCGAGAATTCATTACGTCATCAGGGAGTCTATTCTCAGCTAAGTCTCCAGGCAATGCGCGGACACTAGGGACTCGTATAAAAATAATAATAATTCGGTGGATGGAACAGCTAGCGGGGACTGGATTCCGTGCACTGAAAAAGTTCGCTGTCTCTGGTCAAATGGCAGATTCTAAAGAATCAATCACGTGACACTATTGTTCTGCATCCTCCTGCATTGAACCACCTAGGTACTATGACATAACTTATGTATTTGCTAGCATTAGTGTACATCTGTACGCATATGTTGGTAGATATACTAATTCTATATATTTATCTCCAAATTATTTATTTGTTGAGCAAAACTGCCAAATCCACTACTAATTCATTGGTGTGGTAGTGTGGTAGGCTCTTGTCATCTTACCAACCCACTCCTTCCGACTAGCCTCAGTGTCACGTGATTGATTCTTTAGAATCTGCCATTTGACCAGAGACAGCGAACTTTTTCAGTGCATGGAATCCAGTCCCCGCTAGTTGTTCCATCCACCGAATTATTATTATTTTTATATGAGTCCCTAGTATCCGCGCATTGCCTGGAGACTTAGCTTAGAATAGACTCCCTGATGACGTAATGAATTTTCGATGGTTATATTACGTAACTATCTTTATCCCATTACAGAAACTAATTAATTGGAGTGAAAATTTTACTAAGTAAGTTAATTTTTAATTTTTTTAAAAATTTATCTTATTTTGCGTCTTTCATATTATTGTTCTGCATCCTCCTGCATTGAACCACCTAGGTACTATGACATAACTTATGTATTTGCTAGCATTAGTGTACATCTGTACGCATATGTTGGTAGATATACTAATTCTATATATATATATATATATATATATATATATATACACACAACTCTTTTATTCTTTCAAGTATCTAGTAAGAAGATATGCCATCGCCCTCTCACAACATGTTTGGTGTTGAAAAGATGGGGGAATATTAAATTTTAAAATATTATGTTCAGTGGTAGAATTCTCCGAACCATATACCATTCCTTATGCACCAGTAAGAACATTTTAGTTGTAACATTTCAATTAAGTTATATCATATTAAACCCTGTACATCGATTTCTTGCTTGGAAAATGCATTTATAATGTATTTTGACAAATAATTATATTTAAAATTATATTCATTGATGTTCTTTGTAGCAATAAGAATATAAACATATTAGAATTTTGAATTCTATGAAGTTTCACTGATTGTTTAAACCACTACAGTGATTTTACATATATATTCTGGATTAATTCAATTTTTTTCTTATATATTTTCCATGCTGATAAAGGTTCAGGTTGCAACCTTATGACGACAGCCTGGTCACAAATACGCAATTATATCCCAATGCCTTGAAAATGTTTCTTTTTTTTTTTTTCAGTCTACATGTTATATTAAGTTCAGTGCAGGGAAATGTCTGGGTTGTGCTTGGCTTCATTCTGATATAGCCCTGCTGCCATGCTCTCCTTTCCTCTATGCTGACACGATGGTTAGCCTCAAATGTGCTGGTAGCTTGCCAGATGGTAGAGCACCAAGCATTGTGATATTGCCAATCTGGAGACATTCCATCCACCAAATGTTTTCATCAAACAGGCCAAGCTGTATGCTGTGCAGCAGTTCTGCTATCTTGGGAGTGTCATTTTCACAGATACTAGAATCAACAAGGAATTGGACACCAGACTAGCCAAAGCCAGCAGTGCCTTTGGGAGATTTAACAAGAGAGTGTGGAGAACAACCTCAAAGCAGAACAAAGCTCAGCATTTACAGGGCTGCAGTCCTTACTACTCTCGTATATGACTCTGAGTCATGGGTCTTGTATCACAGACACACTCACCTCATGGAATGACTGTCACCAATACAGAGGTCCTCAAGAAAGCCAAGACCACCAGTATTGAAGCCATTCTTATGAAGATACATATATATAAAACCATCACCATCATCATAATTTTATGAATTTTCTTTCATGCTTGCATGGGTTGAACAGGTCTTCTTCAGAACAGTACATCACCACATGGTGCTGTTTTTTGTATCTCCCTCATGAGGTTTGGCTTTCGGAGATCAGGATTTACCATTTCTGATATTTTTCTCAGTCTCCCTCTTTATCAACTGCCTTCCACTTATATTGCTTTGCATTTATTCGCCCAACTACCATCTTCCATACACATAGCATATTCCCACTAGTGCAGTCTATATATCATTGTATATATTATAGTATAAACTGCAACAATACCTGCTCCATTAAAATAGCAAGCTGTGTACAACACTTATCAAAGTCACCTGATTTACTCCACTCTACTCTTGCTCCTATTATCATTCCTACTGAGTTTCAACCTGCCAAAACCCAGAATTAAACACATTATCTAATCCTTTTTCGCTGTAGCTGTATTTATCTGCAGTCATCAACCTACAGAAACAGAAACTCAACATCAAACACTTCAACCTCATCAACATTAATGATCTGTGGAAGCTTATAAAAGTCATGACTATTGTGTCTCTACCACAGACTGAACCATGTTTTTTTTTAATTATCATTTTGATTATTGTAATGGGTTGGCTGAGGTTCCTATATAGCAAATTGATCTTGTATTATCCTCTTTGTGATGTCCATCATCTTCTACAATAACCTTACCACTTGTTCTTTTATCATCTTCTGATTTCTTAAACACAAACATTCACAAAATTAACAAACCTCTACCAGACAGCATTAAACAAAGAATCATCAATCTACATCACACTAAATCACAGGCTTTAACACACCGCTCAGCTATAAAATTCCACTGTACACCTCTCAACCATAAGCTTTCACACACCGCTCAGCTCTAAAATTCCACTGTACACCTCCCAACCATAAGCTTTCACACACCACTCAGCTATAAAATTCCACTGTACACCTCTCAACCACAAGCTATCAATCTACACCACTCAGCTATAAAATTCCACTGTACACCTCTCAACCACAAGCTATCAATCTACACCACTCAGCTATAAAATTCCACTGTACACCTCTCAACTACAAGCTATCAATCTACACCACTCAGCTATAAAATTCCACTGTACACCTCTCAACCACAAGCTATCAATCTACACCACTCAGCTATAAAATTCCACTGTACACCTCCCAACCACAAGCTTTAACACACTGCTCAGCTATAAAATTCCACTGTACACCTCTCAACCACAAGCTATCAATCTACACCACTCAGCTATAAAATTCCACTGTACACCTCTCAACCACAAGCTTTAACACACTGCTCAGCTATAAAATTCCACTGTACACCTCCCAACTACAAGCTATCAATCTACACCACTCAGCTATAAAATTCCACTGTACACCTCTCAACCACAAGCTTTAACACACTGCTCAGCTATAAAATTCCACTGTACACCTCCCAACTACAAGCTATCAATCTACACCACTCAGCTATAAAATTCCACTGTACACCTCTCAACCACAAGCTTTCACACACCACTCAGCTATACAATTCCACTGTACACCTCTCAACCACAAGCTATCAATCTACACCACTCAGCTATAAAATTCCACTGTACACCTCTCAACCACAAGCTATCAATCTACACCACTCAGCTATAAAATTCCACTGTACACCTCTCAACCACAAGCTATCAATCTACACCACTCAGCTATAAAATTCCACTGTACACCTCTCAACTACAAGCTATCAATCTACACCGCTCAGCTATAAAATTCCACTGTACACCTCCCAACCACAAGCTATCAATCTACACCACTCAGCTATAAAATTCCACTGTACACCTCCCAACCACAAGCTATCAATCTACACCACTCAGCTCTAAAATTCCACTGTACACCTCCCAACCACAAGCTATCAATCTACACCACTCAGCTATAAAATTCCACTGTACACCTCCCAACTACAAGCTATCAATCTACACCACTCAGCTCTAAAATTCCACTGTACACCTCCCAACCACAAGCTATCAATCTACACCACTCAGCTCTAAAATTCCACTGTACACCTCCCAACTACAAGCTATCAATCTACACCACTCAGCTCTAAAATTCCACTGTACACCTCCCAACCACAAGCTATCAATCTACACCACTCAGCTCTAAAATTCCACTGTACACCTCCCAACTACAAGCTATCAATCTACACCACTCAGCTATAAAATTCAACTGTACACCTCTCAACTACAAGCTATCAATCTACACCACTCAGCTCTAAAATTCCACTGTACACCTCCCAACTACAAGCTATCAATCTACACCACTCAGCTATAAAATTCCACTGTACACCTCCCAACCACAAGCTATCAATCTACACCACTCAGCTCTAAAATTCCACTGTACACCTCCCAACCACAAGCTATCAATCTACACCACTCAGCTCTAAAATTCCACTGTACACCTCTCAACCACAACCTTTCAATTTACACCACTCAGCTATAAAATTCCACTGTACACCTCCCAACCACAAACTTTCAATCTATACCAGTCACCTATAAAAATCTACTGTAAACCTCTCAAACACAAGCCATCAATCTACACCGGTCACCTATAGATTTCCACTATACACTACTCATTTACAAATAATTACAATAGACCATTTTGGTAAAACCCTCCACTGTACACTATGCAACTACAAAACCTACCCTTTGCATCACTTATCTAACAAATTCTAGTATACACAACAGACCATAACTCTACACCACTCAACAATAAACCTCTACTCTCCATCACTCAACAGCAAACCTCCACTCTACACCTCTCAACAATAAACCCTCACTCTACACGACTCAACAAACCTCCACTCTACATCACTCCACAAACCTCCACTCAACACCTGGCAAATAATGGTTAAAACGACATAAAACTTTTATAAAATATCAAAAGTAACCTTCACAAATGTTTCCAAGACTCAGAGAATATCAAACATTGAGTTACAGCACTTCATCATATTACAATTTGAGTGATCTTATTCGCAAGATGGTTGGATAACATCCATGAGCTTAGGTGGTCATGCTTGGAGATGGCTGCTACTGACAGGACCAGCCGGAAAGAGTATTTGAGGACTATGTCCCTACAACCCTCTCAGGAATGAGTGGGTGAAGAAGAAGAGTCCACATCACCTACCTCAAAGCTTTTGTGTAGCTGTAAAATTTCCTTAAAATAAACCCTTCTACAAACCTCTGCTCTACACCAACCAATTTATTTCAAGTCCCCACTATACACCATTCAACAACATACCTCCACTCTGCATTACTTAACTACAAACCTTCTCAGCACACCATCAAACAAACAAAAACTCTGCTGTCCATTTTCCAAATAGATCATGTTACACTTGACTGAAAATATCTATTTTATGGCACTCACAGATTAGTTCTCAGTAATAGAACTAATCATATCAACATCTCTCTTCCGCAAAATCATATATTCACAGTGGACAAACAATCAGTGGTGTTAAATCCCAATCTATTTACTGATACCAAGATAGAGTTTCACTTCAGTACAAATACAAAGAAATACACAAACATTCATCTCATTTACTCCCCAATAATAGAGATATTTGAAGCGAGGAAATTGTTCAAATCGTTTAAAAAGGAAAGTAGTGAACTAATTAAGGATTTGAATCAAATAAAGCTATTCTAGAAGCTAGAAGATTCTGATACCATTAATGAGAGATTGGACGACATTGAGCGTTGGTGGGATGAGGTGGTGCTGAGCAGTTGTTAAGACTGAGAATGCTTATAAAACAACCTCAACCTTATTTATATTGTGCATGTATTTTTATATGTATGTTTGTAGGTGTTTGTGTGTCTATGTGTGGTAATGGATGCATATATATTTATGTTAAAATATTTATGTTATTACACAGATACATATACACACATAGATATATAAATGCCTATATACATATATAATGTCTAGACATGTTTGTGTGTATGTCTGTCTATGTTAATAAAGAGAGTCAAATGGAACAAATATAAAATGAATGATAAACACAAGCTGACTTACACACATACACACATACATTCACATTCATACATTGTCACATATTATCACACAAAAGCTGACCTTGGGCAATTGCACCTCTCAAAGTCAATGATACAGGATTGAGCACTTTGGTGTTATGCAGTAATATAGAAGAATATGCACACAGGTTGAAGCATGCATCTAGTATGCAATGTTAAACCCTTGTCCTCCCTCCCCCCTTACATACACCTCCCACACCCTAACGCTCCACCCACATCCTAATCACCTCACTCTTCTCCCATGCATTTACACCCCCTACCTCAAACTTCAGTCCACACTGTAAAGTTGTCATGTTGGTATCACAACAAAATGTACCCAACCCACATGGTAAAGTCGTCGTTACGGTGCCACGATAAAAGGCACCTAGTCCACACTGTAAATGTGGCTTGCCTTAGGAAGGGCATTCAGCTGTAGACACCAAGCCAGAGAGACTGTTCTATGTGACACAGTCACATAGAACAGTCAAATGAGACAACCCATCCAACCCATTCTAGCATGAAAAATAGATGTTAAACGATGATAATGATGAAGACGACGATGATGACAACGTTGATGATGATGATGATGACAACGATGATGATGATGATGATGATGATGATGATGATGATGATGATGAAACAGTCACACACAATCTTACACTTCAATTACCATTCCACTAATCACCTTTTCTTATGTTAATGCTGATCCACTTACATCTTTATGTCTACATTTAGATATTTATGGTTATACTCTTATGCCCCTATCTATATATATATATATATGTATTTTTTAATTTTTTTAGAGGGCTCCATCAGTCACGAATGACCATGGTTTTGCACCTAGAAAGTTTCCCTCCGAGGCACAAGCCTGGACATTGTTTGTTTGTAAAAGACCAACAGTTGCCCATGCATACCAGTCTCCCCTCTCCATTCCACCGATGTCCAAGGGAAAGACAATGGCTGATACAGCTTAGCGTCAGTGACATTACAACTCATCTCTACAGCTGAATGGACTGGAGCAATGTGAAATAAAGTCTCTTGCTCAAGGACACAACGCATCACCCAGACTGAGAATCAAACTTACAACTTCTCAATTGCAAACCCAACGCTCTAACCACTAAGCCATGCACCTTCACGTGTACATATATATATATATATATATAACCCATGCAAGCGTGGAACACGGACGTTAAACGTTGATGATGATGATGATGATATATATATATATATATATATAATGTATATATATATATATATATAATATATATATATATCAGTGGCAAAGGGTAACCTGGAAAGCAAGGCATACAGTCCAATCGCCATGGCGGAAAGTGGGGCTGTGCAGCCTCCCCCTCCCCCCACCCCAATTTCCTCTAAATGACCCTCCTGGTCAAAGCCACATCTAGTGTTATCTAGTGTGTGTGTGTGTGCGTTATCTTTTTATGTGTCTACGATTTAGTAAGCAGTCAAAATTCTGCTTGCCCCTAAGCTGTCGTGTGTTTGTGTGTATGTGTGTGTGTGTGTGTGTGTGTGTGTTATCTTTTTTTGTGTCTATACGTTTTAGTAAGCAGCCAAATTTCTGCTTGCTTCAACCGATGCAATTGATTCTATAACGCATGCACGCACCCTTCGCCCCTGATATATATACATATATATATGTATATATATATTTATATATGTATATAGATATATATATATATATTTATACGATATTAAACAAATGGAAACTATATTTATAAAACCATGTTTATTTCATTATACATATTTCAGGGATACCATATTAAAAATATGGCATGCCTTCTTCAGATAAAATACAATATATAAGCAGTTTTATAAATAAATTTGACGTACCATAAATATTGATCAACTTCCATTTGAGAAGTTGGTTTGGTAGTGAAATGTTTATAAATATTTAGTGTTAAGCACAGTTAGAAAGAAAGACGGAGAAAAGGAAGAAATGTAAGTAAAGAAAAACAAAGAGAGATAGAGAGAGATATGGGAGAGAGAAATAGTGAGGAGGTGAAAAATGAGAGGCAGCTGAGGCAACAGATGAATAATAATAATTCATCATACAAATTGAGAGATTTAGGAGGGAGGGAGTACTGTAATTATTTATTTATTTATTTATTTAGTTATAGTGTTAAGGAGACGGAGAGAAATAAAAAATAAATAAAGAGAAAACAGAGAGGTAGAGAGAGATAGAGGTGGGGGGGAAAAGAGGTAGACCGAATAATAATAATTATACATGGGGAGGTGAGAGAAATAGGAGAGAGGTAAGAGAGAAAACAATAGAGGTAAAGTTAAAGTAGTCGATACTTAAATTTCATCATGTATAGAGGGAGGAGAAGAAAGAGCTATATCCAGAGAGAAGGATGACAGATTTACAACATTTGTATGATGAATTATTATTATTCATCTGTTGCCTCAGCTGCCTCTCATTTTTCACCTCCTCACTATTTCTCTCTCCCATATCTCTCTCTATCTCTCTTTGTTTTTCTTTACTTACATTTCTTCCTTTTCGCCGTCTTTCTTTCTAACTGTGCTTAACACTAAATATTTATAAACATTTCACTACCAAACCAACTTCTCAAATGGAAGTTGATCAATATTTATGGTACGTCAAATTTATTTATAAAACTGCTTATATATTGTATTTTATCTGAAGAAGGCATGCCATATTTTTAATATGGTATCCCTGAAATATGTATAATGAAATAAATATGGTTTTATAAATATAGTTTCCATTTGTTTAATATCGTATATCTACTCCAAAACTTGTTGAGTGCTTTATATCAGTTATAAAATATTTACTCGTTGTAACCCAACAATTTTAAATAAAACTTTTGCATATATATATTTATATATATATATATATATGTATATATGTATGTATATATATATAAGTATATATGTATGTATTTTTTCTCGCGAGTCAGTTCTTTCGTTGCTACAGACCACGTGGCTGAACTACCGGTCGCTATCTTCAATTTGCAAAGCCCTTTAAACTGCATGTTATTACTCTGAGGTCAACACCTGAAGGCATTCTTCGGCTTAGCTACAGTTCGAGCTTCGAATATGCTGTACTTTCATTTGTATATATATATATATATATCTTTAAGTCGTTTGGAAGCCTCGACAATGCAAATGGGTAAATCTCCGGGTAACAAGATCCGGTGGTGGAGAGAGAGATGTAAGTGGATGTACGTTGAGATGTGTGGTGTGTATAAGACGTGTAGAGGAATGAAGGAAAGAGTATAAAGGATAAAATAAAAATAAGAACACGAGAGAGAGTTACCTTGGGAGAGATTTAATTGTCCCTATATATTTCGGATTCACATCCATCAACTGGGGGTTTTTTCCAGAGTGGGGGAAAGGTTATCTGTCGGAAAAGTGCGAAACGCGTCCTCCGAGGTAACTCTCTCTCGTGTTCTTATTTTTATTTTTTATTTTATCCTTTATACTCTTTCCTTCATTCTTCTACACGTCTTATACACGCCACGCATCTCAACGTACACCCACTTACATCTCTCTCTCCACCACCGGATCTTGTTACCCGGAGATTTACCCATTTGCATTGTCGAGGCTTCCAAACGACTTAAAGATATTTACCTATTATTCCACAATGCTTCAAGCAAACTTCAATACTCCCATATATATAGATATATATATATAACAAATAGTTATCGTTCTACATGGCTGAATACAATAATAAATGTAATCTGAATTTTTCAAATATTAATAATAATATTTGATTCGTTTGCAATTATGAAAACAGCCTCTTTTAAGCCATGTCAATAGAATGAGCCCCTCATTCTTGCTCTTGTGTTCGCATGTAAACAGAACTGTAGACGCTAATGTTTCTGGGTGATTACCCTTCATCAGTGCAGTTTACTGCTCTCAGGCCAACTGTCAGAGCTAGTGAAAATATATGATATTTTCTGAAATATACAGTGATTGATCTGTCTGATTTGCATATTAGCAGACAGGCCAGTCAGTTTCATGTATATATATATATATATTTATGTATATATATATATATATTTATGTATATATATATATATATATATATATATATATATATATATATATATATATATATATATATATATATATATATATATTGTTATATTTGGGGAGGGTCATATTTGCGTAATATTGCCAGAATTAATAGCAGAACACACTCACTGTTTGGTTGGTTTTCGCTTCTCGCTGTCTTTTATATATATATATCTGCGATTTAACTTACTCGCAAAACTAATTCATCGCCGCTATATATATATATATATATAGTTATATATATATATATATATATATATAGTTATATATATATATATATATATATAGTTATATATATATATATATATATATATAGTTATATATATATATATATATATATATATATATAGTTATATATATATATATATATATATATATATAGTTATATATATATACATATACACATAGAGAGAGAGAGAGAGTCTGCAGTGCCAAGACAGAAGAGACCACTAATCATGGGAGTACTCAATGCATGGGGAGATGCAGAGAGGGTTTTTGAGATAGGTGAAAATCTCTCTATATATGTATATTCATATAGTTTATTGTTGTGTAACATTTAGTTACTATTGGTTCACCAGTTTCACCAATCAATGCTAATAGGGTCCAGTTGTCGATGTGGTATTACTTATTTGGTATTACACCATAGTTGGTATCTTTAAGAAGCAGAGTGTTAATTATGATGATGATAATAATGATTTCTACTACAGGCACAAGGTCAGCAATTACCCAGTGCATTACTGGTACTTTATTTTATCGACCCCGTAAGGATGAAAGGCAAAGTCAACCTCGGCGGGATTTGAACTCAATGATTTCTACTATAGGCTCAAGGCCAACAATGTAAGAGGAGAGGAAAGTTGATTAAATCAACCCCAGAGCATTATTGGTACTTTATATTATCAAAAGGATGAAAGGCAAAGTTGACCTTGGTGGGATTTGAACTCAGAGAGCAGAGAGATGAAACAAATACCACAATGCATTGTCTCTGATGTTCTGAGGACTCTGTCAATAATAAGCAAAGAACCTGATGTAGATCAAACTCTGACCCATCAGTGGATGCAGAGTTCTGGGCTAAAGGCAGAGAGTGAGGGCTTTATTTTGGCTGCACAAGACCAGTGTCTTTCAGCAACAACTTTCACGCCATCATCATCATCATCATCATCACCGTTTTACGTCCGTTCTTCCACGCTAGCATGGGTTAGACGGGTTGTCCTGTTGTGGGCAGTGTCCGGTCGGCTAACCTTGTCTTGCTCATATGGGAACTGATTCTGGCTTGATTTCTACAGCTGGGTGCCCTTCCTAACACTAACCTCATTTACAGTGAGTGCTGGGTGCTTTTTTTCCGTGGCGCCTACACGTCCACTTTACAGTGGGAGGATGTGGGGGCATATTGTCTATATGCTTTTTTTCCATGGCGCCTACACGTCTACTTTACACTACTGACCAGGAGGTAGATATGTCTTGTCAATAATATATGTGAGAGTGAGATTTAGCGAGGAAGATGTCAAAGCATAAATATGCTCAAATTACCATTTTCCAAACAAATCTAACACAAAATGGTTTTCACATGATCATGAGTTTTATTATAATGATATATATATATATAATTATGTATAGTTGTAATCTTTATACAAGCCCCATTATTTTCTTTACCACCCTGAGTGATATAATCTGATCACATCTCATGAATAATTCCCCAACATAAAATATACACCATAACTACACATGTTAGTTCTAACCATCTACAGTGACTTCTCAATATTAATAAAACCATTCCACACTACCACGTCTATTGAAGAACTCTCCAACATAAAATATACATTCTCACTACACATGATTCACCATCTCCAATGACATCTCAATATTGATAAATTAACAGAATTCACAGCAGTTCTTTCATCAGAGAATTCTTGAGGCTGACATGAATGATTTATCCTGGCCTCATCAATGCCCAATCAGTCTACACTACCACCCTCTAACTGTATTGTTCCAAAGATAATTGATTCCATTATATCAAATAATCATTAAGAATTAAACTGTAAATTAGAGCTGACAATATCCTAATTACTCAATATTTGGTCAACATACATATGGAACTTTTACTGGTTATTTTCTAGACAAAATCCATTTCTCTTGGCAAATCTTCATAGACAGACCATCTAACCATTGAACAAATATTCTAGTGGTATAGTGGTGGTAGTTCAGATTTTGTTTCTCTCTCTCTCTCTCTCTCTCTCTCTACTGACATCTATCACCCTCTTTTTCTTCTGGCATTCATCATTTTCTCCTACAATGACAAGATACCAATACATTGTATTGGCATCCTGTCATCTGGCCCATACCACTTTCCTACTCAACCCCCTATTCACTACTGCCATTCTCCCACTTCTATCATCCTATCACTGTTTTACCCTCCCCTTTTACATTCAAACCATACTCTCCACTCCTTCAACTCTTGATTATTACACTCCTTTAGCATTTAAACCAGCTGTATCTGGCCGGAATTCTCTCACCTCTTTCTGTTCAAACTGGCTGTAACTGGCCACTCATACTGATGTTAAAGTATTGTTCTCAAAATAAATAATATCAAAATCTCGTAGATTTGATATTATGTGAAATAATACAAGAGTAATGTAAATGATAAAGGATTAAATCACACACTTAATCATGCTTGCCTTGAAAAAATAGAGAATTCATGGTGTGAAGAGCTTACTTTAACCTTGCATTGAGTATGACAACCTTTTCTAGTACTCTATGTGAAGTGGTTGAGAATTGAACAGTAACAACACAGCTTAGAGAGACTACTTTAGCTTAGCAGTGAACATGACAAACTCTCTAATGCTGGTACCACAATAAATTGCACTCAGTACACACCTAAAGTTGTTGATGTTTGGAAAGGCATTGAGCTGTAAACCATGCCAAAATTGGAACATGAGCATGACATCATTCCCTGACCTTTTAGGAGGGCAATAGCTCCAAATAAGAACTAAATCTGGCCATAATGATCTGTCCAGCTCATAACATCATAGAAAACAGACATTAAATGAGAATAATGAGTATATCTAGCACTACATTATCCAATATAAGTTTTGAATATTGCAGGGTGTGTTATTTAAAGCCAGCCAAACAACTATACAAAGTCTTCCCTATAAACTATGGTGGAGTGTGGTTATGGTGTCAGGACTGTAGGTTCATGAGTGTTAGAATGATGGTGATATAGTGGCTGTGGGTATAGTGTGATGTTGGTATACTGGTAGTATAATGGTGATGGTATGGTGGTTAAAGATGAGTGGTGTGTGATTGTATGGTGTTGGTATAGTTGAAATATAGTCTTCTTGTCATATGACATATATACAATAGTTAGAGAGACAGATTAAGATTGGTGAGCTGGACTAAGGCGTCATTTGTAGTATTATGGATTGCTTCCAGGCCGCCGGGAAAACGTCTGAGGTGGCAATCCTGAGCAACATGCAACACTGTCTGGTCAGGGTCTTCACAGTCACATGCTGGGCTGTCTTTCATTTTAAATTAATAGAGATGATGGGCTGTCCTGGCATCTGTTGGGCAAATCCAATTAAGAGGCACCCATTGCTTTCTACGAAAGTCAAAGCCAGCTGGTGTAGATGAGGGGTCCTGGACGAGTTCTTGGTTGGCAAATTTGGACTCATTCTATGATATTCACCACTCTTCCTTCAGATCAAAGTTATTGTCTTGAAGGGTCTTCATTAATTCCCAGAATAGTTTGCGTGATTTCAAGTGCATGATTGGAAGGTCAGGCTTGGACTTGGTAAGAAGTGCTACCTCACAGATTATCTCCTGATACTGCATGTGAGAAGGAGCTATATGAGGAAGGGTAGGTAGCCACTGACTAGGTGTAGATTTCAGTGTGCCAGATACTATTCTCATAGCCAAGTTGGGGATGGTGTCAACTTACTTGGCATGGCAGCTCCCTGCCCAGACTGGTGAACAGTACTTTGCAACTGAGTAGTAATGATATAGTAGTAGTAATGATATAGTAATGAGTGGTAGTGTGGTAATATAGTAATGCAGTAGTGATAATGTGGTGCTATTGTAGTGGTATTGTGGTAGTAATAGCATAGTGGAAATGTTGTGCTATAGTGGTGATGTAGTAGTGGTATAAGAGTGGTATAGTCAGTTATAGAATGTGGTGTTGCTCTAATAATAATATAGTAGTGGTCTAGTGATGGTGTGGCGGTGACAGTTCATCCAATATATTACAATCATAAAGCCACAAATGCACCTTATCTTCTTTGTCTCTTTATCACTACAACAAACTTTTGCTCTTCCAGAATCCAGACTGGTAAGCTAGGTACAGTGGAATGCTTCTCATCATAAACAAATCGGTTCAAGAACAATTTTTCCGAACATAAAATATCTCAGTTGACGAACCGTGTCTCAAGTAACGAACACACAAGCTGGTAACAACAGTTGGTGACAAGCTAGGGGTTTGGGTAGGAAAGTGTCACTTGCTGTGTAGTTAATTACTAAGGTGGAATCTATCTGTCTTTCACACACAGTCTTTCTCTCACTATATTTCTCTCAACATTTCATATGGGGAAAATAATTTCGGTTTACGAACATTTTGGATGACGAATGGCCTTCAGGAATGAATTAAGTTCGTGAACTGAGGTTCCACTGTATTATCTTTACCCAAGCCCACCTGATACACTAACCTTTTCTCCTGCAAACCAACAAAGGAATCTCTGCATGAACACTTGACCTGAAAGAAATAACAATCAAATCTTGAACTCACATCATAAAAAAAAAGAAGAAAGCAATACATAATGTTATTCTAGATACACTTTGTCTGAAAAAAGTTGGATAGTCATGTTTGGAGGATTTTTAATCATAGATCTGCTGACTTAGGGATGATTTGGGGTTAAACAAGAACAAAGAAAGACATACTGTGCAATGTAGTCATATAGCTGAAAGACCTTTGATCATAAATTTGTTGGATCAGAGCTGATCTGGGGCTAAACAACAACTATTGCCACTAATACCAACTAATATATGAGGGTCAGCTTAAAAGATCATAGACTGACCAACATACTTCCATGGATTGACCAAATGAGATTATTAATATAATCAGTTAAAATTACTCCATGCAAGATTTCACAGCTCTAGCATCACTCCTTCATAGTCAGCCTATGTATTTTTCAGCTCACCCTCATACTGTATATTGGACAGTGCTGTCTGGCTAAAAGACAGGTTGGTGATAGATGGAACATCTTTCGTTATAGGTCTGCTGGATCAGAGCTAACTCAAGGCTAAACAGCAACAGCAAAAGCTTTAGCAGAATAAGTGCATCAGAAAGTGAATCAAATTTTAGTCCTAGATTTAGTTAGCACAGGGATTATTTACACCTGATGTTGCAGCTACAGAATATATTTGTCAGCATCAATGCAATATTTAGCTTAGATTGTTTCTCCCTTCTCTTCCACTCCTCACTCATCTGAAAACAAATATGATTTTCTCTCTGGCAAAAATTTCCTATGGAATTCTAATCAAACTGATTGAAATACAATCATTGTGTGTAAATATTTCTTGAACAAACACCAAGAGAGAGTAATAAGAGACATCCATTTAAATTTCAAGAGAATTTCAATAATGTAATTTGTATAGCTATTCACATGCTGGCTGTGTGGGTAAGATGTCAAATTCTGGCAGAAAGGTGGAGGATTCATGTCAAGACACTAACCGTTCCAAATGATAAATATCTACCCATATTCATTGATTTCACAGTTCTACAATGACTTCCAGAAGCAATTAGACTTTTCTGCAACTCTTTGAGAAATTCAATAATAAGAACCAAATGACCAGCATATAAATGTTCTCAAGATGAACCTATTGGTGTGTTGTTGAAGTTGCTTTGATGTTTCTGCTGTTATTTTAGTGTTTTGTTTGTCTGTGATGTGCAAATTGTTTTATTTTATTGAATGGTAATTGATGTTGCCTGTGTACTGCGTAAGTTGTACTATACTGTTGAGTGGTGATTGTTTAGAATATTAATTGTGTTAAGGGAAAAGCGGACATAAAATGATGATGATGATGATGATGATGATGTTAGGAGATAATTGTATAGAAAGTGCACTGTGTCAATTGTACAAATGTATTGAGAAATATAATTCTGCATAACGTATGAGTATCTAGAATGTCAACTGTGCCTAGCAAGACTTTTTTTACTGTGTAAAGATTTGTTAATCTTGCTATGTGTTTTTTTTAATGGTTTTGTTCAGTTCTTTAACAAACTCAGAATGTTATACTTCCATTGTGCTTATTCCAAGGTCCTTGTATAAGGATGGTTGTGGGAAAGGTACTTCATTATCATCATCATCATCATCGTTTTCGTCCATTTTCCATGCTAGCAGGGGTTAAACAGGTTGTCCCATTGTGAGACAAGTTAGATTAGATGACCGTGTCTTGCTCACAGCAAAAATAATAACAGTAAGAATAATAACAAGAATGACCGTGGAAAATTAGATTATAGTCTGATCAGGTGCCACACCTTACTACATGGTGCACAGAGGATGAAAGAGGAAATTAGATGAGAGGATGAAGCAGTAGAAGGAGAAGAGGACTTAACAGAAGCAAATTGAACACTTTACTTGTAATGGTGAGTCTTTTTCAGCATCATATGCCACCAATCATCACAGTCCATTGTCATCTTTATCATAAGGTTCAGCTTCTTGAGCTCAGTAGACTTCACCATATCATCCCATGTCGTTTTAGGTCTTTTTCCACTGCCTCTGTCAGCTTCAAGCTTTCGGCACTTATTTATACAACTGATATCCTCTGTACACATCACATGTCCATACCAGCAAAGCCTTCTATCTCCGTTCTACACTATATCTGATTCCTCTTATACTTTGTTTTTATCTCAACTTATCTATGCTCCATCATTCTTTAAAAATATGTGTGTGTATGTGTGTATGTATTTTTATCTTTCTTCCTCCAACATATACACACCATTATGTCACTATAATGGAGGCACATGGCTTAGTGGTTAGAGCATTGGCCTTGCAATCGAAAGGTTGTGAGTTCAATTCTCAGACCGGGTGATGTGTTGTTTCCTTGAACAAGACACTTTATTTCACATTGCTCCAGTTTACGCAGCTGTAGAAATGAGTCCCTATCATTCCACTGCAAAGTGGTTGTCGAGGTGCCACGGCAAAAAAGCACCCAGCCCACACTGTAAAGTGGACGTGTAGGCGCCACGGAAAAAAAAAGCACCCAGCACTCACTGTAAATGAGGTTGGTGTTAGGAAGGGCATCCAGCTGTAGAAATCAAGCCAGAATCAGTTCTCGTCCCACCCTTGCAAGCAGGGAAAAGCGGATGTAAAAATGATGATTACATGTATATAGTCTTTATTTTTATGCTATAAAGTGAGTATTTTTGTGTCTGTGTGAGTGTGTTTATATGTGTGTATGTATGTATGTGACTGTGTGTGGGGGAGGAGTGTGTTTGTGTGTGTGTGTAACAAATAAATATATAAAACCCTTTCTATTTTGTATTGTTTATCTTATATGAATACTTTATCATATGTAGGTGTGTGTGTGTAACTCTATATATGTACATAGATATGTATGATGTATATGCATGTATGTGTTTGTATGTATGTGAGTATGGGTATCTGTATGCATGAATGTGTATATTGTTATCAGAAGACATAAACATGGTTGAAGGAATATATGATACCCAGTACAAAGTGAGATAACCATACAACCTCCCAAATAACAATAACAACATGAATCCATGAAACTGAGTCCCACCATTTCCCCATGGTTACACAGTGAAGGAGATGAAAATGAATAGAATGGATTTCCGATCCATTGGAATTATAACACACTCCTTCCTCATGCTGCCCCACCCCACCCCCTCCACTTCCACTTGTCGCTGTAGAACACCAAAACAATACATTACAATATACAATACAGTATACAATATACATTACAAGACAAGAATAATATAAAACAATGTTAATACAAAAGTAATACATTAATAATTCTGGAACCATTCATTTCTCCCATGATAAATAAATAGATAAACAACAACAACAACAACAACAACAACAACAACAATAACAACAAACAACAGCTATCCCACTCTCCCCAGAAAAAAAACATTCATAATCAGGAAATTGAGCATAACCTGACATTTTGCTTTTACTGAAGAAAAGCTGGCATATTTAACAATAACCTCTCCAGAACAAAACTGAACCAAATTCATTGTTAATTATCTGGTTCCATCTTCTATGGGGGAAATTTCTAAAAAATCTAAAAGTCTGATTTTTCCAATTCCTCTAACAGAATTATTGAATTGGAAATTTGAGTAAAGTAGCATATTAGTCACGCTTGATGGACACACGATGGCAGAAATTTTTAAATCATTTGAAATATTACAGTTTTCTATCAATTGATTGAATTTCTTTCTAAAATGTTTTTTTTTTCTCTTTAAACACCAATTTTAATTGGAGGTTTGATAAATCAAATTGGTTGTTTAATAATTCAAATTGATATTTTGATATATCAAATGTGTGATTTTATAATCAAATTGGTAGTTTGATCAAATCAGATTAGTACTTTGATAAAATCAAATATGTAATTCAATAAAATCAAATTGTTGTTTTGAAAAATCAAGTTGTTGCTTTGATAAATCAAATTGGTAGTTTGATAAATCAAATTGTTGCTTTGATAAATCAAATTGGAAGTTTCATAAATAAAATTGGTTGTTTGATAAATGAAATTAGTAGTTTTATAAATTAAATTGGTAGTTTGATAAATCAAATTGGAAATTTGATAAATCAAATTGTTAGTTTGATAAATCAAATTGGTATTTTGATAAATCAAATTTGAAGTTTGATAAATTAAATTGGTAGTTTGATAAATCAAATTAGTAGTTTGATAAATCAAATTGGTATTTAAATAAATCAAACGTAATAAGTGATCAGTAAAATGTGACAGTATTTTAGATGGACAAGAGGCACTAAAAATTCTGTTAAAGCTATTGTATAGGAAGGGAATACTTATGAGAATTGTTGATTATATTCTGGATTAGTGTAGATCATTCCAGAACGGATTACTCTGGCTTTGGTGGATTAATTTGTAATTACTGCAGCCAGGATAAATGTACTGTGTTCTCTCAGTTACTTTCACTAACACTTCCATCACTGCTGTTACCAATATTAAACCAATCAGTACACACACAGACACACACACACACATATATATATATCATCATCATCATCATCATCTTCGTTTAACATCCATCTTCCACGCTAGCATGGGTTAGACGGGAGTTGACCCACTTGAGGCAAGGTTGGTCGGGTGACCGTGTCTCGCTCATATAGGACTATTTGGCAGGTTTTCTACTGCTGGATGCCCTTCCTAACACCAACCACATTTACAATGTGGAACTGGGAACTTTTTATCGTGTTACCTTCACGGCCACATTACAGCGTGGACTGTGTGTTTTTTGTCATGACACCTACACGATCTCGATCTCATTATCTCATTTATTTGAACTGGATGTTGTGGTACCAACTTTACAGAGAGAGGGTGGTGTTGGTGGGAGTGGGAGGATAGGGTAGGGGTAGTGGATTGGGGTGTATATTTGGTTAAGAGGTGCCTACTGACTGTAGGCAAGGCAGGTCTTCTGTATTACTGCGTAGCGCCAAAGATCTCATCCAGTGGCATTGTCTTAGAGAGGTGCAAGTGTGCAAGGTCGGAATTTATCAGATCGTCCCAGGTTTTTCTGGGTCTACCTACTCCATAACTACCATCAATTTTGATCGCCCTGCACTTTTTTATATGGCTGTCGTCTTTCGTGCGCATCACGTGACCATACCAACTTATTCTTCTCTCAAGTAAACAACATCTGATCCCTCTTATTCCTAATTTCTCACTTAGTTCATTTATGCTTTGCCGTTCACGTATATTACTATTACACATCCAATGGAGCATGCATGCTTCGTTCCTTTCCAGTCTGCGCAGGTCCTCTGCACATAATGCCCATGTCTCACTGCCATGTAGCATTGCTGTTCATATACAGGCATCATACAATCTGCCTTTCATTTTTAGAGAGAAACCTTTTGTGGCCAACAGCGGTATAAGCTCTCTGAACTTTTTCCATCCCGTTCTGACTCTGGCTACTGTACTTTCAGAACACCCTCCACCACTTCTGATTTCGTCACCCAGGTAACGGAAAATGTCCACTATTTCTATAGAACCATCTGGGCAATAGAAGGAGCTAGTATCCTGTGGACACTTGCTACTTATTGCACCTGAGCATCGGGCACATATAAAATCTACATTCTTAGATAGCTTACCTGTGATCCTACTACATCTTTTATGTACCCATACTTTGCATTTGGGACATAAAATGGAATTTCTGCCTACTCCTCTCCTACACACTGAGCATGGCCATTTCCCTGAGGGCTCCTGTGCCCTATTTTCCTTTCTACAAACTAGAACTTTAGTCTTAGACAAGTTAACTTTAAGGCCTTTTGATTCTAGGCCATGCTTCAATGTTTGGAATTTCTTCTCTAGTTCAGCCATTGATTCAGCTATGAGCGTTAGATCATCTGTGTATAGGAGTTCCCATGGGCAGCCGGTCTTGAACTCCTCTGTTATAGCCTGAAGGGCAATAATAAATAGGAGGGGGCTAAGGACAGAGCCTTGATGAACACCAACTTTTACACTAAATTCTTCACAATATTCATTGTTAATTCTAACCTTACTGTACATATAAATATATATGTGTATGTATGTGTGTGTGTGTCTGTGTGTGTGTGTGTGTGTGTATGTGTGTGTGTATGTGTGTATGTGTGTATGTGTGTATGTGTCTGTGTATGTGTGTGTGTGAGTGCTGATTAGTGTTAATAGTGATAAATGCAGTGATGGAAGTATTATATACATCCCCATCATCCTCATCAACATTTTTATATGAACTAAAAATGATGACGATGCATTAGAGCCGAAGATAAGGCGTCTGTCATCAGTGATCTTCCAGCCGTTGTTGGTATTTCTTCGCATTAAAGATCATATACCTCTGGCTGGTGCGAGCAATAACTAAAATAAGTTATTGGGACACGTAGAATAGGGTGAAGCGAGCGAGACATGTAAACAAACAGAGATGGTATTGTGACAGAAAGAGAGGAAGAGCGGAAACAAGTCCGTGATATCTATGAACTTAAGTTCGATGAATCATGGGCGAGGAGAGACACAGACGCGTCCGAGCCATGTGAGATGTAAGCGAGAAAAGGATTTCGCACAGGTCTGACGGGAGGAATTGAGAGAGGGGGAGTAGCAGAGAGTGAGTGAATGAAAGTGTGAGGAAGAAGCCAGCTGAGAGAGAGTGACTGGCAGAAGGGGTGAAATGAAGGTGAGAGATACAGGGGGAGAGAAGGGGATAGCAGTAAGAAAGAAACAGACTGGTCACAGCGGAGGGAAAAATATAAATGAAAAATGGCGTGCTGCGTTGTTGCAAATGGGATACATATGAATAAAATTAGAGCGAGAGGACAGGGCGTCCATCATCAGTGATCTTCCAGCTGTCATTGGTATTTCTTTGCATATATATATATATATATATATATATATATATATATATATATGTATATATATATGTATATATATATATATATGTATATATATATATACTAAGTTAAGGTATCATAACATATATAGCATGTATGATGATTATGTTTCTCAGTAGAAAAACTTGATGGATGTCTGTCCAGAGCATCAATATCAATAATTAAAATATTTATTTATATATAGAGAGAGAAAAAGAGCCATATATCATTAGAGAAAACATATAGTATTTTTGTACATATATATAAAAAGCATATAATATTTATGAAAAGGTATATACATATACCTTTTAATTTGAATTATTGTTACCTTGGGCAAATGTCCATTGAACTTTTTTACTGAGAAATATAATCATCATACATATTATATATGTTATGATACCTTAAATTAGTGTATATAACTGTTCCAAATTCTTAAGTTGTTAAGCTGTAACTAATACTGACTAGTACTTTGCTTCTTTTTCTAGCAGACATGATGTCCAGTCCTATTTGTATCTGCTGTCACAGTTAAAACATTCTTCATGCCATGCAGTCTATAGTTTGGCTGACTATAGGTTCCCGGCAGATATAAAGGTATTTTGTACTTTACTAGAACTTATCCAAAGACGATTCCTCTGATGATTAGTTTTGCTTCTTTCATAGATTTACCAAAATCGATAGTTGGTAATTGATAATCGACTGTTTAGATCTTTTTTTGCTCCAGTTTACGAATTATGAAACGGTACTGTAAGGAAATACGAACTTTTCCATCTTAAAGTATGTACCTTTTCCTAAATATTATGTTCTATCTATATGTACAAATACTGTGTTTCTGTAATGATTTATAGCTCTTTCTCTCTACATATATATAGAGAAAGGTATGTCTGAAAAGTAACAGGACTGGTGTTACAAACAATTTATTTCAATTCCAAACAACAAACTACATGGTTTCCCCTCCAAAGTAATCCCCTTTGAGTCTAATGCATTTTTCCATCCTTCTCTGCCACACACACTTCTATGCACTTCTAATTTTTGGGTCATACTCAAACATCCATTCATCTCCAGTGATGACTCTACTAAGCCTGGACCATTTGGTATAGTTTCCAAACTACTAAGAACATCTGGTAGATTGCAATCTAGTCAAATTCATCATTAATAGTACAGAATGGTGTCATACTGAATGACTAGCATGGCAGTATCATTGTAAACTTTTACAAGGGCAGGGGTAATACCCTAGTGAGAGTTAACTTCAAAGAGATCAAATTGATTGACCAGATCATGAAAGTTACTGATAGGGTTACAGCACAATTAATTAGGGATAGAATCAACGTAGATGAGATACAGTTTGTCTTTATGCCAAATAGGTGTACTACCAATGCTCTCTTTTTTGTGAGACAACTCTAGAAATATTTAGCTAAGAGTAAGCCCCTGTACCTGGTATTTGTGGATGTGGAGAAGGCCTTTGACAGGGTCCTCCACTCTGTAAAGTGATGAGCACTAAGGGAGCTAGATGTAGAAGAATGGATCCCAAGGACCATACAAGCAATGTATAGAGATACAACCAGCAAGATGAAAGTTGACAATGAGTTCAGTGATGGATTTGAAGTGGATGTGGGAGTCCTCGTGGAATCATTCCTCAGTTCCTTTCTGTTTATTATTGTACTTCAGGCTATAACAGAGGCATTTAAGACTAGCTGTCCATGGAAACTCCTGTATGCTGATGATCTGATTCTTATAACTGAATCTATGGAAGAGCAAGAGGCAAAATCTAGAATTGAAAGGCCTAAAAGTAAACTTAGCAAAGACAAAATTCTTAATATGTAGAAAAGATGACAAGATTCTGATACTGTCAAAAATTGCCTTGTTTGATATGTAAAAAATCAGTGAGCAGAAATTTCATAAGGTGAATACAGTATAATCTATGAACACACAAGAGATGTAGTGGGATTACAGATCGGTTAACGGAGAAAGTAATCTTTGTATGTGGCACATGCACAGGAAAAGTAAGCCCTAAGAAAGCATGTGAAATAGATTCCGTCGGTTGCCCAGAAGGCTTCCTAGGTGATGACAACTTTTTTACCAAGGTGATCTAATTAACAGCAGGGAAGAATGTTTTGAAAGTGTATTAGGACTTCTTTCCCAGAAGAAATGGTAGACTGTATGATGCGTATGTGCAGATTGAAAATGCTACATAGCAGTGAGACATGGGTCTTGACTGAAAATTAGAAAGAAATATCGTCTACACCAACAACCTCACTAGACCCATAAGCCATACCATTCACATTTCAGACTCTTTCAGTTGTAATACTTTTAACCTCATCTATCCTACCAAGCCACTTAGCCGACAAAAATAGTAACCACATCTTCAAATCACACTATCATCTTAACTAAAGAAAGAACGCACTAGATTACTATGTTAAAAAGTTTGGATGGTCACAGCTGAAGTGCCTTTGATCATAGTTGTTCTTGATCAGAAGTAACCTAATGCTAAAGTATAATAGCAACAGCGACCTCTACTGCAGCTATCTGCTGTCTTGCCATCTACCATCCATTGTATTTCATATGATATATTCAGATATGAAATCTAACTTCTAAGGTCTATAGCTAACTGTAAAGTGCAACATCATGTTACACATTTTTATGTTGATGGTTCAAAGGAACTACAATAACAGATCATTTTTTTTTATCAGTTTAATGATATAGCATTGTACTTCACTACAGCATCATTCACCAAATTAAAGAGCTTCCATGTTGTCATGTGACCTGTTTTATAGGTGAAAACAAACATTGGATAACATAGTTCTTGATACACTAAGTATGAAAAATAGAAGACAGATGGTTATGGTTAAAATGCCTTTGATCATAAGTCTAATTGATTAGGGTTAACCTGGAGTTAAACAATACATATAAGATATGTACGGTACAAACAACAAAAGATATTTAACCATTTTCTAAGATTGCAGGGTTTGTATCTGAAGGAAATTTGGCTGCAAATTCCTGCAGCTTGAGCAACCACATAGAGCAGCTTCCTTATATTAGCTCTCATAGTTAAATCACCTAGAAGCTTGGCTCCACAACAGACTTAAGGTAAAAACTATCAAATCCACCATCTATTTTTTTAACAGCAGCTAAGAAAATCAAATATAACTCACAACATAAACATACTACATACATCATCATCATCATCATCATCATCATCATCATTTTACATCCGCTTTTCCCTGCTTGCAAGGGTAGGACGGAAACTGATTCTGGCTTGATTTCTACAGCTGGATGCCCTTCCTAACACCAGCCTCATTTACAGTGAGTGCTGGGTGCTTTTTTTCCGTGGCACCTCCATGATCACTTTACAGTGGAATATGGACCCCAGTCCCTATCATCTCATTTCTACAGCTGAGTAAACTGGAGCAATGTGAAATAAAGTGTCTTGCTCAAGAAAACAACACATCACCCGGTCTGAGAATTGAATTCACAACCTTTCGATTGCAAGGCCAATGCTCTAACCACTAAGCCATGTGCCTCCACAAGAGTAAAAAATTCAAGTAGTTACATACAGCACCTTTATAACATTCACAACATACAAAGAAGATATATTCAAGAAAACACAATGATGTACAAACAGACTTAGAATAATCACAGCTACCCTATTTGGCCAACAACAGAAACAAACAGCAATAATAGCATATAAGCAAAATATCTGTGGACTTTGCTAGTCTTACACAGGTTCCTATCCACAAAAAGAAACTGCAAAGACACAGAGAAATGCATTGTACACAGTAATGTACTGAGAGGAGGGAAGAGGGTGTGATGGCCCAGATGCCCATATCGGGGTAGGTGATGGGGGTTTTCAACCTTACTCACATGAGTTTTAGAGGAATACAATCAAGAATTTGGTCGCAGGAATCACCAAACATCTACATGCTACTGACTAAACACCATAACAGGCCCACACAATGAAACAAAAATACAAAAATTTGAATACTTCCTTGACATGTGAAAGACACACTTTGTTTCCAGAGCAAACTTCAACTGTCATAGTCCTTGTTACTACCTGAAAAACTATATCTAAACACTACTACAGCATCCTATAAAAGCAATATCTCTCTCATTAAGCCCAGATAAGCTTAAAAAACACATACAACCCCAAACAACTATGGAATAAATGGCCTCACCAGCTGCCAATCATTGTGCTGGGATGTACACCACCAACAATATCTGCAGAGGAATAGCAACTCATGCACTTAGACTGATTCCACCTTACCTACCTCTTCTGTAATGAACACCAGAATCTACAGATGTAAAAGAATAGAGTGGACAGTGGTGAGAGTCCAACATGTCTAGACTATCACACTGCATTGCATACAATTCCTCACTGCATGTTAGAATGTGCAGTGTAGTCCTCAACCAGGTATAGACATCATATAAATGGGCAGGTGGATCTGTAAATGATGCCTCATTACTCAGCTGATTGTTTGCATACCATAGGACTATTGATTCAGCTAAAATGCTTTTGATTATAGGTGATAGATAGAATACTTTTTTTCAAGGGTTTGCTTAACCCTTTGGCATTTAAACCGGCCATATCCAGCCAGAATTCTCTCACCTCTTTCTGATCAAACCAGCCGTAACTGGTCACTCATACTGATGTTAAAGTATTGTTCTCAAAATAAATAACATCAGAATCGCATAGATTTGATATTATGTGAGATAATTATGTGAGGTAAAGTATTTTACCATAAAAATACAATAGTATATATAGAGTATTCATCATCATCATCATCATCACCGTTTTACGCCCGTTCTTCCACGCTAGCATGGGTTAGACGGGTTGTCCTGTTGTGGGCAGTGTCCAGTCGGCTAACCTTCTCTTGCTCATACGGGAACTGATTCTGGCTAGATTTCTACAGCTGGATGCCCTTCCTAACACCAACCTCATTTACAGTGAGTGCTGGGTGCTTTTTTGCCGTGGCACCTCCACGACCACTTTGCAGTGGAATGATAGAGACCCCAGTCCTATCATCTCATTTCTACAGCTGAGTAAACTGGAGCAATGTGAAATAAAGTGTCTTGCTCAAGGAAACAACACATCACCCGGTCTGAGAATTGAACTCACAAACTTTCGATTGCAAGCCCAATGCTCTAACCACTAAGCCATGCACCTTCATATTGTAAATGCTAAAGAGTTGTAATGTCTGACACAATTGAAGAGTTCTACAAAACCTCCAAGAAAACAGAATGAGATGTTCATGGTTAGAATGTCTTTGATCAAAGGTCGTATCCAGAAGGGTTAGCCTGCAAATAAATAACTACAATATTATTGTGAACTAGACAAGACATATAAGACACTTTCCTAACACCAGCAATAAGCAAATTGACAGGGAAATAAAACAGAACTCTATCACATCTACAATTCTTGGTTTTATTGTATTCATATTAGCTATGGAACTAATTATTTTCGTTCAGAATATCTTTCTTCCTTCTCCATTTGTATTTGAGTGTGAAGTAAAGAAAAATCAATGACTAATTTATAAAAATGGTTTCTTTAACACTTGGTCATTTCACTCTCCAGTAAAACAGAGTTAATGTAATGATCTCAACAAATTACATCGATGTAAGCTGCCATGAGTTTAATTGAAGTTCTCACACCTAATTGATCAGGAAGCAGGTTTGTTAACAGGAATATGAAAGAAGGTGGCACAAATAAAAAGAAAGTTGTGAGAGATAACTGAGCTATACAAAGAAGGAGAAACAACTGTTGGACAAAAAACGATACAAATATTGAAAGCAGCAATGATGTTAATGTTCAGTCAAAATATCTTTTGTAGTTGATTATGTCAGGGATAAAACTAGAGAGGGCAAGTGGTGGGAGCATGTATGGCTGTGTGCTTAAGAAGTTCCCTTCACAATCATGTGGTTCCAAATTCAGTTCCATTTCACAGAATGGCTCTTCCAGCACATCTCCCTTACCATTCTCTGGGGAAACGCCTTCTCCATTCTGTCCACCAGGCCGTGTGGCAGCCAGCACATGGAACTCCATTTGCTCATAATACAGAGAGATGGAGAGGGTGAGAGAGATGGAGGCGATGACAGTGGGAGTTCGGCTCTTCCATGTTCGGACACATTTATCAATTCTATGTTGCTGCCTTCCTTAATATAATAAAATTTATGGTATATTAAGTCAAGAATTAAAAAAAATAATATATGTGGCCTGAAAAACCAAAACAATACCTCCTTATGCATGTGTCATCTGGCATAGTCTATGAGTGAAATTGGGTAGACAGAAAGTGGAAACCTAATCCACCACCATCTCCACTACTTTTATAGAGATTTGTATATCTTCATATTTAATATTTTGATTACTGGTTGAATA
This sequence comes from Eledone cirrhosa, assembly GCA_964016885.1. Taxonomy (NCBI): domain Eukaryota; kingdom Metazoa; phylum Mollusca; class Cephalopoda; order Octopoda; family Eledonidae; genus Eledone; species Eledone cirrhosa. The sequence continues at coordinate 236,021,996 of OZ024740.1, read as the reverse complement.
AGTCACAAAAAAGGTAAAACTTCAAGTCATAAGCAACTCTATAATTATAATAAATTTGTCATTACTACAAATATTTAGTTGTTTCATCAGTAGATATTTGTTCTTATTTATAATTTTATAACCTAACAGCCCTAATATTTCCCTTTATATATATATATATCACCATCATCATCATCATCACCATTTTACATCCGTTCTTCCACGTTAGCATGGGTTAGACGGGTTGTCCTGTTGCGGGCAGTGTCCAGTCGGCTAACCTTCTCTTGCTCATACGGGAACTGATTCTGGCTAGATTTCTACAGCTGGATGCCCTTCCTAACACCAACCTCATTTACAGTGAGTGCTGGGTGCTTTTTTTCTGTGGCGCCTACACGTCCACTTTACAGTGTGGGCTGGGTGCTTTTTTTGCCGTGGCACCTCCACGACCACTTTGCAGTGGAATGATAGGGACCCTAGTCCTATCATCTCATTTCTACAGCTGAGTAAACTGGAGCAATGTGAAATAAAGTGTCTTGCTCAAGGAAACAACACATCACCCGGTCTGAGAATTGAACTCACAACCTTTCGATTGCAAGCCCAATGCTCTAACCACTTAGCCAATGTGCCTTCACACACACACACATATATATATACATATATATACATATATACATATATATACATATATAAACAAGGTTTAGCAAATAATGAAAAAGTTTCAAAATAAATTTTAAAAAATTGACTTTACCTACTATAGTTACCTTTACCGATCGGTTTCGAATCCCAAAAATAAACGGAGACCATACGGCCTTCGTTGCAAAGAAAGATTCTCGTCAGAAGGTTCTTTTCATTCGAAGAATATAAAATTCTTGAATTTAAATTACGAACTAGCGCTATCAAAACTGTTCCTGGGATGAAAGTGGATGATGTAGAAACAATTTTTTCAAGGGCCGAAGTAAAGATAGAGGGAGGTAGGTCAAACTGGCCGCAACTATCACTAGCAGCAGTCGGAGCGACCCAATTGGTCTCAGCAGTAGAGGAGAGTAGTAATAATAGGATATGTGTTCCTTCACGCACAAGGCGCTAATGGCACTCTCATCCCAGGAACAGTTTTGATAGCGCTAGTTCGTAATTTAAATTCAAGAATTTTATATTCTTCGAATGAAAAGAACCTTCTGACGAGAATCTTTCTTTGCAACGAAGGCCGTATGGTCTCCGTTTATTTTTGGGATTCGAAACCGATCGGTAAAGGTAACTATAGTAGGTAAAGTCAATTTTTTAAAATTTATTTTGAAACTTTTTCATTATTTGCTAAACCTTGTTTATATATGTTCTGGCCCGTTAATTTATTAACCTGCCATTGAACCACATTGGCATTTGGTTGGACAATACATGGCAGAGACAGGACAATGATCAACCAGGAAAAGTTGGTCGGCCTGCAGCTCAGCACCTGGAGAGGCAGGTTCATGCCGTCCAACAGTGTCGTCAGGCGCTGGATGGATGGACCAGTTAAATTGCTAGGGGTCTAGTTTGGTCTGACCTCCAGACAGACAAAAACTGGGACAACGTGATGACTAGGGTGGCCTCTCTCGGGCCACCTGCTGTCACGTGTAGGATGGATCCGGCTATCAGCTGAGTCCATTGTGAGGATTGCCCCGCCGCCTTCCTTTAGCCGGGAAGGGCAGTCAGTTTTTATCTGCCTGGTGGCCATGGTAAAAGAGATTGTATGGTGGACACGTCTGAAAGGGTTGAAGACGGGTACTTTCCTCTTCGGGGACACCCTCATTAAATTTTTTAGGTTTCACCTGAAAAGAAAAATCAGGGTGGAGAGGGAAGTGCTGCCTTCCAGCCAGTTTGTTGAAAGGTGGGTGAGAGAGGCAAGAATGGCCCGTGTGAATGAGCCTACCCTGAGCATGTGCCTGTAGCATCGTAGGAGGAAAACTGGCAGCGGGAACTTGCCCTAGCGGTCAGGGTAACCGTAGCTTGTTTGTGGGCTTTCTCCATGAGCAACACTCGGAAGTCTCCCCCCTATTGGGGAATTTGTCATTGTTTCTTTTTTTGTTACATCCTCTCTTTTTGTTTTTTTACATGCAGAAATGCCCATTTGTACCGTCCTGTATTGTCCTGTACTGTCCTTAATGTCTACTTTATGTAAACCCTTGTGGTTAATAAAGAAAGCATTATTATTATTATTATTGTTCTTTGAGTCTCAGTCATTTATGTTAGTTAACTGGAAAGTTTGTTGAAATGAATATCAAGCCACTACCTGCAGCCTCAGATATTCAGGGTGTATCGGAGGGTTCTTGCTGTTCCCAGCAAGCATGCCTTTTGAAGTGTTCCAAAAAGCGGGGCAGGGCCAATTTTCTTTAACCATCCCTGGAAACTCTTTGAGATAGTACCTAGTGCGCCTATGACAATCGGGACCACTTTGACTTCATGGCAGTTCCAAATCCTTTTTACCTCCCTCTTTAAGTCCTGGTATCGGTTACTTTTCTCCCTCTCCTTCTCTTGCACTCTCGTGTCGAATGGGCAGGCCACATCCACAATCAGGCACGATCTTTTTTCCTTGTCCAAAAGCACCAGGTCAGGTCTATTGTGTTCCAGTTTCTTGTCCGTCTGTATCCTAAAATCCCACAGCACCTTCACCTGATCGTTTTCTATCACCGACTCTGGCTTATGCTCGTACCACTTCTCAGAATGTGGTAAATTGTTTACTTTGCATAGATGCCAGTGGATCATCCTGCCCATCACATCATGTCTCCAGCCTTTATAGTGAGTCTGGGCTCGGTGTTTACACTCGGATACAATGTGAGCCACAGTCTCTTCTCTCTCTCCACAGATCCTGCACAGTGGGCTAGCCTCCTCCTTGTAAATATGGTGTTTCAGCCACTTCATTTTGAGGGCCTGCTCTTGCGCAGCCATTAGCATTCCTTCTGTAGCCTTTTTAAGGTCTCCTCTTTTCAACCAGTTCCATGTCTGTGGATCTCTGAATTCAGTTTTCTCAAAGAAGGTACTATGAAGGGATTTTTCATGAAGGCTGCTCTTTCTCCTTGTTTTTATTTCCTCCTTGGACATCCCCTGGTCTATTGTCCTCTCCTTCAGTACAATTCTGAGCATTGGCTCCTTACTATCAGTCACGTATTTGTGTAGGTTGTTTTTCTCCATCTGAACACCGTCCTCTATGCTGTTAAGACCTCTTCCACCTTCAGATCTCCTTAAGTAGAGTCTATCGACATCACTCCTCTTGTGGAACATGTTGTAGATAGTCAATAGCTTCCTAATCTTCCTATCCATTTCTTTTTGTTCAGCAACATTCCATCTCAGAATTCCCGCACTGTACCTAATAATAGACACAGCTCGGGAATTTACTGCCCTTATGGCATTCCTACTGTTTAGATGTGACTTTAATACGCTCCTTACTTTCCGAATGTATTCAGATCTTATCAATTCCTTCATTTTTTTGTTCTTGATGTCATCAGCCTCCAGAACACCCAAATACTTGTATCCTTCTTCAGTGTCAATTTCCTTTATCATCTCACCTGTTGGTACCTGGATTCCGTTGCTTCTGCTCAATTTACCCCTCTTCATCACAAGGACTCCACACTTACTAATACCAAATTGCTTACATATATCATTGCTGAAAATACGGACAGTGTCAACAAGTACATCCAACTCCTTCTCACTCTTCCCGAAGAGCTTAAGATCGTCCATGAAGAGGAGATGATTGATGGTAAGCTATCCCTTTCCCAACTTGTATCCTGCTCTCACTTTTCACAGTATAATGCTCAGGGGCATCAGGGCAAGGACAAACAACAGAGGGGACAGACTATCTCCTTGGAAGATACCTCTCTTGATCTTCACGCCTCCCAAGGATTCTCCAGCTGATGTTAACTCTGTTTTCCAGGACTTCATACTTTTGCTCAACAACTGTCTGATGTTATCTGCCACCTTGAAGATCTCTAGGCTTTTGGTGATCCAAGAATGAGGCACCATGTCAAATGCCTTTTTGTAGTCTATCCATCCCATGGCAAGACCAGTGTGTCTCCTCTTGCAATTCCTCATTACCATCTTATCAATAAGTAACTGGTCCTTTGTACCACGGGACTTCTTTCGGCATCCTTTCTGTTCGTCCGGTAACAAGTTGTTTGTGTGGAGGTGATGGTAAATTTCCTCAGACACAATGCTTGTCAACAGTTTCCACATTACGGACAGACATGTGATAGGTCTATAGTTGGTAACATCATTACCCTTCATTCAGTCTTTCATTACCAGAACTGTGGTACCTTTTGTCAACCACTCTGGTACCTCACCTGACATCAAGCAGTCATTGAACATGGTTGTCAGTTTCGGGTGGAGGCATGTTATATTTTTAATCCAATACCCCTGCACACCATCTGGGCCTGGTGATTTCCAGTTGGTTAGTTTTTTGGCCTGCACCTTAAGAGTTTCAACTGTGATACTCAAATCAGTTTGTTGGTGTGCCTGTTCACTAATCTCCTTTTGTACTGTCTCAATCCACACTGCCTGGTCATTATGTTTAACATCCTGCTCCCATATTCCTCTCCAGAATGTCTTAGTTTGTTCCGCCTCAAGGATCAAGTCGTTGCCTATTTCTTTCCCTTCAAGCTGTCCAAACAACATCTTCTGGTTGTTGTCAAACATGCAGTTCTGTCTATACTGACTGACTCTGCTCTCGTATCACCTAATTTTTGCACTCTTTGCTACAATGCATTGCTTCAGTTCCTCTATGATAATATTTAGCTTTTTCCTCCTAGTTTTGTACTTTATTTCCAGTCTATTTTTAGTGTCTATGTTTTTTAGTGTCCCATTCAGTAGGGACTCAAGCTTTCCAATGTCGTTTCTGATTTCCCTGATTTGACCATTCAGTCGTTTCTTCCACCAAGGTTCTGATCTTTCTTGTTTGTTGTTTCCTCTCGCTTTTATGCCAAGTAATTTCCTCACCGCATTTGCTGTTGCTTTGAGGATATTGTTGCACTGGTTCAAGGTATGGGATGACTTTGTTTACCTTAGCTGTTGTTTCTTTTAACTTTTTCCTGTCTACAAATCTTAGGTTCATAGGTTTCCCACTATCATTGTTCAATTCATCTACCACTAAGTTTAGGATATCAACCAAATCTTGTCCTAGCCCGTCAGCATTCATCTCCTCAATGGCCGTATCTTTGTTCCAGGTATTATTTATTTCAGCATTCAGATCATTGTCTGCTTCGGATGGTTCCTCCGTTCTCTCAATCTCTTCACCTTCATTTCCCACTGGCTCGTTTGCCTGGCATACTCCACTCTCCATTTCCAACCTAATCTCTCTGCTCAGTTCCTCCAGTTCCAGCTCACTTATCCACCCATTAGTTCTTATTACCCGAGCCTGCCCGGCCAATTTTTGTTCATCTAATTTAAATAGACCAATCTCGTTCCAGATGTTATGCATCTGTTTCCTATAGCCTTTTTCCTTGGGGTTACTCTTCAAGTAACATTGCATAACAGTTCTATTCAATTCTTTCGTCCAGTTGGTTCTGGTCCCTTTCCTTATTCTGCTTCCAGCAGTATTTGGTTGACAGCCAGGTCTCTGCTGCTGAGCCAGGGAGCACCTGCTGGGTGAGAGTCTGTCACATGACATTCCAGTCTCCACTTCACCGTTATTCGAGGATTGGTGAATGTATGGTTACATAACCACCGGTGATTTTAGCGTGGCACTATCACGCTGTAGACGAACATAAATAAACAAACAAGTAAATAGGTAAAAACCCAAGAAAATAAGCATAAGTTTCATTGTAATGTAATGTTTGAATGTCTGACTTAGTTTTTTCAAGCAGAGGTCGGGGCTGCTTTGGAGTACATCGGAAGTAACATAGAGTATAAAGCAAGAGGCAAACAGTTCGGTACCATCTCGCTACTGTTCAAAACCGAGGCCCTCGCTATTAAGCACTCGGTGACCCCCTGTAGAACAGAACACATTATCATGCATCCGTCCTACATGGGAAAAGGACAGTAAAGGTCCGCATTCCCAGCATCCCACCAGGAATGAACATATGGTGGCTGCTGGGATGCGTAATCGACGAGGGGACAGACACTACCCTCCTGGATATCAAAAGGACAGAGAGAGAAGACTGGTCCGGAATGGATTTGGAGATTCTTCTCCAAAGGAAACCGGAGGACATGAACAACATCCCAGATTTTGCCCGCCTGCAGGACGGGACAACAATCCAACTAAACATTGACGGAAGAAGGCCACACTGCTTCGTCTGCGGGGAAGTAACGCATCTGCAAGCCTTCTGCCCTCAGTGCAAAAATGCAAGGGGTCGCAAACCTCCTTTGTTGCCAACGCCAGTGTCAGCACGTAAAGCTGCACCACCACCACCACCAAAAACAACACCAACAAAGACACAGACACCAACATCAAAAACAGCCAGATCACCACCAACACCAAAACCAATCCAAGGGGAAAACGAGGAAAGATCTCCACTCCCCCTACCCCCCCCCCCCAACAATTATACACATAGACAAAACAATAAACGCACACACAGACACAGAGATACTCACAGCCACAGACCCTTTGTCTTCCAGCAGCGAAGATGAAGGAAAACCCAAAAGTTGAAAAAAACAGAGAAAACTCACCAAAAAAAAACCCCAACAAAACACAAAAACATACACAACAAAAAATACAGACACCACTAACGCAAACACTTCCCCAATAACATCAGCACCAACAGCAACATCGACACCACCCCCACAATCCCCGAAACGCAAACAACCTAAACAAACACAGGTACAAATAAACACACAAATACCTGAAATTGCAGACACAACACCTACAACAAACACAGACATACCCGAAACAACACCACCAAAACCATCACCACCACAGTCACCAAACGAAAACAAATAAAACCACACCAACAAAATGTTAAAAACTTTGTGGTTATCAGAAGGGCCAATGATAAACTGATAGCCCTCTTAGCACGAAGCGAGGACATTCAAACAGAGGGGGAGATTTTTTAAATGAGCACATTTTGCGTGCCAGAATATTTGATTCTCGTCCGAATGTCACTCAATTCCTTCAAAGAAATTCGAGAGAGCTTTCCTCAAGACGTGGGAACCCCGAATGTGAAACCCACATCGAGACTTTTAAAGGGGTTCCCAAAAGAAACCCCACCAACCATGGAGGTCGAACCACCCGACCTTCACAAGACCCCGGGAGGTAAGTAAACCTTCCCTCTCTCTCTTAGCTTACCAACATGGCCATATTAAGAGTAGGATGTTTAAATGTTCGCGGCCTGGGGTCACCCTGGAAGCAGGGTCGCCTGCTCAACGACCTCAGGTCGCTGGAAATGGATGTGATTGCCGTCAGCAAGACCAGAATTTCTGACACACGCGCACTAGCCCCTATTTTCGACGACTATCAGATCTTTGCATCTGTTAGCAGGCCAGGAATGGGGGGTGGGGTGGCAGTGCTGTTTAGGAAAGGACTGGATCTCGAGGTAAGGTCGATCTTCCGGGACCCGAATGGTAAGTTGGTGGTCTTGGATGTGAGCAGTAGCGAAGGTGGTGCCTTTAGACTGCTGGCCATCTACGTCCCTACAGGGGCCGGACAACCGGACTTCTTTAGGTGCCTGGAGACCTTTCTGGGTATGTCTCGCCCTTTACTGTTAGCGGGGTACTGGAGTGGCATCTTAGACACACGCTGGGATTGTGTGGGAGTAGCCGATAGGAACGGGGGGTGCAAAAGCCTGAAGCACCTACTCAGCCAGTTCCAACTGTCTGACAGGTATCGACTAGATTTCCCCAATGTGCCAGTATGGACATGGACCAACCGAATGGGGTCATCTAGATCGTATATAGACAGGATCTTCATTAGGAAAATAGATAGAAATAGTGTGGGCTGCCCACTTTTTAAAACGGCCGCCTATTCAGATCACAAATTTGTGATCTGTATGGTCGACCTAGATAAAACGCGTAGGTTAGGACCGGGTTACTGGAAGCTGAACATGTCATTTCCGGCACATAAGGCTTACAGAGACCGAGTCAACAACTTAGTTAAGCAAAAGTTGACAGGGGGGGGATCATCAACAACAGATGGTGGGGGGCTCTCAAAAGAGAGATTAGAGTAACTTCGATAGAGTTCAGCAAAGAACTAGCATTAGAGAAAAATAGAAAGGAGGGGGAGCTGGTAGATAAGTTAGACGAGGCTATTTGTAGTGGCATTGCAACTGACGTGCTAGCGGCGAGAATGGCATTAGACCATTTCTTCAATGCGAAACACGAAGGTTGCATTGTCAGAGCTAAGGCGCGTGTGCTGAGAAATGAGGGAACCAAAGCTGTTCGATGGGCCCGTGTGGCAGAGGCACAGCGTGGTAATAAAACCACAATTCAGTCTTTGGCGGACCGAGACGGACATGAGATAAGCGATTCCAAGTGGATGTGTGAGGCCTTTCACCAGCACTTTGCTTGGTTGTTCGGAGAGAGTGGTGAATCAGAGAGAGTAGCGGATTTCAGTCCCTACCTTGACGGCTTGCCGCGCATCTCGATGGCCGATGCTGAGCACTGCGAAAGGCCGATTATTTCAGCCAAAATTCAGGATGCCCTTGTCGGCTGCATGAGGCGCAAGTCACCCGGTTTGGATGGCCTGCCCTACGAGCTTTACGTAAAAATGCCAGACTTGTTCTCCGATCTCCTCGAAGCACTTTACTGCAACTGGCAGCAGAATGGGAGTATTCCCAGTTCTGTGAGCAGGGGAGTGGTGACGCTGATAAGGAAAGACGAGAACAAGAGGGATACATTAGACAACTTCAGGCCCATAACTCTGCTCAACACAGAGTTTAAAATTTTGGCCAAGGTGTTAGCAAAGAGATTGGCGCTTGTCGTCGAGGATTTGGTTGGGGAGGCGCAAAATTGCGCAATCCCTGCCAGGTCCATACACGACAATCTCCACCTCATGCGATACATAATAGAGAGGGTGGGGTGTAAACCTGGCTTCGGTGGGGCACTGATCAATTTAGATCAATCGAAAGCATTCGATAGGGTCGACCATCGGTATCTGGAGTTTGTCCTCAAAGCAGCTGGCTTCGGCCCTGTCTTCAGAAGCTGGATCACTGCAATGCACAGCGGCACACACTTGGTGGTCAAGGTTAATGGCCACTTCTCGGAACCATTTCGGCTCTCCCGATCGGTCCGTCAAGGGTGCCCTCTCTCTTCCCTTCTGTACGTATTGACTCTCAAGCCTTTACTGCGGAAGCTGGAGCTGTTGCAGGGCATCCCACTCGAATCGGTATGTGGAAAGGCGGTGTCAGCTTATGCGGACGACATCACCGTGATGGTGTCGAACACCTCAGAAATCGAGGTGGTCGGCACCTTATTGAAGGAATATGAAAGGTTGACAGGAGCCAAACTTAACCCGGAAAAGTCTGTGGGCTTGCAGCTCGGAACCTGGAGAGGCAAGCCCATGCCGTCCAACAGCGTCATGGGACGCTGGACGGATGGACCAGTAAAGTTGCTCGGGGTTTGGTTCAGACCAGACTTCCAGGTGGAAAAGAATTGGGACGAGGTAACGAGCAGAGTCTCACCCAAAAATGGGCTGGGAGGAAGCTATCACTGAAAGGTCGCATCCGTCATCTACTACTGCCTGATCGTCGTGCCTTGCCCCCGTCCGTGCCTCGTCAAGTTGGAACGGCTCCTCTTCAAATTCTTGTGGAAGGGACAAGTTCTGTTGTGAGGCGGTCCATCTGCTGCCAGCACCCTCTACGCGGAGGGCTGGGCATGCCGTGTCTAATGATGCGCAGACATGCATTGAGGCTGCGACATCTCCAGATATTCTGCCTCAATGGTGAACAGGTGTAGTCTCCATTTATCAGACTCGCTTTTCCGCAGCTCATTTCTTTGACTGAGCTGCAGTCCTGGGTCAAGAAGAGACCGAGACTGGGTGACTGGCACCTGGAATGTTTCCAGGCACTCACTGCCCTCTACCAAGCGGGCAATGCGATCAGTGGAACTTCCACTCTCGAGTTCTATAGAGGATTAGTGGTGGGCAAGTACGATGACGCACTCGGAGAAGCTTTGGGCCTCAACGAAGTCGAACTGACCAGTCTGTACCGGAGGACTTTTGGTGGTGGTGGTGGTGGAGGTGGTGCTGGAGGTGGTGGTGGTGGTGGACGAGGTGGTGGAGGTGGTGGTGGTGGTGGAGGTGGTGGTGGTGGTGGTGGTGGAGGTGGTGGTGGTGGTGGTGGTGGTGATGGTGGTGGTGGTGGTGCTGCTGGCGGTGGTGGTGGTGGTGGTGGTGGTGATGGTGGTGGTGGTGCTGGTGGTGGTGGTGCTGCTGGCGGTGGTGGTGGTGGTGGTGGTGGTGATGGTGGTGCTGGTGGTGGTGGTGGTGGTGGTGGTAATTATGGTAGTTATGGTAGTAAGGTTAGTAGTAGTTGTTGTTGGTGGTGGTGGTGGTGGTAGTTATGGTAGTTATGGTAGTAAGGTTAGTAGTAGTTGTTGTTGTTGGTGGTGGTGGTGGTGGTAGTTATGGTAGTTATGGTAGTAAGGTTAGTAGTAGTTGTTGTTGGTGGTGGTGGTGGTGGTGGTGGTGGTAGTTATGGTAGTAAGGTTAGTAGTAGTTGTTGTTGGTGGTGGTGGTGGTGGTTATCGTGATAAGGATAATAGTGGTGGTTGTGTCGTTGGTGTTGGTGGTAGTAGTGCTGGTGGTGGTAAGGTTAGTAGTGGTTGTTGTTGTTGTTGGTGATGATGATGTTGGTGGTGATGGTAAGGTTAATAGTGGTGGTTGTGTTGTTGTTGTTGTTAGTGGTGGTGGTGGTTGTGGTGGTGGTAAAGGTGTTACAAACTTTGTTGATACTGCCACACCTAATGATGCTGCTGTTGCTGACAGTGATAATGATGTTGATGGCAACAACAACAAAAACAACAACAACAAAAAACAACAACAACAACAACAACAACAACAACAACAACAACAACGATGATGAAGATGGTGGTGATGATGATTATGGTAATAATAATGGCTGTTAAGTATTTGAAACTCCACAAGAGACAGTGGAACAGCTGTTGTTAGGATTTTAAATTCTGTGAGTCATTGCAGGAGGAAAAGTTGGAATAGAAGGGGGGTGTTGGGATCAGAGTAAATCAATAAGCCATCCTTTCCTCTAACCTCCCACCACCACCACCATCATCACAGTCAACAGTCACTATTGATCTCATTGATTAACTGACCAGTAGTCAGTAGTAATTCTTGCTCAAGGATAAAAATATGATTAGATGTGTATCAGCTGTATTGGTTGTATGTAGTTAATATAACTTTTTAGACTGTCAAATGCGGGATTTACAGCATAAATATGCAACACATACACAAACATCCACACAGAAACATACATAGATACATACATACACACACACACACGCATGTACATATGTATGTGTATATGTCTATATATACATATATATACATATATACATAAACGCATATACATATGTATATATATACAAATACATAATCGGAGGAAGCTAATAGCGATACTCTGGCATATATATATATATGTATATATATATGTATATATATATATATATATATATATAGGAAAGGAGTAGGCAGAAACTCCATTTTATGTCCCAAATGCAAAGTATGGGTGCATAAAAGATGTAGTGGGATCACAGGTAAGCTAACTAAGAACATAGATTTTATATGTGGCCGGTGCTCTGGTGCAATAAGTAGCAGCAAGTGGCCAATGGAATACTAGCTCATTCCATTGCCCAGATGGTTCTATAGAAATAGTGGACACCTTCCGTTACCTGGTTGACAAAATCAGCAGTGGTAGAGGGTGCTCTGAAAGTACAGTAGCCAGAGTCAGAACTGGATGGAAAATGTTCAGAGAGCTTATACCACTATTGGCCGCTAAAAGTTTCTCTCTAAAAATAAAAGGCAGGCTGTATGATGCCTGCATACGAACAGCGATGTTACATGGCAGTGAGACATGGGCATTGTGTGCAGAGGATATATGCAGACTGGAGAGGAACGAAGCTTGCATGCTCCGCTGGATGTGTAATAGTAATATACGTGAATGGCAAAGCATAAACGAACTAAGGGAAAAATTAGGAATAAGAGGGATCAGATGCTGTTTACTTGAGAGAAGACTACGTTGGTATGGTCACGTGATGCGCATGAAAGATGACAGCTGTATAAAAAAGTGCAGGGCGATCAAAATAGACGGTAGCCACGGAGTAGGCAGACCCAGAAAAACCTGGGACGACTTGATAAATTCTGACCTCACACACTTACACCTCTCCAAGACAATGTCACTGGACCGAGATCTTTGGCCCTACACAGTAATACAGAAGACCCGCCTTACCTAAGTACAAAGTGAAACCTACTACAGTCAGTAGGCACCTCTAACAAAAATACACCACCTTCCCACTACCCCCACCCCATCCACACCACCCCTTTCAATGTAAAGTTATGTTGGTACCACAACATCCAGTCTGAAACAAATGAGGTCGTGTAGGTGTCACAACAAAAAAACACACAGTCCATGCTGTAATGTGGCCATGTAGGTAACACGGTAAAAACCTCCCAGTCCACACTGTAAACGTGGTTGGTGTTAGGAAGGGCATCTAGCCGTAGAACACCCACCAGACAGTCCTATGCGAGCAAGACAACCACTCTTGCCTCAAGTGGGAAAACTCCCGTCCAAACCCATGCAAGCATGGAAGATGGACATTAAACGATGATGATGATGATGATGATGATGATGATATATATATATATATATGAATGTATATATAGTGTATTTTGCAATACTATGTATGCTTAATTAAAAGCATTTTGAAGACCTTACGCTATTGTTTTAAAGTAATGACAATGTCACTTACTTCTATTTTCAGCAAACACGGGGAGATAAGCTGACAGGGCTCTGTTTCGTACTTGTTGGTACTTATCAAAGCTCAGGACTCCTCCTATTTGCTGAAAATTATGAATGTTGGATTCTTATAGAATTCCAGTAATAATCAGGAACTGATTATACAGAGCGGTTGCCGGTCCAGCAAAAATTGAAAATTAGAATTGGTGCTCTGAAATTTTCAATTTTTGCTGGACTGGCAACCGCTCTGTATAATCAGTTCCTGATTATTACTGGAATTCTATAAGAATCCAACATTCATAATTTTCAGCAAATAGGAGGAGTGCTGAGCTTTGATAAGTACCAACAAGTACTTATCAGCTTATCTCCCCTTGTTTGCTGAAAATAGAAGTAAGTGACACTGTCACTACTTTAAAACAATAGCGTAAAGTCTCCAAAATGCTTTTAATTAAGCATACAGTGTATTGCAAAATACACTACATATACATTCAAATATATATCGTTATTTCAGAGCACCAATTCTAATTTATATATATATATATATATATATATATATATATATATATATATAGGACCACACGAAGTAAAGCTGTACTGGAGAGGACCCGCCTACCAACATAAAATGTGACCTGATCCATTCCCATGCCCCACCTCCACTACCACTGCTTAGTTATTCTCACCATCACTACATCCCCAATCATATACCCAAAATACAATATATATGTGTATGTGTATGTGTAGGTGTAGGTATCACAACAAAACGCTCCCAGTCCACACTGTAGAAAGGTCATGTAGGTGTCACAACAAAAAGGACCTAGTCAACCCTGTAGAAAGGTCATGTAGGTGTCACAACAAAAAGCACCCAGTCCACACTGTAGAAAAGTCATATAGGTATCACAACAAAAAGCACCCAGTCCACACTGTAGAAAGGTCATGTAGGTGTCACAACAAAAAGCACCCAGTCCACACTGTAGAAAGGTCATGTAGGTGTCACAACAAAAAGCACCCAGTCCACACTGTAGAAAGGTCATGTAGGTGTCACAACAAAAAACATCTAGTCCACACTGTAGAGAGGTCATGTAGGTGTCACAACAAAAAACATCTAGTCCACACTGTAGAGAGGTCATGTAGGTGTCACAACAAAAAGCACCCAGTCCACACTGTAGAAAGGTCATGTAGGTGTCACAACAAAAAGCACCTAGTCCACACTGTAGAAAGGTCATGTAGGTGTCACAACAAAAAGCACCCAGTCCACACTGTTGAAAGGTCATGTAGGTGTCACAACAAAAAGCACCTAGTCCACACTGTAGAAAGGTCATGTAGGTGTCACAACAAAAAGCACCCAGTCCACACTGTAGAAAGGTCATGTAGGTGTCACAACAAAAAGCACCCAGTCCACACTGTAGAAAGGTCATGTAGGTGTCACAACAAAAAGCACCCAGTCCACACTGTAGAAAGGTCATGTAGGTGTCACAACAAAAAGCACCTAGTCCACACTGTAGAAAGGTCATGTAGGTGTCACAACAAAAAGCACCCAGTCCACACTGTTGAAAGGTCATGTAGGTGTCACAACAAAAAGCACCCAGTCCACACTGTTGAAAGGTCATGTAGGTGTCACAACAAAAAGCACCCAGTCCACACTGTAGAAAGGTCATGTAGGTGTCACAACAAAAAGCACCTAGTCCACACTGTAGAAAGGTCATGTAGGTGTCACAACAAAAAGCACCCAGTCCACACTGTAGAAAGGTCATGTAGGTGTCACAACAAAAAGCACCCAGTCCACACTGTAGAGAGGTCATGTAGGTGTCACAACAAAAAGCACCCAGTGCACACTGTAGAAAGGTCATGTAGGTGTCACAACAAAAAACATCTAGTCCACACTGTAGAGAGGTCATGTAGGTGTCACAACAAAAAACATCTAGTCCACACTGTAGAGAGGTCATGTAGGTGTCACAACAAAAAGCACCCAGTCCACACTGTAGAAAGGTCATGTAGGTGTCACAACAAAAAGCACCTAGTCCACACTGTAGAGAGGTCATCTAGGTGTCACAACAAAAAGCACCCAGTCCACACTGTAGAAAGGTCATGTAGGTGTCACAACAAAAAGCACCTAGTCCACACTGTAGAAAGGTCATGTAGGTGTCACAACAAAAAGCACCCAGTCCACACTGTTGAAAGGTCATGTAGGTGTCACAACAAAAAGCACCTAGTCCACACTGTAGAAAGGTCATGTAGGTGTCACAACAAAAAGCACCCAGTCCACACTGTTGAAAGGTCATGTAGGTGTCACAACAAAAAGCACCCAGTCCACACTGTAGAAAGGTCATGTAGGTGTCACAACAAAAAGCACCTAGTCCACACTGTAGAAAGGTCATGTAGGTGTCACAACAAAAAGCACCCAGTCCACACTGTAGAAAGGTCATGTAGGTGTCACAACAAAAAGCACCCAGTCCACACTGTAGAGAGGTCATGTAGGTGTCACAACAAAAAGCACCCAGTCCACACTGTAGAAAGGTCATGTAGGTGTCACAACAAAAAACATCTAGTCCACACTGTAGAGAGGTCATGTAGGTGTCACAACAAAAAACATCTAGTCCACACTGTAGAGAGGTCATGTAGGTGTCACAACAAAAAGCACCCAGTCCACACTGTAGAAAGGTCATGTAGGTGTCACAACAAAAAGCACCTAGTCCACACTGTAGAGAGGTCATCTAGGTGTCACAACAAAAAGCACCCAGTCCACACTGTAGAAAGGTCATGTAGGTGTCACAACAAAAAGCACCTAGTCCACACTGTAGAAAGGTCATGTAGGTGTCACAACAAAAAGCACCCAGTCCACACTGTTGAAAGGTCATGTAGGTGTCACAACAAAAAGCACCTAGTCCACACTGTAGAAAGGTCATGTAGGTGTCACAACAAAAAGCACCCAGTCCACACTGTAGAGAGGTCATGTAGGTGTCACAACAAAAAGCACCCAGTCCACACTGTTGAAAGGTCATGTAGGTGTCACAACAAAAAGCACCCAGTCCACACTGTTGAAAGGTCATGTAGGTGTCACAACAAAAAGCACCCAGTCCACACTGTAGAAAGGTCATGTAGGTGTCACAACAAAAAGCACCCAGTCCCCACTGTAGAAAGGTCATGTAGGTGTCACAACAAAAAGCACCCAGTCCACACTGTTGAAAGGTCATGTAGGTGTCACAACAAAAAGCACCCAGTCCACACTGTTGAAAGGTCATGTAGGTGTCACAACAAAAAGCACCTAGTCCACACTGTAGAAAGATCATGTAGGTGTCACAACAAAAAGCACCCAGTCCACACTGTAGAGAGGTCATGTAGGTGTCACAACAAAAAGCACCTAGTCTACACTGTAGAAAGGTCATGTAGGTGTCACAACAAAAAGCACCCAGTCCACACTGTAGAAAAGTCATGTAGGTATCACAACAAAAAGCACCTAGTCCACACTGTAGAAAGATCATGTAGGTGTCACAACAAAAAGCACCCAGTCCACACTGTAGAGAGGTCATGTAGGTGTCACAACAAAAAACATCTAGTCCACACTGTAGAAAGGTCATGTAGGTGTCACAACAAAAAGCACCCAGTCCACACTGTAGAAAGGTCATGTAGGTGTCACAACAAAACGCACCTAGTCCACACTGTAGAAAGGTCATGTAGGTATCACAACAAAATGCACCTAGTCCACACTGTAGAAAGGTCATGTAGGTATCACAACAAAATGCACCTAGTCCACCCTGTAGAAAGGTCATGTAGGTGTCACAACAAAAAGCACCTAGTCCACACTGTAGAGAGGTCATGTAGGTGTCACAACAAAAAGCACCCAGTCCACACTGTTAAGTGGTTGTGTAGGTGTCACAACAAAAAGAACCCAGTCCACACTGTTAAGTGGTTGTGTAGGAGTCATGACAAAAAGCACCCAGTCCACACTGTTAAGTGGTTGTGTAGGAGTCACGACAAAAAGCACCCACTCCACACTGTTAAGTGGTTGTGTAGGAGTCACAACAAAAAGCACGCAGTCCACACTGTTAAGTGGTTGTGTAGGAGTCACGACAAAAAGCACCCAGTCCACACTGTTAAGTGGTTGTGTAGGAGTCACGACAAAAAGCACCCAGTCCACACTGTAAAGTGGTTGTATAGGAGTCACAACAAAACACACCCAGTGCTCACTGTGAATGTCGTTGGCATTAGGAAGGGCATCCAGCTGTAGAAACCAAGCCAAAAATCAGTTCTGTATGAGTGAGACATGGTCACCTGACTTGGCATTGCTCACAACAGGACAACTTGTCTAATTCATGCTAACATGAAAAAATGGATGTTAAACAGTGATGATGATGATGATGACAACACACACCACTCACCACACACCCAGACACACATAAAATAAATTTAATGTTGGTATTATTAAGCCACCCTATGAAAACATAATTATCATCATTGTTATCCAAGATGGGTAAAAAAATCATGTCTCAATTGTAAATTCCTTGTTTGGTATAGTTTTTATGGCTAGATATCTTTCCTAACAGGAACTACTTTACAGAGTGTACTTGGTGCACTTTATAGTGGTACCAGCACTTGAGAGGTTGTTGTACCCTTGGTAGTACTAAGGGTTTTCTTAATGTTATGTTGTTTATGTTTAACAACATGGCACTCTACACAATCTCTAAGGTCTGTTTCAAGCCCTGAAACTCATCAGGCCGGTGCTTTTATCTGCTAGTAAATCTGATGTATATAAAGGGACACACGTACACACACGGACACAGATGATGAATAATTAAGATTTTAAAATATAATAGACATTCATTTGTGCACATACATGTACTCACACATATATAACTTTGCATGCAACTGTATGGGTAGCTATATATGCATACATGCAAATATACATACGCAGACACAATGTATGCACATACACATACAAACATGCATATATATGTATACACACACACACATATATATATATATACATAGTAATAATAATAAATTTGAAGACTAAAATCCAAAGAGGGCTCGATAAGGATAAATATATATCAAATATATAAAAACCGAAGAGCAAATTTTAATAAATATATATATACATATATATATATATATATATATATATATATATATATATATATATATATATATATATATATACAGTATATGTGTGTGTGTGCATACATATTTTTACCAATTATAAGATCTGAGATATAAGAGGCTGAATGTCTGTGTGTTCGTGGGTGGCAGTGTGATGTAATCTTGATGTCCCATTCATCAATTTGCCAATCTGTTTACACTAAATAAGCTCTCTTCCAACAGATCGAGCACTGTTTTCCTTGATCTTTCATCTACGGATTTCTACCAACATTTATATATATATATATATATATATATTGTTACTCAGTTTCACAAACAATCAAACAGAATATACATGGTGAAAGTATTTATGTGTAAAATTAAAATTACTAAAGTTGGTATGCTGTTGTGAGGAAAGGCTTTTGATGTTTCAGACAAAGTCCTACATTGAGAAAAGAAATGTTCTTGTGCATCCTTACTGAATGTAAGTAAAACTGAGTACACACACTCACACACAGACAAACACATACACACGCAATCACACACAGACACACACACACACACACACACACACACACACACACACACACAAATACAAGTCTATGTGTATGCAGTAGTTGCTATCATTATTCATAATTAGGGTGGTGGATTGGCAGTATCGGTAGAGAGTCGGACACTATGCTTTGCAGCAAAGAGTTACGGCCCTTTATGGTCTGAGTTCAAATCCCGCCGAGGTTAACTTTGCCTTTCATCCTTATGGGGTCGATAAAATAAAGTACCAGTAATACACTGGGATAATTGCTCTGCCTTGTACCAAAAGTAGAAACAATTATTCATAATTAAGGAATGATAATAAAAAAGAATAGGATATACTGTAAAATTAGTACTAAAACAAATCTAAAAGTCTAAAGTGTTTCTTTGGCTTTGAGGCTCGTCAGGCCAGTATTTATCTTGGTTTATGTGGCATTAAGTGACTGTGAGTACAAGACTTCCCCTGGACAGGATGCCAGCCTATCACAAGGTTAAACCCCCAGCTACTGGTGGTACTCATTTTAAGCTGAGTATACTTGGAGCAACATGAAATGAAATATTTTGTTCAAGAACACACACACAACCCAGTCCAGGAATTGAAGCCATGACATTATGGTTGTAAGTCTAACACCCTTACCACAACATATATATCTGAATAAATGTTAGGAAAAACATTTTTACTCTAAAAAGTACTTCAGTATACACAATGTTGTTGAGTTATTTTTTACTTTTTTACTATACCTACAATACCGTGTGTAGTTTTTGACAGCAATATGCAATTGTCTATGCATCTATGCAGAAGTAAATCAGTTTGGGAGAACAGACCTATTTTGCAGAATATAAAATCAAGAAACTGGGGAATCCAATTGTGAGTCTGTTATTTTACTTAATGATTGACATTGAGATTTATTGACTGTCATGGCAGAAGCCAATCAAACTTGAAACTGTAATCATGTAAGAGTGACAAGCAGTGGTGTCAGAAGTCTCAGGTTAATCCTTCTTACAATGGCATGTTTTGTATTCTCTTATAATGTGGCCTTCAATCATACATTTATGTACATGACTTATTCAAATTCATGTTTTATTGCTAAGTCCATTAGCCATATTTAAATTTTGCAATGACATTACAATACATCCCTGTTCCGTGGTCAAAGTATAGGGAAAGGAGTAGCTATTGGCGTTGCAGCTATTTAAGTAGCCCATTAGATAATTATACAACTTGTCTTCATTATTGCAGGAATCAATGTGACTGTTTCTCCATCAAATATATTGATAATTTATCCATTTATAGAATCAACAGTCGCTTTGGTATGGTTTTATATTGCCTATTAAAATCTGTTATCTAGTATCCACAAGGTTGCAAAACAAGGAACATGGTGGTAGTCTGTATCAGAAGAATTTAGTTAGGTGATCTTGTCTCTTCTATAATCTCACCTATAGGTTGTATGAAGGTTGGCTGAAAAGTTCATAAGCTGACGATGAAGGAATGATGCTAAGACTGTGAAATCTTGTAAACATTAATTTCAACTCTTCTTATTAATAATTGCATTGTCTCTTTCCAGAGACTATGTTGAAAAATAAACCTCATTTGGTCATTCCATTAGAGTATGATGGTCAGCCTATGAACTTTTCAGCCAACTCCTGTATACTCAGCCTGTGAAGTTCTCAAGATTCAAAGGTCTGCTAAAAACTTGATTTATTATTTCACATTCCTTCAATACAACTTCAACACCATTTCAAAGCTCAATCTCAATCCACCCATTCATATCTTTAATGAACCCACACAGCCAGAAACTCTGAATAAAGGCAGAATGAACTATCAGCGAGGTGATTTGCCAAACTCAGCTATGACCCTTTAGCATTTACATTACTTTATATTTACTATTGTATTTTCACAGTAAAGGCTTTATCTTACATAATTATCTCACATAATATTGAATCAGCACTAGGGTTAGAGCCCCTAACTACACTGTCAAAGAGCAGCCTGGTCGTTATGACTCTGCAGGCTTAGAGCCACAGGGAGGGCTAATGGATGATGGATCAGCTGTCTCTGAGACAAATATAAAGAATGCAGTTTTGTCCTACAGAAGAGCCATTAAACTAGGCACTCTGAATGTGAGGACTATTCGGACGCTGGAGAAGAGGGAGGAGTTGGGTCATCTGTTCGAGGAGAGTGGTATGCAGATACTTGCAATCCAAGAACACAGGATCCTACATGATGAGCCCATGAAGAGAATGATGATCGGGAAGAGGAGCCAGCTCATTACCACCTCAGCAGTAAGGAACACGAGGAATACTGCAGTAGGAGGAGTGGGTTTTGTTTTCAGTGCAAAAACCAATCTATTGGTGAGGTAAATAATACCTGTCTCCCCGCAAGTGTTGAGAGTGACCTTCAATGGAAACCCAAGACTGACAGTCATCTCAGCCTATAGTCCAACCGAGGGAGACAGTGATGTGAGTGCAAAGGAGTTCCATGAGGAGGTGTGTAGAGCTGTCAACACCACATAAGCTCACAACATCCTACTTGTTCTGGGGGACTTCAATGCACATCTGAATAAGGAGAGCAGTGAAGATCCTTGCTGGTACTTCCATAACAACACCAACCAAAATGGAAGATTACTGAGAGACACCCTGCTGGAGGCGAACTTGATGGCAACCAACCCAAGGTTTAGGAAGAATCCAGGGAAGATGTGGACCTACATCTCAGATATGCACCTGTCCAAGTCCCAGATTGATTTCATTCCGGTGAGGAAAAAGTGGCGGAATAGTGTTCTGAACACAGAACCATACAACTATTTCAGTACACTGGGCAGTGACCACCGGCTTGTTATGAGTGAGGTCTGGGTGAGCTTATGAAAGAGCAAGGTTCAGCCCCGGAGAGCAATCTACAACTGGGGAGCTTTCAAGGAAGATGATAAGCTGCAGGAGAGGTTCAAAGTAGAAGTGAGGTACAGGTTCAGTGCTCTGTGTGGAGAGTCAGAGGAGAGAGAGATTGGATGGACTGAGGAGAGTGTGACGAGGAGGTACGGGCATTTCACCAATGCAGTGGCAGAAGCAAGTGAGATCCTGGTGCTGAGGAGAAAGATCAAGAGGAAGCACGTCAGCTCTGCAGACCCAAAAGTGTGTGCAGCCAGAGAACACCTGAAAGCTGCCAAGGACCAATTCTATGCTGATCCTATGGAGGAGAGGAAGGAGAATATGGAGGTGATGTGAGCAGAACTCTGTACCGCTTACACTGAGGCCAGAGAGGAGGTGCTGATAGAGAAGATCAGAAGTTTGGAGAGAGCGGTTGACAGGTCTAGATGTAAGGAGAGCTGGACAATCATCGAGATCACAGGGAAGAAGAGAAGGTGTTCGAACCAGATCCAGAGAACAGGGCCCGAGGATAGGAAGAGGAAATGGCTAGACCATTTTAGGACCCTACTAGGAGAGCCGTCCTCCACAGCCCAGAACACTGGGGAGATCAGGCAGCTGTTTGAGGAACTGGATATTGAGACAAGACCTTCACCACAGAGGAGCTTCAGAGAGCCAAGAAGAAGATCAAGGAGGGCAAGGCTCATGGAGAAGATGGAGTGGCATCAGAGGTGATGAAGAGGTGTGATTTTGATGATATCATCCTAGAGTTCTGTAACCAGGCACTGGAGAAAGGAGTTGCCCCGAATCAGTGGAGGATCAGTAATATCGTCCCAGTGCCAAAGAAGGGAGATCTCTCTAACACCAACAACTACAGGGAGATCTCACTGATGTCACTTGTGACAAAGACCTTCAACAGGATGATTCTTAACAGGATCCAGCCTGAGATGGAGAAGCTCAGGGACAACCAGAATGGCTTCAGAGAGGGAAGATCAACACCAGTCACATCCTGATGCTGAGGAGGATATTAGAGGGAGCTAGAGCAAAGTGCCTTCCTGCAGTCATGGTTTTCATTGACTTTAGGAGGGCTTTTGATTCTGTGGACCGTCACTGCCTGATGAAGATCTTACAGGCTTATGGACCTGATATCACTGCTCTACACCAACACCAAAGCCCAAGTCATTACACCTGATGGGATGACAGAGGTCTTTGAGATACTGGCTGGAGTACTCCAGGGAGATACATTGGCTCCCTACCTTTTTATCATCGCAGTGGACTATTGTATGCACCTTGCACTGGAGAAACACCAGGACTCTGGCTTTACTGTAACACCAGCTCAGAGCAGGAGAGTTAAGACGAAAAAGATATTGGATGCTGAATTTGCCGACAACATAGTTTTGGTGACAAACACAGTGAAGGAGGCAGAGGATTTGATGCAGGAGGTGGAGACTGTGTCGATGAGTGTGGGGCTGAGAATGAATGAGATTAAGACAAAATATCTGGTAGAGAATATTAAGAAGCCAGAGAAGATTACTAATGTAGGCGGGAAGCCGCTAGAATTGGTTGAGGACTTCCTCTATTTGGGAGCAGAGATTGGGAATATGGAAGATGATGTGGTCGAGAGGAAGAGCAAAGCCTGGGCGGCGTGCCACAGCTTGAGATCGGTGTGGAAGTCGGACCTTCATAAAGACCGAAAGATCCGTCTCTTCGTTGCTGCAGTAGAGTCTGTGCTGCTGTACGGGTCTGAGACTATGATACTGACCAAGAAACACACTCAGATGGTGGATGGGCACTACACAAGAATGCTGAGGATGGCTCTGAACATTAATCAGGATGAAGAACTCAGAGCTGTACGGGAGCCTCCCAAAAGTCAGCTCGAGAGTAGCACAGATCAGATTGAGGTTAGCTGGACATGGTCACCGACATCCAGAGTTGGCACTGCACTCAGTGCTCCTGTGGTAGCCCCTGTGTGGACACACTGGAAGATGAAGACTGTGGTTAAACATAAGGACAGACACTGGTCTCTTGGAGACGCAGGACATGGCAACGATAATGAGGGACAGAGACCACTGGAGAGAACTCGTCCATAGATCTCGGGAATTTTACCCGCCCTAGATATAATATTGAATCTATGAGTTTTGATGTTATTTATTTTGAGAATAATACCTTAACATCGGTATGAGCGGCTGCTTATAGCTGGTTTGAGCAGAAAGAGGTGAGAGAATTCTGTTCAAACCGGCCATAAGCAGCCATTGTTCTCAAAATAAATAACATCAACATTCACAGATATGGCCAGTTTAAATTCTTAAGGGTTAACTAAATGTTATTCTACTCTACTTAACAGTATTGAGTACTACTTTTTTGCTTAATTGCAATTTACTGCATTGTGAAACCGCAATGATCTATTATGTATATATGTGTGTGTCCAAACACTACACACAGACAGACAAAAACATTTAAAAAATTTATATACAAAATATATAAATATAATCTATATGTATATGTATATATGTCTATATCCATTTATATCTTTTATTTTCTCACTCAGCCTGTCTGTATCTCCCCACCGCCATTACCATGTTGTTCTAAATCCTCTATCCCTCTCAAACCTTTTCATTGCTCTAATGTTACTAAGCACTATAAACAGCTGTGAGAAGCCAGAGGCCAAACCTACCTCCTACCGTGCCATTCCTGTCAAAGACATTTTATATCAGGCTGGGTGGTGAACGAGGAATATGTGTCCATAATTCAATAATCCAATATTCCAATATCACAGCTTTTTCTAGATCTCACATCTTCTGGCACCACACCACTATTAATGGCAACAGCACCATCATCGACGCCAATACTATCATCGACAATGTTCAACACTGAGGCTAAGAATTTCTTAAGAAAATGTATAATACAAAGAATTGTTTCTAATATAGGCACAAGGGGGGGTGATGGATTGGCAGAATTATTGCAGCATCAGACAAAATGCTTTATAGCATTTAATTACAACTCCTTACATTCTGAGTTCAAACCTTAGTAAGGTCATCTCTGCCTTTCATCCTTCTAGGATGAATAAAATAGAATACACATAAAGTACTGGTGTCAATTTAATCAACTTTCACCTCCCCCAAAATTACTGGCCTTGTGTATATGTTAGAAACAATATAGGCACAAGACCAGAAATTTTGGGGGTAGGGGTTAGTCAATGATATTGACTTCAATATTTGACTGGTACTTTATTTTAACAAACCTATATATATCCAACAGGCTTCCCCACAATTTCTGTCTAACAAATTTCACTCACAAGGTATTGGTGAACCAAAGGCTATAGTACAAAACAATTACAAAACAATTACTACCCAAAGTGCCATGCAGTGAGACTGAGCTGAAACCATGTTGTTGCAAAGTGAATTCTTTAACAACTCAGTCAAACTTAACATAATGGTCTCTCATAAAAAAAGTACCTTAAGGAAGACAGAGGGATTTCACTTTAGTGTCATCATCATTATTTAACCCTTTATCATTTACATTACTCTATATATACTGTTGTATTTTTATGGTAAAGCCTTTACCACATATAATTATCTTGCATAATATCGAATCTATGAGATTTTGATGCTATTTATTTTGAGAACAATACCTTAACATCAGTATGAGTGGCTGGTTACAGCCGGTTTGAACAGAAAGTGGTAAGAGAATTCTAGTTAATGTCCATTTTCCCTGCAAGCAAGAGTTGAATGGATTATCACAGACCAAGTCAGTACTTAATCAGAGTCGCTGTTCTCTCAGATGGGCCAGGGCTACATCTCATTTACATACACTCTACTGAGTGCACTGAACATTCTATTGTGGGTCCAGCACAGGAGAGGTCATCACATCTTTGACACAACTGAAGAGTGCTATCTATCTTGTTTTGTTTGACAAGTTTTCTATAGCTGAGTGCACTTTGTATCACAAACCACTTAACAGGGTGTACTGGGTGTGTTTTATCATGACACCAACACCAGAATGGCTGTTGAGCCCTTGATATAACTGAAGAGTCCACTCAATGTTCCATTAAAATTTCCATGAAATAATTTTCAAGGAACTCATCAGGTGTTGTTTGAGACTTGATAACAAAGAAAAAAAAGTATGATTCTGTGATATAAAAGTGGTGGAAGAAGAAAACTCAGCTAGGTCGAGTATACTGAATAGTGAATGTATGTAGCTAAATAGTTCAGAAGTGTAGAGACCATTATAAAAGATGAAAATGGGAAAACTGCATGGCTGTGAGCCTTTATCAATCAGTCAAATGGCCTTTTTGGGGGATGTCATTTAAGATGTTTGAGTGTTTAGCAGCAGCACTGTTACATACATGTGAACAATATTCTAATGTAGGCATTACTTACTTGAGCTTTGTGGAGTGTTAATAACTGATCAGGACTGAAGTATCTCCTGGATCTAAAAAGGGGCATTGTCCATCTGATGCAGTTTTGGCAATGTTATATATATATATAATAATAATAAGGGTTGACGGACCCAGCATATTTATCAATGCCAGTACCAGTTGTATCTCAGCGCACTCCATGGGCAATGTAAGATAAATTACCAGAGTATCCACATAGTTATTTGCCTCAACACAACACACGTAAAACGGGTGCCTATAAGGTTCCCGGACTCGAGTTTCTGCCGCACTAATGCAGCAGTAAGGTGCACTGCACCATCTGTCTGCATATATTATGCAACAATGCACAATCGGCTTATGCGGCTTCATCAGCGGGTATCGCCTAATCAATAACCAATCGATCGACAGAATCCAAACACCGGCCCATGCCGGTCATAACTGTTTGTGATAACCGACACGGTAAAGCTATTAGCAACTGGCAACCGATAGGACTCTATCTCTCAACTAGCCACTGATTTACAAATTTTACGTGGGGACGGGAAGCTAAAAAGAATCAATCTTTTAGTTCCTGTCAGAAGCCCTCAGCCAACGTGTCTCACACATAAATTATCAGGGGTAAAAAGATGGCTATTAGCAATAGCAGTTAACATTGATATAAAATAGAATGGTAGCATTCAGTTCATGTCTCCAGGCCCCATGGTTAGAGGAAAGTGATGGTAACAATGGTAGTGCTAAGAACCTTTAACAGACTTTAAATTCGATCATCCATTATATATATATATATATATATATATATATATATATATATATATATATATATATATGATGGTTGACAAATCACTGATGAGGGACTCATTTTATAATATGTAACCCATGTGCAACCACGCAGTATTCCTCTAACCTTGTTTTTCATATATATTTACCTAGACTACGATTATCTGTTTCTCTCTTTCTCTCTGACTGCTCCCCCGTTCTCTCTGTTTCTCTTACCTTCTTTCGCCCCCTCTGTCAGTTACACTTTCTCTCGACTGACCTCTTCCTCGCACTTCCACTCACTCACTCTCTGTTTCTCCCCTTCTCACTTCCTCCCGTTCGTTAGTAGTGGGGTTCCTTCTTTCTCACACCTCATCCATGGCGTATGGTCTGTTTTTCTGACCGCTCATGAAATTCACCCAGCTTATGCTGAATGGATAACCATGTTGCTTGTTTTTTTTCCTATCTTCGGTTTGCTTTTATCCTTCTATGTTGTTCACTTGTCTCATTCGCTTTACGCGACTCACTTGTCCCAATAGCTTATTTTAGTTATTGCTCGCACCAACCTGAGGTATCTGATTTTTAATGCGATGAAATACCAATGATGGTTGGCAAATCACTGATGAGGGACTAATTGTATAATATGTAACCCATGTGCAACCACGCAACCTCTAACCTTGTTTTTCATATATATATATATATATAAAAGAAAATGTTCGCTCTACATGGCTGATACAGTTATTATATTCAGCCATGTAGAGTGAAAATTTTCTTTTTTATTTGAATTTGGCAAAGCCGGCCATTTATCGCTCGTATACAGGAAACCGACTGGCTAGTCTGCTGATATGCAAATCTGGCTGATCAGTGGATCTGCTAATATGCAGATCTGACTGGTCAGCTAGTCTGCTAATATGCAAATCAGGCAGATCAGTCACTGTGTATTTTTGAAAATAGCATATATTTTCACTAGCTCTGACAGTTTGGCAGGTGAACAGTGAGCTGTACTGATGAAGGATGATACCCAGAAACATTAGTGTCTGCAGTTCTGTTCGCATGCCAGCATAAGAGCAAGAATGAAGGGTTCATTCTACTGACATGGCTATAAAATCGAGGCTTGTTTGTATAATTGTAAACGAATGTTATTATTGATATTTGAAAAACTCAGATTACATTTATATATATTTATATACACACACACACATATATATATATAATTAATCGACCAGGTCATGAAGGTCACGGAAAAAGTAATAGCGCAACTAATCAGAGAGAGAATTGACCTAGATGAAATGCAGTTCGGGTTTGTGTCAGGCAAAAGTACCACAGACGCTCTTTTCATAGTACGACAACTACAGGAGAAGTACCTAGCTAAAGGTAAACCCCTCTACTTAGCTTTTGTCGACTTGGAGAAAGCCTTCGACAGAGTCCCCCGCTCCATTATCTGGTGGGCTCTTAGAAAACTAGGCGTTGACGAATGGCTTGTGAGGGCTATACAAGCCATGTATAAAGAAACAGTCAGCAAGGTTAGAATTAACAACGAATATAGTGAAGAGTTTAGCGTAAAAGTTGGCGTCCATCAGGGCTCTGTTCTCAGCCCCCTACTATTTATTATTGCCCTTCAGGCTATAACAGAGGAGTTCAAGACAGGCTGCCCATGGGAACTCCTATACGCAGACGACCTGACACTCATAGCGGAATCAATGACCGAGCTAGAGAAGAAATTCCAAACATGGAAGCACGGCCTAGAGTCAAAAGGACTTAAAATTAACCTGGCTAAGACCAAAGTTCTAGTTTGTAGGAAAGAAAACAAGGCGGCGATCCCTTCTGGGAAATGGTCGTGCTCGGTGTGTAGGAAAGGCGTAGGTAGAAACTCCATTTTATGTCCTAAATGCAAAGTATGGGTGCATAAAAGATGTAGTGGGATCACAGGTAAGCTAACTAAGAACATAGATTTTACATGTGGCCGGTGTTCTGGTGCAATAAGTAGCAGCAAGTGCCCACAAAATACTAGCTCTTTCAATTGCGCAGAGGGTTCTATAGAAATAGTGGACAGCTTCCGTTACCTGGGCGATAAAATCAGCAGTGGGGGAGGGTGCTCTGAAAGTACTGTAGCTAGAGTCAGAACTGGTTGGAAAAAGTTCAGAGAGCTTATACCACTATTAGCTGCTAAAGGGTTCTCCCTAAAAATGAAAGGCAGGTTGTACGATGCCTGCATACGAACAGCAATGCTGCATGGCGGTGAGACCTGGGCATTGTGTGCAGAGGATATACGCAGACTAGAGAGGAACGAAGCTTGCATGCTCCGCTGGATGTGTAACAGTAATATACGTGAACGGCAAAGCATAAACGAACTAAGGAAAAAATTAGAGATAAGAGGGATCAGATGTTGTTTACTCGAGAGAAGGCTACGTTGGTATGGACACGTGATGCGCATGAAAGTCGATAGCTGTATAACAAAGTGCAGGGCAATAAAGATAGACGGTAGTCACGGAATAGGCAGACCTAGAAAAACCTGGGACGAGCTGATAAACTCCGACATCACACACTTACACCTCTCCAAGACAATGTCACTGGACCGAGACCTTTGGCGGTACTCAGTAACAGAGAAGACCCGCCTTACCTAAATATATAGTAAAACCTACTCCAGCCAGTAGGCATCTCTAACAAAATACACCCCGTCCCACCACCACCACCCCCACCCCATCCACACCACCCCGTTCTATGTAAAGTTATGTTGGTGCCGCGCCATCCAGGCCGAAACAAATGAGATCGTGTAGGTGTCACGACAAAAAAACACACAGTCCACGCTGTAATGTGGCCGTGTAGGCAACACGGTAAAAACCTCCCAGTCCCACACTGTAAATGTGGTTGGTGTTAGGAAGGGCATCCAACTGTAGAAAACCTGCCAGACAGTCCTATGCGAGCAAGACAATCACTCTTGCCTCAAGTGGGACTACCCCCGTCCAAACCCATGCAAGCGTGGAACACGGACGTTAAACGTTGATGATGATGATGATGATGATATACAGTGTAACCCCGGCATTCATGACCCCAGTTATTCGCAGAATTTTCCTCAGAAACTAACTAATAATTGTTCGTGGAAAACACCGCATATTCGCGGGGTCGTAAATATCTTCCACGATTTTTATTATGCTTTCTTCATGGCAATATATACTTTTCCACACTCTTTAATGCTAAATCATTAATATACCGTAGTTGCTGGCCTATATTTTACATTATGTTTTGATGCTTTTATAGGCATTTTTTTGGACTACATCCAATATTCGCGGGTGCTCTAGGAACGTAACCCATGAGAAATACCGGGGGACAACTGTATATATATATATATATATATATATATATCATCATCATCATCATTTCATTTTACGTCCACTTTTCCCTGCTTGCAAGGGTGGGACGGGAACTGATTCTGGCTTGATTTCTACAGCTGGATGCCCTTCCTAACACCAACCTCATTTACAGTGAGTGCTGGGTACTTTTTTTCCGTGGCACCTCCACGACCACTTTGCAGTGGAATGATAGGGACCCCAGTCCCTATCATCTCATTTCTACAGCTGAGTAAACTCGAGCAATGTGAAATAAAGTGTCTTGCTCAAGGAAACAACACATCACCCGGTCTGAGAATTGAACTCACAACCTTTCGATTGCAAGGCCAATGCTCTAACCACTAAGCCATGTGCCTCCATATATATATATATACACACACACACACACACATATATATATGAGAATCCACAAGACTGATGAGTTGTTGATTCCAGAGTCAATTAAAAAATGTATATAATGTGAAATGAAACTGGAAGGCCCATAGATATACGTGTGTGTATGTATATATATATATATATAAATGTGTATGTGTGTAAACATGTATATATGTGTGTATGTATGTGTATATATATATATATATGGGTGTCTGTGATCTATATATACTGGTCATAGACATATATATACAGGGTGTGGACGGTATTTGAGGACACATGCATTTTTAGTCATTATTTTATTTGACTAATGGTGGATTGGTAGTATCGGTAGAGGGTCGGACGCCATGCTTTGACGCATAGAGTTACGGTCCTTGCCATTCTGAGTTCAAATCCCGCCAAGGTTTACTTTGCCTTTCATCCTTACGGGGTCAATAAAATAAAGTACCAGTAATGCACTGGGTAATTGCTGGCCTTGTGCCAAAAGTAGAAACAATTATTTTATTTGACTAATTTTTATTGAACTTCTATTTCAGAAAATAACAATGAAAATAACTATGCTTACTAATGAAATGAAAAAGTATGCTGTGATTGTGGCTTTGAATGCTCAAATGACACAAGAATAGATGACCGTAAAATTGCATGATCACATCATCCCCAACATTTGGCCTCCTAATTCTCCAGATCTCAATCCACTGGACTACTATGTATGGAGCATGTTGAGAAAAATGGCAATGAACACCCCCATAGCACCAAAGATTCTTTGAAAGCCGCCATAATTCGAGTCATGTCCGATATGTACAAGGACCACTTAATCCGAGCTTGTAAACGATTTCAACCACACGTAGAGGTAGTTATTGATGCTTATGGTGGTTTTATTGAATGAAATTATTAAATTGATAATTTACTTTTATGTTTATGTTATTTTTATAAGAATACAGGTTTTTTTCTGTTATTATATAAGCGTTTTTTTTAAACCATAAATCTGCCCTCAAATACCGTCTGCACCGCATATATATATATATATATACACAACAACACCACATCTCTTCTATTCTCCTTCTATGTCTCTCTTTCAATCTACTCTCTCACAACCACTATCTCTTCCTCTCCATCCTTCACCCTCTCTATTTAGGAAGGTACCCATAAAAACCCTGTATCTCGGGAACCCATGCACCGATTTACGTGAAACATGATTTATTCCATTTGTATTCGAATTTCAGGATCAACTTCCTGTCAAAGTATTTTCCCATCATGCACCCTTTTAGCTGTATTACATTACAGACAAGCAAGCAAGCAATCATAGAATTTTAGAAGTATACTAGACGTTCACTTAAAAATAATTTTAAAATACTGTATTTCCAGGCACTGAAGACGCTTTTGTCCTCAAGGATGTACTCTAATTTTGACAAAAAAAATATAATAAACAACCTTCGGCCTCTAGGACACATGGTAGATTTTTGAGACTTATTTTAGGAAAAAAGTAGCATCTTCGATGACCTGAAATACGGTAATTAAAATATACATAGACATGTATATAATGTAAAATGAAATTGGAAGGCCCATATATATATATTATATATACGTGTGTATGATATTGATTTTGATTTTGTATTTGTATCAGTACTGTCGGTAATATATATATATGTGTGTTTGTGAGTGGTGTGTGTGATTGTATGCATGAATGAGTGTTGGTATGTGAGTGGCGTGTGTGTGGTTGTGGTTTGTATGCATGAGTGTTGGTGTGTGTGTGTACGTCGTGTCAATAAGTTTGTTTTTTTTATGACCATGCTGTAAAATGGAGGGGTAGAGAGGGCCCTTGAGTCTAGTAAGACATCCTCTCTAGTGCTGGTGGCACAAATAAAAGCACCCAGTCCATGCTGTAAAGTGGCGGTGGTGTTAGGAAGGGCATCCAACCAGTGTATCAATGCCAAAACGCTTATCAGCACAGCAACAAATAGGAATAACAACAAAATATGAAGACGTCGCATCTCAGAGTTGCAACACTTAATGTTGGCACTCTCAGAGGTAGATCTGCTGAAATAGCGGAGATGCTGGAGAGAAGGCATGTGGGTGTGTGCTGCGTGCAAGAGGTGAGATGGAGAGGTGCCTCTGCGAGACTAGTCGTAGGCAAGCGTCTTAGCTATAAGCTATTCTGGGTAGGTAAGGATGATGGGCTAGGGGGAGTAGGCATTTTCCTGGCTGAGAAATGGATCAATAAGACAATAGAGGTAGTTCGAGTTAGTAATCGAATAATTAAGCTTAGATTAGTTGTAGGTAGGAGACTACTGACAATCATCTCATGCTCCCCAAGCAGGCCTAGGCAAAGATGAGAAAAACTGCTTTTATGAGCAACTTTTGCAAACAACCGCAATGACAGAGGACGGAGACATCGTTATGCTAGCAGGAGACTTCAATGGTCATGTTGGACAGCTCCAGGATGGTTACACTGGGGTACATGGTAGGCACGATTACGGTTCAAGAAATGAAGAAGGAGTGAGACTTCTTGAATTTTGTGATGCGGGTACATTGACTATTTGCAACACAAACTTCCAGAAACCTGCCAATCACCTAATAACCTACAAATCTGGTGAGCACATAAGCCAGATTGACTTCTTACTAGTTAGGCAGCAGGACAAGCAGATAGTGTCTAATACCAAGGCATACCCTGGGGAAGAATGTACCCCACAGCATAGGTTAGTCATTAGTGATATCTCAGTAAGCAAGAGATGGAATGAGACATATAGGAAGGTGTGGAGAAGAAAGGTCTGGAAGCTGAAAGACCTTTCACTAAAATACAAATTTAGGAAAGCCCTTCAAGATGTATATGACGAAAAAGAAGACGATTTAGAGACGTATGACATAGATAATAACTGGAATTTCTTACGTGACAACTTGCTGCAGGCTACTGATGAAACCTGTGGCTGGAGCAGAGCTCCAACCAGACAGAGAGTGACCTGGTGGTGGAACAGCACAGTAGATAAGGCTATTAGAGACAAAAGACTAGCATGGAAGGCTTGGAAAAAGGGTGGGAGTAGGGAAGAATATACAGCCACTAAGAGAGAAGCTAGACGTCAGGTGTACTTAGCATGCAGGGAGGCAGAGAGTAGGAGGTTTGCCAATGTTCTGCGACGGGAAGATCAGAGGCGTGCAGTGTTCCACATTGCAAGGCAGTGTGTCAATGCAAATCAGGATGTTGTTGGAGATAAATGTGTCCGGGATGATGCCGGTGTACTTAGTGTCACGAATGATCAGAAAAAGGAGGCCTGGAAATGTCTATATGAGAGACTGATGAATGTGGAGAACGAATGAGAGAGAGAGAAATTACCCTTGGTAGATCCGACAGAGGGACCAGCTATTGAGAGTGACGAATATAGGGTCCAAGAGGCGATTAGGGAAATGAAAAATGGTAAGGCTGCCGGACCATCGGGAATAGTTGCTGAGATGCTGAAGGCATCAGGTGACGTAGGCACTAAACTGGTTGCACGCATCATCAATCAGGCTATATATGGTGGTGTCATACCCAAAGACTGGTGCAGCAGTATTCTCATAAATTGCTACAAAGGTAAAGGGGATGCTTTGGAGAGAAGCAATTATAGGGGTATAAAACTGATAGATCAGGTTATGAAAGTGGCAGAAAGGATTTTAGCACAACTAATTAGAGAAAGGGTCAAACTAGATGAGATGCAGTTTGGTTTTGTGCCTGGGAAGAGTACAACAGATGCCCTCTTCTTGGTGAGACAATTGCAAGAGAGGTTCTTAGAGAAGAATAAGCCACTATACTTAGCCTTTGTTGACCAAGAGAAGGCCTTTGATAGGGTACCTCGATCTGTCATCTGGTGGTCCCTAAGGAAGCTAGGTGTTGAGGAATGGCTTGTGAGGACAGTGCAAACTTTGTACAGAGGTACTCTCAGTAAAGTCAGGGTAGGAATGGAGTTTAGTGAGGAATTCCAGATACAAGTAGGAGTACATCAGGGTTCGGTCCTCAGCCCGCTCTTGTTCATTATAGTCCTCCAAGCCGTAACAGAGGAGTTTAAGACTGGCTGTCCATGGGAACTTCTCTATGCTGACGATCTGGTTCTTATAGCAGAATCAGTAGAGGAGCTAGAGAATAAATTCTAGCTATGGAAACAGCAGTTGGAAGCAAGAGGACTGAGAGTGAATCTAGCTAAGACAAAAGTGTTGATGAGTAGAAAAGAGGACAAAACCCTGATTCCGTCAGGGAAATGGCCATGTTCGATATGCAGAAAAAGAACTGGCATAAATTCTATAAAATGCACACAATGCAGATCCTGGGTACACAAGAGATGTAGCGGGATAGCAGGCAAACTAACAGGTAGGGAGAAATATGTATGCAGTAGATGTACAGGGAAATTAGACAGTAGAAGTCGCATTGATAGACACATTTTTCAAATGCAGGAGGGCACTATAGAAGTGGTGGATAGCTTCCGGTACCTAGGAGATCAGATTAGCATGGGAGGAGGGTGTTCCGAGGCCATAGTATCTAGAATAAGGACGGGTTGGAAGAAGTTTAGGGAGCTGCTTCCTCTGTTGACGAAGAAGGGTTTCTCCCTGCGTACGAAAGGATGGTTGTATGATGCCTGTGTGAGGAGCGCGATGCTGCATGGTAGTGAGACATGGGCAGCAACTGCAGAGGATATGCGACGGCTGGAGAGAAATGAGGCAAGCATGCTCCATTGGATGTGCAGTGTAAATGTCCGTGAACGACCCAGCATAAATGTGTTGAGAGAGAAACTGTGTCTGAGAGGGATAGAATGTAGTGTACGGGAGAGGAGACTGAGGTGGAATGGACATGTGATGCGCATGGAGGATGACCGATGGGTGAAGAAATGCCAGGAATTGCCAGTTGAAGGAAGACGTGGTAGAGGTAGACCACGAAAAACATGGGCGGAAGTGGTGAGAACAGACCTCAGATCATTGAAGCTCACGGTGGAGATGACGAGGGACCGTGACGAGTGGAGAGATGCTGTGCTGAATAAGACCCGTCCCACCCTTGCAAGCAGGGAAGAGCGGACGTTAAATGATGATGATGATGATGATGATGTGTATACACATATATATATATATATATATATGCGTTGTGTCTGTTACCTATATACACTGGTCACACACACACATACACTTAGAAACCCTTTGTATTTAGCAGGATACAGTAATGCTGTATTCGTTTCTTTGAAGTCACCAGTTATAATTTCATTCAACAACACTACCAGCTCTCTCTCTCTTCCATTTTCTTTCTCTCTCTATGTCTCTCTTTCAATCTACTCTCTCACAACCACTATCTCTTTCTCCTTCTCTCTCTCTATTTATGAAGGTACCCAGGAAAACCCCATATCTCGGTAACCTGTGCACCGATTTACGCAAAACTTGTATTCCATTTGTATTCACATTTCAGGGCCAACCTCCTTTCAAAGTATTTTCCCATTATGCGCCCTTTTGGCTGTATTACATTACAGACAAGCAAGCAAGCAATCACAGAATTTTAGTAGTATATAGATAGATAGTTCTTCAAGCCATAACAGAGGAGTTTAAGATTGGCTGCCCATGGGAACTTCTCTATGCTGATGATCTAGTACTTATAGCAGAATCAGTAGAGGAACTAGAGAATAATTTCCAGCTGTGGAAACAGCAGTTGGAATCAAAGGGACTGAGAGTGAACCTCGTAAAGACTAAGTATTGATAAGTGGGAAAGAGGACAAGACTGATTCGATCAGGGAAATGGCCATGCTCGATATGTAGAAAAGCAGTTGGAATAAACTCTATAGAATGTACACAATACAGATCTTGGGTACACAAGAGGTGTAGTGGGATAGCAGGCAAACTAACAGGAAAGGAAAACTTCATATGTAATAGATGTTCAAGGAAAATTGATAGTATAAGTGTCAATGATAGGCACATTTTTCAAATGAAGGTAGGATCTATAGAGGTGGTTGATAGCTTCCGATATCTAGGTGATCAGATTAGCAAGGGAGGATAAGGACAGAATGGAAGAAGTTTAGGGAGCTG
Source organism: Eledone cirrhosa (assembly GCA_964016885.1). Lineage (NCBI taxonomy): Eukaryota > Metazoa > Mollusca > Cephalopoda > Octopoda > Eledonidae > Eledone > Eledone cirrhosa. The sequence goes on along the minus strand of OZ024740.1, from coordinate 235,985,826 downwards.
CCTCTTCTGGTGACAACAAAGGGTTTCTCCCTGTGAACAAAAGGTCGGTTGTATGATGCCTGTGTGAGATGCATGATGCTGCACGGTAGTGAAACATGGGCAGCAACTGTGGAGGATATGCAAAGGTTGGAGAGAAATGAAGCAAGCATGCTCCAATGGATGTACAATGTCAATGTGCGTGAAAGAGGCAGCATGGATGAGTTGAGGTGTATAAGAGGAATAAACTGTAGTGTGCAGGAGTGAAGACTGTGTTGGTATGGTCATGTGATACGCATGGATGATGACTGCTGGGTGAAGAAGTGCCAAGAAATTCCAGTGGAAGGAAGACACAGTGGAGGAAGACCACAAAAAACATCGGCGGAGGTGGTGAGAGCTGACCTCAGATCGCTGAAGCTCACAGAGATGATGAAGGACAGTGACAAGTGGAGAGATGCTGTAATGAGGAGGACCCGTCCCACCCTTGCAAGCAGGGAAAAGGAGACATAAAATGATAATGATGATGATGATATGTATATATAGAATAACAAGTAGCAGGAATGAAGTATAAATACATCATTATGTTTATTCACATGTGACACAAGGTTCATGATCGATCAGCTCAAAGTATATACATTCTTTAATTATTTTTAAGTGAACATGATTTTTTTTTTTATATTTTGAAGTGAACATGACCCAACAGGTCACAGGTGGTTTAAAATGAATAAAAGTCTGCTGAGGACCGAACCCTGATGAATTCCTACTTGTATCTGGAATTCCTCACTAAACTTTATTCCTACTTTCACTTTACTGACAACTCTTCTGTACATAGTAGTCCTCACAAGCCATTCCTCTACATCTAATTTCCTTAGGGACAACCAGATGACAGATCGGGGTACCCTATCAAAGGCCTTCTCTAGGTCAACAAAAGCTAAATATAGTGGCTTATTCTTCTCTAAGAACCTCTTTTGTAATTGTCTCACTAAGAAGAGGGCATCTGTTGTACTTTTCCCAAGCACAAAACCAAACTGCATCTCATCTAATTTGACTCTTTCTCTAATTAGTTGTGCTAACAGTCTTTCAGTCACTTTCATAACCTGATCCATCAGTTTTATGCCCCTATAATTGCTCCTCTCCAGAGCATCCCCTTTACCTTTGTAACAATTAACAAGAATACTGCTGTACCACTCTTTGGGTATGACTCCGCCATATATAATTTGATTGACTGTGTGTAACTAGTTTAGTACCTACTTCTCATGATGCCTTCAACATCTCAGCAACTGTCCCTGACGGTCAAGCGGCCTTACCACTTTTCATTCCTTTAATTGCCTCTTTGATCTTATAGTTGTCAACCTCAATAGCTGGTCCCTCTTCTGGGTCTGCTGGGGTAATTTCTCTCTCCTATTCATCAGTCTCTCATAGTGACATTTCCAGGCCTCCTTTTTCTGAGCATCAGTGACGCTAAGTGCACCAGCATCATTTCAGATACAATTATCTTCAACAACATTCTGATTTACACTGACACACTGCTTTGCAATGTAGAACACCTCATGTTTCTGATCCTCTCGGCGCAAAACATTGGCAAAGTTCCTATTCTCAGCTTCCGTCATCATCATCAATTTTTCATCTATTTTTCCACACTTGCATGAGTTGGACGAGTATCTCTCCACTTGCCATGTTCCTTCGTCATTTCCTCTGTGAGTCTCAGCAATTTGTGATCAGCTCTCACTTACTCTGCTCAGGTTTTTCTTGGTTTACCTTTACTTGTGTGTGTGAGGTCACCATAGAAGATTAATGGAAATTTTACATGGTCATTCAAGCTATTTCAGATTGTACTCTGTTTAAAAAGAGAACAGTATAGGAATAGAAGATTTATTGTTTATATGGTTCCTTTTTCTATGAAGTCATGGCTGACAAAAATATAGTGCGGCTTGTTGCGCCTATCCCAGACATGAGAACATCAAACAACAATGAAGTTTATTTGAGACCTTGTGGAGTGTTAATATCTGTGGCAGTTGACATCTTTGTTTACAGTATTGAGGTTCTACAGTTGATAGTATCCTTTCTAGCATGATCACAGACCTACAGGTGAACCCAATATACAGGTGACCCAACATAGGAGCCCAACAGGTGAACCCTAACATGCAGGTGAACCCAACACATAGATGAACCCTAATGCACTGGTGAACCCAACACAGATTATCCTAACCCAGTTGAACCCAACACGCAAGTGATCCCAAAGCAGGTGAACCCAACACACAAGTGAACCCTAATGTACAGGTCATCCTAACACACAGGTGAACCCAATGCTCAGGTGATCCTAACACACAGGTGAACCCAATGCTCGGGTGATCCTAACACACAGGTGGACCCAATGTTCAGGTGATCCTAACACACAGGTGGACCCAATATTCAGGTGATCCTAACACACAGGTGGACCCAATGTTCAGGTGATCCTAACACACAGGTGGACCCAATATTCAGGTGATCCTAACACACAGGTGGACCCAATGTTCAGGTGATCTTAAGGCAAGTGAACCTTAACACACACGTGAACCCAGCACACAGGTGATCCCAACATAGATGAACCCAATACAGGTGGACTCAGCACAGATGACTAACACCAGCTGATCCTAATACAGGTGAACCCAAAAGAGATTATATAAAAAAAAAAGGGTAATGCAGGGATACAAAAAATAAAACAAAGTTAAACTTTATAAATCTGAACTGAAAAATATTTTTATTTCTTTATAACAAAATAATTTGTAGGCACGAATGGCATTTTAGCTACTTGACCAGGAACCATCTTTTTACGAATATCAAAGACTATATTGGTACCAGTTGCAGTGTAGTCAGGTTTCACATAACCCATGGAAATATTCTTTTTCAGTGTTGGTGAAGGACAGCCACTAGTTATGACACCAATAACATTTTCACACTTGTCATCATAAATATTTGAACCTTCTGAAATTTAGGAAATTAAAAAGACAATACAAAAAATAATATTAATTTCATATATATTTTCCAAGCATAAAGATAAGAAATAATATATATAATATAAATTAATGTCGGCGATCAAAATTGATGGAAGCTACGGTCGATCAAAATTGATGGAAGCTACGGAGTAGGCAGACCCAGAAAAACCTGAGACGATTTAATAAATTCCGACCTTACACACTTACACCTCTCCAAGACAATGTCACTGGACCGAGATCTTTGGCGCTATGCAGTAATACAGAAGACCCGCCTTGCCTAAGTACAAAGCGAAACATATAGTCAGTAGGCACCCCTTAACCAAAAATACACACACATCCCACTACCCCCTCCCCCATCTACACCACCCTTTCTCTGTAAAGTTATGTTGGTACAACAACATCCAGTCCTAAATAAATGAGGTCGTGTAGGTGTCACAACAAAAAAAAAACACACAGTCCACGCTGTAATGTGACCGTGTAGGTAACACAGTAAAAACCCCCCAGTCCACACTGTAAACGTGGTTGATGTTAGGAAGGGCATCCAGCCGTAGAAAACCTGCCAGACAGTCCTATATGAACAAGACAACCAATCTTGCCTCAAGTGGGATAATTCCCGCCTAAACCCATGCTAGCATGGAAGATAGATGTTAAATGATGATGATGATGTCTCATAAGAGAACAATTGTGATATTTTGGGTAGACATGTCGTTTACTCTGCCAGTTCTGGTGCCATGACAAAAAAGCACCCAATCTACTCTAAAAAATGGTAGTGGTTGTGCCAAGAAAAAAAGCTCCCAGAACAAGCTGTAATGTGGTTGGTGTTAGGAATGGCATTCAGCCATAGAAAACCAAGCCAAAATTGAATCGTATGAGCAAGATATGGCCACCTAACCTGTCTGGCCTCATAACATGACAACCTGCTTAACCCATGCAAACATAGAAAATAGATGTTAAACAGCGATGATGATGTGTCATAAGAATTCTGATAAATGAATTTATCTCAATTTATGACTTTTATTAATGGCTTTTAGCTGATGGACACTACTAGTTTTATCAAATTCTTTAATTCATTAATAGTTTTCTATAATTTTTTGGTTCCCACAATATTTTAAATAATTGTTATGATAGATGTGAAGGCATTGATGGTGAACATAAAAGCATTAGTATTACATACAGTTTAATATTACTTAGAAAAGGACACAATGGGGGGAGGGGGGTTAACAGGGTGCTAGCTGACAAACAAATATTTCAAATGACAGTCATGATTTGTCAACATCACTGTAGAGTATCCTCAGCCAAACTCTTGTAATGCTCATTAATAGTAAATATTCTGTAGCTAGCCTTTTGTACCCATTCACTTAACTGTATATAGAAAAAGTGATTAGGTACAGTTGCTTGTTGTACTCAGTCGAACTACAAATAAGTACTATGATGACATACAATTCCATATTATACCCAGTTCAACAGCATACAAGTAGGTACCATGATGAGGTACCAATCCCCCTAACTGGAAACTAGATGTAATAGGTAACTGTTCCTTGGCTTTGCATCAGTCATGCTAGTTGGAATGTAAGATTGAAAGAGTGGACTGAAAATTTCATAGGTTGACTATGAAGGAGTGATGCCAGAGCTGTGAAATCTTGCATGCATTAATTTAAGCTCTTCTTATTAATAACTACATTGTTTCTTTCCAGGTAAACTGACATCTGACTGTTTGAAGAAGAATTCAAAAGTAACTAGTAGCAAATTCTCTTGAAAATGGACAAAATGTAGTATCATGGTGTTATCAAGTACCTGCAGAAAAAGGGTTTAGCACCCAAGGATATTCATGCAGACATGGCTGCTACATTAGGGATTGATGATCCAGCTTTATCAACAGTGCAAAAGTGAGCAGCTGAATTTAGGAGGGGAAGAGAGAGTCTTGAAGATAACCCAAGGTCTGAACGACCTGCAACTATCACCACCAAGGAAAAGATTGAAAGTGTTCACCATGGTGATGGATGACAGGTGATTGACTATAAATCAAATATCCAATGCTATTAGCATATCCTGTGAGAAAATTGAGAATATTCTGCACAATGAACTTAGCATGATGAAGGTTTCTGCTCGGTCGGTAGGTGCCACGTCTTCTGACACCTGATCAAAAGCACATCAGGTTGATCACCATGGGAAAATTTGACATTGTTTAAGGCAGATTCAGCTGGTTTCCTTGAAAGTTTCCTAACCCAGGATAAGTGTTGGGTTCATTACTTTGAGCCAGAGATAAAGAGACAATCCATGCAGTGAAAACACCCCTGCTTACCTGCTCCAAAGGAAGCCAAGGTTGTTTCATCTGCAAGGAAGGAGATGGCCTCAATTTTGGGGGATGTAAAAGGCATTGTGTTTCTCAACTACCTTCAAAAGAGTCACACCATCAATGGAGAGTACTATGCCAACTTGTTGAGGTAGTTATGAAAGGCTATCAAGACCAAACACCCAAGAAAACTGACAAAAGGGATCATGTTTCATCAGGACAATATCCCAGCACACAAGTCCTTGGTTTCAATGACTTGTGTGTGACTGTGCCTTCCTATTCTCCTGATTTGGCCCCATCTGACTATCATATGTTCCGCAACATGAAACACACTAGGCTGGGAACCAGTCTCACAGTGATGATGAGGTCGTATCTGTTGTTGATGACTTTTTTTTACCAACAGGATGAAAACATCTTCATCAATGGCATCCAAATACTGCAACACCGATGGAAGAAGTGTGTGGACAGCAAGAGGAACTGTGTTGAAAAATAAATCTCATTTTGTCACATTCCATGAGAGTATCTTGATCAGCTGAAAAGTTAATAGGCCGACCAAAATACTCTCATGGAATATGACAAATGAAATTTATACATACATACATTTGCTCACCCAAATCTAGAAAAGGTGACCCAAACATTTTCATGCAATGTTCAATGAAGAGATGGCACTCTTCTGAAAAATAAGTAGCAATCAACATGTATGTGTGTGCATGCATACAGTAGATGAAATAGTATTGTACAAAAATGTTTGGGTCACCTTTTTCTAGATTTGGTTCAGCCTTCAAAAGGATTAACTCTTTAGCATTTAAACTGGCCATATCCAGCCAGAATTCTCTCACCTCTTTCTGTTCAACTGGCTGTAACTGGCCACTCATACTGACGTTAGGGTATTGTTCTCAAAATACATAACATCAAAATCTCGTAGATTCAATATGTGTGATAATCATGTAAGATAAAGCCTTAACCACAAAAATACAATAGTAAATATAGAGTAATGTAAATGCTAAAGGGTTATGGGTAAAGTGAATCTGGGTGGAGTTTGAACTCAAAATATAACTAAATGCTATTTTATCTAATGCCCTACTGATTCTTTCCCTGTGCTGAGGGAAAGATGAATGCAGTCAAAAGGGGAAAACGACCAATGTTGATGGCTACAATGGCATAATCCGGAATGGGAGTAATCAGTTAGTATCCACATTAGATGATTACTATAGCTATGAGCAATCTACATAAACTCAACCACAAGAGAAATGGTTTGAATGACAATGGTTATGATAAATTAAAGAAATGCAGTGATGCCGTGAAAAATAGAGGATGGAGATGAGAATGGTGAAGAACAAGATGATGTACTGAGACTTACGTCTTGGAGAAGGTCCCGTTGATGTGAAGCCAACTCTAAGTCTCTGAGGAGGATTCTTCAGATGTTCAAGTATGTGAGATGCTCCAGGGAAGTTTGCAAGCTGGCGCCGACGTTTACCTGAAAAATAAAACCAGAGAATATTCTTTAACTTTTAATGTCCTGTACCAGATGTGACCACATTAACAAGAAATTCTTTAAAATAAGTACAAAACAGTGCTATGACTGCCTCACATTAAAAATTGAAGTCTGTACTCTGATACTACATATTTTCACAATCACCTGAATTAACAAACCTGATTTTAAATATTTTCTGTTAAATCATTACAAGGTGTTAAGAGTTAAATTGCAATCATAGCTTATCCTCAGATCAGCCATAATACTGCAGACCTATGATAAAAATATTTCCAGCCATGACCCTCTCATCTTTTATTCAGGCATAATATAACAAGGACTACAATACCCAAATGTGTCCTTTTTTAAAGATAATAATGTGAGATTTGACAGAGATTTGGCTGATATTTCTGACAGGTCAAGTAACCACATAGAGGCTCTCTCATTGACTTTATAGTAGATAGTAGTATTTCTGCATTATTTAACTCAGGTTAAATCGTGATACAGCAAGCCTATGATCAAAAGTGTTTTAGCCATGACCAACTCCAGACATAATATATCTAAAACTACAACATCTAATGTGTCTTTTCTAATTAAAGATGGTAGGGTGCAATTTGAGAAAGATTAGACTGCTATTTTCATTAGATCAAGTAACAATACAAAGGTTTTCATATTGGCTCATTATTGATTGTTTTTTCTCTATGAGCTGAGTAAGGTGCCATGGAGTTCATTTGGTGAGAACTAACAGAAGTTGAGCCAATCTGAAACTCACTGTCTTAAGAAATGACATGACTAGAACTCCTTTAACTATAGGTCTGCCCCTATCAGGGCTGTTCTAGGGCAAAAAGAAAATAACAACTAGGCTCTTTGCATACATATTCCTTTTTATAATACATACATTTGTAGAGTTGCAATCAACAATCAGTCTTCTGGCCTTTATTAAATCAATACAGGCATACCACAGGGATCTGCCCTGAAAACTACACTATTCCTGCTGTTTATCAATGATTTAGTTAACAAAGTAATAAGATCCTTTATTGACATACTTGCTGATGGTACCACACTTTACAGTCTCACCTCTAAGAATATCATACAGGTTTTGTCAGTGACCTAATAGGGATTATATAATGGAGAAACAAATGATCCATTAGATTTATTGCTTCTACGACCAACCTAGTATATTTCTACTATAAGTATTTGTAGACAACATCAAGTGGTTTAGTCCATGTCAATTCAAAATCAACATCACTACTTGTACTTATCTCCCCATCAATTATATAATACTAATAAAATATAACTAATCTCCCTATCTACATTATATAATGCTAATAAAATATAACAAAAGACTAACCTAACAACCATCCTAGAGAGGCTTCAATTGGAGTCGTAGTTTCATCCATATCATTGCCATAGAGACAGAGTCCAGCCTCTAGACGAAGTGTATCACGAGCACCAAGGCCAGCGAGTCTGACTTCATCAATGTTGGAGTTGAGTAAAGTTTCTAGCAGTTCTATAACACGTTCACAGGTCACAGAGATCTAAAAACAGAAGAAAAAAAACAGAAGTTGCAATGTAGGTTTTTCTTTTTTTTACTGGGTTTAAACCATTGTCAATTCTGGTCATTTTGTAGCACTACCTTATTTATATGCACCTGTATCCTGTTTTGCCTGCTTATATTTCTGCTTTTTCAACATCTGTATGTGTGTGTGTGTGTGTGCTATTGAGGATATATGAATTCAAAGTAGCCACATGTCAGATCAAAGTGAAAATAAGGATTTCAAAATGAGAATATATCACTTCAAAGTGGGCCATATCACTTCAAAGTGAAAATATCTCATATCATGTAAACAAAACCCTTAACTTAATTGATTTAATCATCAGCCAAGAATACATAATATATCTTCTCATAGAGAAAATGTAGCATGGAAAATTTTAACAGTAGGTGAATATGAGATGATAAACAAAATGAAACAGAAAAACTGCTCTTTTTTAATCAGTCATTATAGCTCATTTTTCTATGGATATAATCTACTGATAAAATCTGATGTAGTGTGCAGCCTCTAAAATCATTGTATGAATGTATATTTTAGGCAAATGTGACATTAAATCATTTAAGAGTTAAACTGCTTATTCTTTAGTGTTTTTATGCCTAGACAAACAGCATCAAGTGAACATTGAACAAAGTATGTAGACAAAAGTGTATAACATTGATTAGTGGATTGGGTGTTTTTGTTGTGGCACCAATACAAGATAGACTGGGTAATTTTCAACATGGCACCAGTACTACCACCATACAAGGTGGACTGGGTGCTTTTTATCGTGGCACCAATACCTAGTCCACTTTGTATGATGGTAGTACTGGTGCGATGTAGAAAATTACCTAGTCTATCCTGTAATGTGGTTGTATTGGTGTCACAACAAAAACACCCAGTCCACTATGCAAACTTGTAGCGCAGGTGCCACAAATAAAATACTACCAGTTCGCACTGTAAAGTGATTAGTTTGGGAGGGCATCTAGCTGTATAAAACCAAGCCAGAAATGGAGAGTATGATCAAGACTTGGTTACCTGGTCTATCTGGCTGCATAAAGTAATAAACTATCTAACCAATACAGGTGTGGAAAATAGATGTTAAATGGTGACGATACTAGTTTTTGGTTTTCTAGGGTAGACATGGGGCTAAACCAGAAGTAAAGTGGCATGTAGGATCTGATAGAGATGACAACATGAAAGAGAAACAGGTAAAAAAATCATGTAAGGCTCAGATATTTTGGTACAATGCAGCAGTTTGGATATCTGGGTATTTATTACAGTGTAAAGAGAGGTAGTTTAATGGCTGAAACTAGAGTTAATATGTTGTGTTGTTATTATTGTTGGACCTCCATTGGCTCTAATGAGTGTTCTTGGTATTAAATAATAGAACTGCCTGCTCATAAAATTAATGTGCTAGTGACTTAGCATTCCACAGACACATATACACTTAACACTGTTCTCAGGAAGATTCAATGTGACACACTGTGTGACAAGACTGACCCTTTAAATTACAGGAACTACTCATTTTGCCAGCTGAGAGGACAGAAGCAATGTGAAATAAAGTGTTTTGCTCAAGAGCACAACGTGCCACTGGGAATCTAACTCCTTACATTATGCCCATGACCCAAACACCCCAACTACAAAGCTACACACCTTCACAGGGGTTAATATACTGCATTGTAATTCACTGGGTGTCAGCCTGCAACAGTAACAACAATATTAATAAGTGAAAAGATAAGAAATACCTCAAAACCATCTTCACCTGTATAGCCACACCTAGTGATTCGGCAGTCAGGAATACCAAACACTGAAGTCAAAACACTTCGCATGAAAGGGAGACTGGTATAATCAAAGTTTAAACCTGGCTGTAACACCTTGGCAGCTGAAGGACCTGTTGATGGAGGAGAAATATATAATAATAATAATAAAATTATTGTGTAGTGCTCAGGTGCACTACAACTCATCAAAGGTGCATGTATAGTACATAGAATAATGTATAAATGTCAGGAAAATGAACAGTGTATGAGTCATGATATAATAATAATAATAATAATAATAAAATAAGTACATAGGGCAATGCACAAACATCAGGAAAATGAACAGTGCACGAGTCATGATACACACGTGTGCATGTGTATGGAAGGGGTACATCAGGTGTAGTTTTGGCGTATTTCGGGAAGCATGAGTGTCTTAAAGGATGCAGTGTCTCAGCAGCTAACAACTGATGCAGGCAGTTTGTTCCATGCTTCAGCAACTCTGAGCGTGAAAAAATGTCTATGAAAGTCATGGGAGCTGTGCTGTTTTCTGATTTTGTAGGCATGTCCACGTGTGTTAGAGACATGGAGATCAAAAAGGTGCTCAGGTTGGAAATATCTACAAATCTAGAGACATGACTGACAAAAAAAAAGTGTGAAAATTATTTAATAATGATTTCTAATTTAGGAACAAGGCCAACAATTTTTGGGAAGGGAAAAATCGATTAAATCAACCCCAGTGCATTACTGGTACTTTATTTGTAGTACTAGAGACTAGACACAACTTTACAATTGTCCATTGTCAATGGCTATGCTGAAAACAGTTAAGTAATGCTGGAAATTAGGATTAAAGAATCAATCTATACACTCTACAAACCGTAGATGCCATATACAATTAAGAAAATGACTAACAAAATGTACTTTCAGTGTTGCAAAATTATATAAATTCTATTACAGACAAAAAACTCCTAAGGAAATATATCTTGCCTGGTATAAATGAACAATAAAGAAAATTTAAAAAATTGATTTGAATTATGTCTTTCTGCAGATGCATCTCTCTCTAATCACATTCATAAGCTGTTAGTTCTACTTGTAGAAAACACAGTGGCTGGCAAATTTAACAATGATAGTTAATCTACTAAAATATAAGTGATATTCAGTTGGTTACTCTTTCATTACCACATTTCTAATGAAAGATGATGCCTATGATTTTCAAATAATTTTGAAAATAATAAATAGCTTTGAGAAATTTAGAATTATAACTAAATTTCTCATTAGCAAACTGGTTTTTGGAGCATAACTTAAAGATTCTTATATAAAATTATGATGGAAGGGTTTTAGATAAATATAAATTGTATCAAAATCATGATAACCTCCTTAGTGCTGGTGCCATGATAAAATGCACTCAGAAAAACGTGTGACCTTATGTATGCGCGATATTTTTTTTTTTTTTTTTTTTTTTTAGACAAGGATGGGTTTATTGTGTTGCATCAGATGAAAGAATGGTATTTAACTAATGTATTGGTACGCGATGGGGCCCACCCACAGCCCCGGCAGACAGAATGGAGAAGGCGTTTCCCCGGAGGACGGCAAGGGAGACGTGCTGGAAAAGCCACTCCAACTCACAGGGCTCACACCTGCGGCTGGCCAGCTCAGCGCCTATGGTGGTGAGTAAGGAGGTAGCCCTGGGGCCGAGGACACCAGAAGTTTCCACTGCCTGGGGAACGACCGCAAACCTGTCGGAGAGCAACCGGTATTTGAGGAGTTTGGCCCCCTCAGCCAAACGTGCAGCAGAACCTGGGTCAGTCTCAGACTGCACCAGGTTGCGGCTGCAGAAAGTGTCGGTGCAAGTGGCATCCCAGACGAGGAGTTTGCCACCGCGGAACGGGAAGATGGTCATGCCATCTGGCCTTTTGCCGTCCCCTCAATCCACCCCCACCGGCTAGAGCTGGGAAGGGAAGCCTGCTGCTTTTCAAATAGGCTGAGAATCTTAACAAAAGTTTCTTCAGACTTTTAAAGGATGCTTAGATACACTTTTCAATGTTCCATACCAACCATCTGGAAAAAGTTATAACCAGGGCAGAAAAGCCTCTACCAATCCATTCTTCTAAGAATTAACAATACTTAAACATTGGTGATCTTGTTAGATTTTCATCTGTTTCAACAAGTTTTTCAATTATTCGAACACCAGAACTCCCGGCTCATGAAATTAACAAGCAGATGGCTGAGCATTCCACAGACACGTGCACCCAAAGCGTAGCTCTCAAAGAGATTCAAGTACAACACAGATACAACTTATTTTTGCCAGCTGAGTGAACTGGAGCAATGTGAAATAAAATATTTTGCTCAAGGACACAACATGCCACTAGGAATCGAACTCCAAATCTTATGATTGCCAGCCAAATCCCCAGCCACACGTTCGATGTGTTGAGTCGATCTCGTTATAATGAATTTTTGGTTACAACAAATTATTTTTTATACCCCGTGAATTTCGTTATAACAGAATATTGTATAACAATATTGATCCACATTCAGTGTCCGTTTCCATAATACTCCTTATACATTATAATGATTTCCTTTTTTAACAGAGAAACTTTTCATTCCCAACACATTGTAACAAATCTCTGAACTTCTTTTTCTCCTCCTTTCATTATATCCTGTCCAACGATTATTTCACATTCTGTGTCCCGTACCATGTTTCAATACCATGTAGCAGTTGAACCTGGTGGCATTATCAAAATCATTTCAATGATAACCATTCTGTAGTTTTCAGATAAAGTTTATTCAGGATTACATTTATTCAATGTTTTTCTTTTTTTAATAGTTTGTGTAAAGAAGGGGTTGGAGAATTTCAGGGAGTTGTTTGTGTCAGCTATTGAAGAGTTTCTCAATGCAAAAGAGAAAAAAAGAGACAGGTATTACACGCTTGACAATTGCAGCTTTGCTTGGTTTTGTTTTTTGCACAAATAAATTCTCCATTCCCAACACAAGCAACAACTTCCTGAATATTTACCATCCAGAGGCAACACTACACACTAGGCAAAGATGATCACATAGGACACTAAAATCTATAGGTGCCACTCAAATTCTGAGCAACTTAAGACAAATGTCTTGATCCAACTAAAAACATGAAACTTAAGTTATAAAAAGAACATGTGAGATCACTGCCAGAACAGAAGAGGATGATGAACAGCAGTGCAGTGGCATGGAAAATGAAAGGATCGTGTAATGTTATGACCTACCACATGATTTAGCATGGATGCGTGTGGACTAAGGAGTGGGAAATACAGGCTCAGTAATTTCCTGACTGTAGTCAAAGGAAAAAGTATCTCAATTATCTTGTATGGTGACCTCACACAAACACACACAAGTAGAGATAAACCCAAAAAAAACTGTGCAGAGGGGGTGAGAGCTGACCATAAATTGCTGAGACTCACAGAGGAAATGACGAAGGAACATGGCGAGTGGAGAGATACGGTGCTGAGAAGGACTTGTCTAACTCAAGCATGGAAAAATGGATGTAAAAACTTAATTCTTTGTCTTGCCAGACCGAGTTGAAATCGTTTTTCTATATCCTAATTATCAGATTTTTCTTGTATTATGATGTACATATTTGTCGAATAAAAAGTGAAGCAAGGATTAAGTATGGGATAGAAATGTGTTTATAGAGTGTTTTTCTTTTTCAGTCTTAGTTTTTCAGGAGCATACATTTTAAATATGGCCTAGAGTGCTGAAGGGGTGGAAGGGTGGTCCTACTTACCTTGAACAGCAATCAATGAGTTTGTTAGTCGTTCTAAGGTAACATCAAGACCTTTACTATGAAACTCAGCAGCTTTTGCCTGAAAATTGAACAAAAATTTTGTATAATTTTATGGTAATTGGTGTTAGTGGTGATCATGTCTTGTTATTCATCTTGTTATTGTTATGATCACAGATCAAATCTGACTGAGCAAACATATGATCAAAAGTGTTATAGCTATGATCATTTACTCTTGACTTTGTTTTTTTTCATGTATTTATAATACTACTTTATCCAATATAGTCTTGGATATTATTTTCAAGTTGATAGGGTTATGATTTAAAGGAAATTTGACTGTTATTTCTAACAAGTCAATTGATAATGTTGGCTTCTGTATTATTGCTGCTATTGTTGTTGTTGTTAGTGGTGGTGGTGGTTGTCATGGTTGTATTTATACCTAAGTCAGCCTTGATTAAGTAGGCATTTCTAGTTCCAACCAACTGGTCTTTTGTATATTTAGGATTGCATTGTCCAAAATGTCCTCTTCTCAAGATGATATGGTGTGATTTAAGGGAGATTTTATTGACAAAGGTTTCTTTATTGGCACATTGCTGCTGATGTTGGTGGTGATGGTACTGATGAAGGGATGGTGGTAAAATAGACGATAGTGATAGTGGACAGCTGCTGAAGCTGGTGGTTCTTTATTAGCAGACCCATCTCCTCCATGTTAAAGCTATGAACCAACACAAAAATCTGTACATCATTGCTTGACCTGCTAAAAATAGCAACCCCATCTCCTGCAGAACACACCTTATAGACTTAAATGAAGAAAGAACATGAGATAATGCAATTCTATACACCCTGAAAAAGACAGGATAGTTACAGCTGAAATGTCTTTGATCATAGATATGCTCAATCAAAGCTAACCTAGGACTAAGCAACAACTACAAAAATTCCATAACAAAATCTTACCTCCATGTTAGCAAAATCTTTATGATCACATGCAGCATTCGACACAACGTAAAGATACCCTTCACTGGCATTTGTGACGATCAAATCATCATTAATACCTCCCTTTTCATTAGTAAACACTGTTAAGCAACCAACTCCAGGTTTCAGGATCTTCACATTAGCAAGAGTGAGGCTTTCCATGAATGCCACACGGTCTTTGCCATGAATTTTGGTCTGCATCATGTGGGAGACATCAAATATACCAACATGGTTTCGTACATGATTGTGAGAGTCTCGAATTCCATCTTTGTATTGAACAGGCATCGCCCAGCCACCAAATGGTACCATTCTGCCACCCTTCTCAACATGGAAATCATAGAGGTAAGTCTTTCGCAGGTTCTGTAAAAGATAAATAAGTAAACACAAAGAGGTGAAATGAAAATAAGAATGTCATACTTTTAGGATATATATAAGATATCACATGAGGTGTGTATGTAGAATACATGTGTGTGTCAGATTGTGTGTGATGGGAGGGATATACATGTGGGTGGCAACTGGAGGAGGGGAGTGGAAAATACATTTAAAAGAGAAAGGAAAGAACCGATAATGAATTATATAGAGAGAATGTGAATGGAAACTGGAGAAGGAATGAGAAATATAGCTAGAGTAAGAATGATGGTGACAGCTGATATGTATAAACTGAGAGAGAGGAATAAAATAGACACTGGGCAGCTAATATCACTAACCTTTAACTAAATGGAAAGAGCAGAAGATATATTAAATGACCAACAGACAAGAGAGGAAAGCACAATGCTATTATGTGTGTATAATATTTATACTTTTATCTATCATATATATTATATACTTTCAGGATATGTTACAGCTGTAATGTGATCTTAATGTTAGTTATATATTTAAGATAAACAGAATGGCAGAACAGTGAACAAAATAATTTAGCTGCACTGCTTTATATTCTGAGTTCCATTTCCACTTCACCACATATCCATTCTGGATTTTTCTTTTCTTTTTTACTTTTATATATCGCACTTCCATGAACAATAGCATCTTTGGCTTCCAATAGGCTCCAATCACTGGTTCACTCCAGTTCCCAAGGCAAGAATGATAAACGAGTGTTTGTAACTCAGTGTAGAACAAATATCATGGGAAACTTTACATGAAGAGCACTGGCATTTCCGTCTCATTGCTAATGTTTATATACCTCACCAAAAGATATATATATATATATATATATATATATATATATATACTATAAAGTAAAGCATGTCCAGAGAATTATTTGATAATATATATACAGCATAATTAACCACACAAAAAATCAATTAGACCAGGCTTTAAGATTAAAAGGCACCTATGAAGAAACAGTAAATAAATACACGACAGTGGCGTCTTTGCGGCCAACCGCTATAGAATATTTACCCAACATTTCAACAGCACGTGGAAATTAATTAAATATCCGGTCAACCATACACAATTAGGTATAAAATTAAAGTTAGAAATGCTTATATAGATACCAGGATATGTATATATGTATATAGTAAAAGGTAAACAGAAAAAAACAACACAATCAGTACAGTATATGGAAGGAATATATTAGGTTAATGCTTGAAATAGCAGGAAGAGGGTCTTAACGTTTCAGACGCTAGTCCTTCATCAGAAGAAAGAATGAGAAATAAGATAGATTGAAGGGACGGACGGGTTGGAATTGGAAAAAATGTCTTTAGATAAAAATAACAGGTCCATTCATGTTGACATCTCTTGGAAAACTGTTGGCGCTGATATATATATAAGGAGAGAGAAGGGAAAGGGTAAACAAAGCAGTTAATTTAGGAAGTACTGGGGAAATTTGAAATGTATGTGTCCCAATGCAAATGGCCAAAATATTTGTCAGTCGCTATAAATAATAGTTGAGAAAATTGGACAAGGTGCCTTTGGAGATGGAAAAAAGTGGAAAGGGGCACATTCAAGTTATCAAACTCTGCATCCTCCCAGATGTCGAGCAAGTGCATTAACCACTACACTAAAAAGTCGCTGTGAATCATAACATCTCCCAGTGCTAGTCACTTTCCCTCACACTAACCCCACTGACCATTGCACCCTTAACTACTACTAACCAATTGAACCTGTTCAATGCTGACAACACCACCCCATTCAGTGCTGACCACTTCACCTCACGCTTCTCACCACTGCACCTTCAACCCCATTAAACATTTTGTTCTATGCTGATCACTCCATTTATTCACTTCTGATTACTTCATACTAACCCTACAGGCCATTTCACCTATCATTATTAACACTTCTACTGTTGATCAATTACATAAAGTAGAAACTCTGCTGTAATTATTCAAATAGTGTCTGTCAGGTCTTCTTGTTTCATCTACACTGCCATTCCATACTTTCGAGAAATATTTGACCAGAGTTAATGAATAAAGCCAAAAGGAAATTTTCTGTATGTATATAATCAGAAGTATATGTATGTATGAATGTAGAATGTAGAATTGTAGGTAGGTATATAGGCTGAGTAAGCAGATAGGTATATATGTATACGTGTGTGTGTGTGTGTGTATCAGTTTACTGCATGTCTTCATATAAACGTTTAACCTTTTAGCATTTAAACCAGCCAAATCCGGCCAGAATTCTCTCACCTCTTTCTGTTCAAACCGGTTGTAACTGGCCACTCATACTGAGGTTTAGGTATTGTTCTCAAAATAAAAACTTATCAAAATTTCGTAGATTCGATATTATGTAAGGTAAAGCCTTTACCACAAAACTACAATAGTAAATATAGAGCAATGTAAATGCTAAAGGATTAAAGCAGCTAAAGTTTATTTATGCCATGCATAAATAATACATCCCACACACAGTGTAGTGATCAATAAAGGTGAGTGAGATATGCGAAACATATGAATAAAGTATGGATTAATGTCAGAAAGGGCATCTGGCTGTAAAAAAACTGCTTCAAAAAAGTCTCACCTGACCCATTCTAGTATGAAAAAGCAGACATAAAAATGATGAAGATGACAAAGATAAGACTTAATTGTTTCTACCTAAAATACCGTATTTCCCGGCACTGAAGACGCTCCGTCCTCGAGGACACACCCTAATTTTGACAACCAAAAATTTGAAAAAAAATAATAAACAACCTTCGGCCTCCAGGACACATGGTAGCTCTTTTAGACTTATTTTAGGAAAAAAGTAGCCTCTTTTACGACAGAAAATATGGTATATTCTATTTCAAAATACTATTTTTTCTCCCCACTCCCATCCCTCTCTCTCTGTATTTCTTTTATTCTTGTCCCCTCCTCTATGAGGCATTATAAATGCTGCCCATCTCACGAGTATTGTTACAACTCATTCAGCCTCTTCATCACATGACTTTGAAACAGACCACATGTGACTTTACAACAACCCACATGTGACCTTGCAACAACCCACATGTGACCTTGCAACAACCCACATGTGATCTTGCAACAACCCACATGTGATCTTGCAAAAGCTCATATTTGACCTTGCAACAACCCACATGTGATCTTGCAATAGTTCATATTTAACCTTGCAACAACCCACATGTGCTCTTGCAATAGTTCATATTTGACCTTGCAACAACCCACATGTGATCTTGCAATAGCTCATATTTGACCTTGCAACAACCCACATGTGATCTTGCAATAGCTCATATTTGACCTTGCAACAACCCACATGTGATCTTGCAATAGTTCATATTTGACCTTGCAACAACCCACGTGATCTTGCAATAGCTCATATTTGACCTTGCAACAACCCACATGTGATGTTGCAATAGCTCATATTTGACCTTGCAACAACCCACATGTGATCTTGCAATAGCTCATATTTGACCTTGCAACAACCCACATGTGATGTTGCAATAGCTCATATTTGACCTTGCAACAACCCACATGTGATGTTGCAATAGCTCATATTTGACCTTGCAACAACCCACATGTGATCTTGCAATAGCTCATATTTGACCTTGCAACAACCCACATGTGATCTTGCAATAGCTCATATTTGACCTTGCAACAACCCACATGTGATCTTGCAATAGCCTATATGTAACCTAACAACTATAGCCACCAATGCAAGCCAATGAGAGTCTGTATATGTTTACTCAGTATGCTCGTACTTGCAATTGAATCTCCTTCAAATCACACCCGACCATTTTATAAGAATAAAGATCACATTAAACCATGTTGTCCTAGAATAACTATTCCTGGAAAATCTTTAATCATAGATCTGCTCAGTCATAACTGACATTTCATTTTTACAAATTTGTATAACAAGTAACAAACAAACCTCTCTCAGATCACAACTACTGTCTTTACACACATTGGAAGGAGCATTGGATAATGTAGTCCTACATACACTATAACAGAAAAACAAAGTTGGCATAGTCATGGTTAAAATGCATTTGATCATAGATCGACTTGATTTAGGTTGTCTTCGGACTAACCTAAAGACATCGATACTAAATACTATAGTCAGCATTGCAATTAGGAAGGAAGGAAGGCACTCCATCGGTTACAATGACGAGTTTTCCAGTTAATCCGATCAACGGAACAGCCTGCTCATGAAATTAACGTGAAAGTGGCTGAGCATTCAACAGACATACTTACCACTAACATAATTGTCAGGTAGATTCAGCGTGACACAGAATATGACAAGGCTGGCCCTTCGAATTACAGGTACAACTCATTTCTACAGCTGAGAGGACTTATAGCGAAATACTGGGTTGTATGAATGCAACAAGAAGTGGTTTGTGTGTATAATATTTAATTAACAATATGTGGATATATAGAACAGTATAAGTGACAAGTCAATGAGTAGATGAAAGAATGAAACAAAGTTATTAGTTACCGCTGGGTTGCCAGGATTACACACGCCTGAGTGAAGACTCCTGGCGAAAGCCAGGAGTGGCCTGACCGAAAAGGCAAATGAGAGATAGAAAACTTAAAGTTGTTAGTTTTATAGGGTTCTGACTGGAAGTTACAGAAAGGGTTCTACTTCCTGTCTAGAGACCGTTAATCTATTGGGGTTGTGAGTGTCACAACAAGGGAGGCAGCTCCTGCTACATTACTTCCCGCCAGATAGGCAACTCCTGCTACAGACTAGAGCAACATGAAATACAGTGTCTTGCTGAATGACACAATGCATCACCGGGAACCAAATTCACAAACTTACGATTGTGAGCTGAATACTCTAACCACAAAGCCATGCTATTATTACCCCCTATAACCCCACCACCTACACTAATAGTTACTATAGCCACCAGTATTATGTCAACTGCCAAAGGGAAACGGGAAAGTCAATTAAATTGAGCCCCAGCGCTTTACTGGTACTTTATTTTGTCGACCTCGCAAGGATGAAAGGCAAAGCTAACTTTGGCAGGATTTGAACTCCAAATGTAAACAATTGTACCTGTATGCTGCAAAGCATGTTATCAGACACTCTACCAATACTGTTAATCCACCATACTAATAATTTCTATAGTCATGAATATCAACTAGTATTGCTACTAACTAATAATATAACCTTGATTTCTGACTATTATAGGCATAAATACCTACAATAACCAATAATATTATGATAATGATTATACTCATTGATACAAAATATTACAACCATTAATAACTTAAAGATATGGTATTTATGTGAACCACTGGGCATGAATATAATTCTTTTGCCTTTCATGTTTGGTACAACTGATTTCATTATCGCTATAATCATAGTATATGAGTGAGGAGAGCACACAGTTTACTTAATATCTAAATGGCTTTATATATAGCAAGAAAAATTTCAGAACAAATAAAGATAGCAATATTTTATTTTCCTTAGTAATCATAGATAAAAACATATAGCTACTAGCTTAAGTGGTTTCTAAAATATCAAACACTTAACCTTTTTGACAAAAGCAGACTGAGTCTTAAAACCAGCCTGGGCATCTGGGCAACGCTGACTAACAGACTGCTGACTTCTGAGGACCTGAGGCATGTTTCTACTGCTCAGCTAAGACATATTCCATTTCAATATATTTGTGTAGCACTGACTTCAGTTTTTCATGACATTTTTTCAGCAGTATTTTTTATCCATTCCAGCAGCCCACCAGTCATTGCCCGAATGCCCATCAGTCATTACCGAACTGCCACATGATCAGTTTGCCTCTGTTCCTTGAAGCCAATGTGCCTGCAACCATTTCTCCTGCTGAGAAAGAAATCCTGGGGTTTTTTTTAAAGAGTTCATATTAAAATTAAAATCAACTATTATAATTTTTTGTCAAAACTGTTAAGTTTATATTCAAAAACACGAACTTATTGATCTAAAAGTTTGTTGCTTTATTAAATGCAACCAAATTATTGATTATTTTCAAATTAAATTAAATACAAAGGCAACATTGTTATTGTTGTTTAGGCTGATCAAGTCAACCCTGATCAAGCAGACCTATGTTCAAAAGTAATTAGGCCATTACCATCTGTCTTTTAAGGGATATTTAGGACTACAATTATCTAATGTATCCTTCTTTGTTTAAGACAGTAGAGTTTGATTTTATTGTTCAAGTTCTGTCTTATACCAACAGCTTCATCATGGCAGAAAATGGGTGTTTTAGGACCTAGCAAGGATGAGGGACTTACAATGTCAGATAGAGTGACAACTCAGTGATATCAATAAAATACACAGTTCCTACACAAAGCAGAATAAACACTATAATAGAAAAAAAAAGACATTATCTAATATGTCTTCCACTTTTAAGATGACAGAGTATGATTTCAGGGAGATTTGGTTACTATTTCTAGAAGTTTGAGAGACTAGGTAGATGCGCCATCATTGATTCCTCTCTAAGGTAAATGATGATAATGACAATCAACTGTTTTACTCTGCTGGTACCAAATACTGCAATGAAAGCCTAGATAGGCAACTGTCTACTTCTCAAGGAGAATTTAAGGTTGTCTTCTGCTAAAACTGATAAGATAAAGTTAATGTTGTTATGTTATCTTTACATTATAGCTTCACTCTACACTTGACATTCTTTAAGCTACACCAGTATTTCTCAACCTTTTCCCATCTCTGGCACACTGCTAAAAAAATGTTACAGCACACCACTGGCTTTTTAAAAGTTTTATTATGCAAACATTGCATTTTGCCACAAAGGAATAAGCACGCCCTGATGCAGTGCATTAAAAACACTCAAGTCTTCTAAATATCCTGATATTTTACAGCTTGAGTAAAAAATTCACAGCATACCTGTAGACCATACAATAAACATTAACTATCACATACACTTCACCTAATGTACATACCATACAGAACACACTAACCATTAGATATACCATACAATTATCATGCACCACTCTATATACAAGCAGCACAATTACCACCTATATGTGATGCAGTTTTACGAGGGCTATTACATTTATATCTGTTCACAGCTTCTCAACACATGATGCCAATACCCAAATTCTGGACAGGAAATTTTTGTTGTCTGTTGACTAATAGAATTTAGAACAAACTTCCACAGATTATCACAAGAGCCATCCTGGTCTACAAGACTTTCAAGGTACTGAGTGCACAAGCCCCTCTAGTTACTTTTGCTATTGTAAATACAATGAACCAGTGATTAGCCACTTATAAACCTACAAGTAACATTGTTATTGTTCACACAAGCCTTCCAGCACTAAGGGGCTTTTGTGGTTTAAGCCCCTCCAATAATGTAGACACTAGTTGAATGATCTTGGTTTTTACTACACTGATTTTCTATTGACTCTAAATATGATCATGTTTTTAACTTCTTTCTTAGTCTCATATTGGGGATAAAAAAAACATAAGTTAATAATAATTGTTTCTACTTTTGGCACAAGGCCAGCAATTACCCAGTGCATTACTGGTACTTTATTTTATCGACCCCATAAGAATGAAAGGCAAAGTTAACCTCGGCAGGATTTGAACTCAGACCATAAAGGAGCGTAGTAATAATAATACACATAGACAGTATATATACTTAAGCTCTAAAATCCAAAAAAAACTGTAATATTTTTTTGTAGGTATCCCAAACACAGAAAATAATAGTAATAATAAATGGCTATAAATAATAGCTTTGAAGATCCCCTAGAGGTGGGGAAAAAGTGGACAGCAACTGCTACAGATAATCTTCTAAGTTATTACTTATAGCATTTGACTGTTATTACAGTTATTTTCTGCGTTTGGGATTCTTTCATTTCCAAATATTTAAAATCGCCCAGCACCTTGATAATTCATTAAGTACACACACATACTTGTAAGTCTTTAGATCTTTAGTTTGTTTTAGCCATCACACCTAAGGCCATACTGTAGTACCACTTTAACAATTGAATGTTCTATATTTGCTGCCTGTGTATGTCCCAAGGCCCTTGATCATAATTGTCACCACCATTTTCTGTTTTCTATGCTAGTATGGTTTGGACAGGTTGTTCTGAGATTAGACAGGTCAGATGACAACATCTTGCTAATACATTCCATTTGTGGCATGGCTTCTACAGCTGGATGCCATCCCTAATGCCAACTATATTACAGAGTACTTGGTGCATTTTATTGTGACACCAGTACTACCACTTTACAGTTTGGACTGAATGCATTTTATTGTGGCACCAACATTGTCACAATATAGTACTTGAAATATTGATATGATTAGAAAATATAGTCACAAAGCTGCCTACATCTTTATAAAAACAAAAGGATAAATAGATTCTCATTGGTTTCAATGAAAAAATACTCCAGACATTAGCCCTTTAACATTTACATTACTCTATATATACTATTCAATTTTTGTAGCAAAGGCTTTTAGTGTGTGATTTAACCCTTTATCATTTACATTATATATAGTATTGTATTTTTGTGGTAAAGGCTTTATCTTACATAATTATTTCACATATCAAATCTATGAGATTTTGATATTATTTATTTTGAGAATACCTTAATATAAGTATGAGCGACCAGTTACAGCCGGTTTGAACAGAAAGAGGTGAGAGAATTCTGGCTAGATACGGCCGGTTTGAATGCTAAAGGGTTAGTGTAAAAAGGTAGAATCAGTATATGACATGGTTGTCCCTTTGAATTACAGGTACAGTTCATTCAACAGACTTCCATAGTTTCTATCTAACTAATTTCATTCACGTTTCGGTAAAAAATGCTACACAGTAAGATTGATCTGAGACCATGATTGTGAAGTGACCTTCTTAAACACTTGAGGTTGTGTGATCATGTAAAATACATATGTGTATGTGCAGTGGGTCCATAAAAATATACATATACATGGTGTCCTAAAAAAATGTATACACACTGTTGAAGTATGTATATATATATATTTTTTTTTTTGGGGGGGGGGTACACCCTGTATATATTCATTTAAAACTAAGAGGGTGACTACTTCACAATTCTGTGTTTGTTGGTTCTTCAGGGCAACTCATCATCATCATTATCGTTTCTATGTTTACTTTCCACACTGGAATGGGTTGGACAGGTTGTCACTTAATAAGGCTAGAAATGTCAGATGACTGTATCTTGTTCATGCATTCTATTTTAGCCCCAACCATCTTACAGGGTGTATTGGATATGTTTTTTCATGGCACTAGCACATGGTGAGCCAGGTGCATTTTATTATGGCACCAGCACTAAAGTGGTTCTTGCATGATTGTCCAGACATAAAAGTCCTCCTAGACCCTATATTGTTCAAACACTATAGCCTCTGGTCTCTTAACAATTCAAATATCCAAATGCATGTGGCTGCACAAGTAAAAACATTTATATCTTCT
This sequence comes from Eledone cirrhosa, assembly GCA_964016885.1. NCBI lineage: Eukaryota > Metazoa > Mollusca > Cephalopoda > Octopoda > Eledonidae > Eledone > Eledone cirrhosa. Next base: position 235,961,317 of record OZ024740.1, on the reverse strand, counting down.
TGATCTGACCTTTATTTTCACATGTTAATGAAGGTTGACCTTGTTTAACCCAAGGTAAGCACACCTATAATTCAGACATATCTTATCAAGTGCATGATAATGTATTTCATTGAGAAATTCTTCTTTGCCCACTTATTCCAGATGGGGTGGGGGTGCTGGGGCAGTGTCCTCAAGCACACCGCCTTTTCTTCCCTGAGACATTCTGACATGTCTGTAATATCAAAGCTGTGATCTCTCAATTCAGAGAAGTAGCAGCTCTACCTGGAGCAACTCCCCGATCGCCAAGTTATGCACACTATCAAGTAACGTTACTCCAAAGTCCCTTTAGAAGAACCCAATTTCAGCCACTTGTATTTGCAATTATATTCTTTAAGTCATTACCCAAAACTCATGACCATAGATAAGGGTTGGCATGAATACTGAAAAGATAACAAGTTTGGTTTTTACACCTATCACACTTCTGATTACTGAATGCTGAAGTTGGCGCATTACTGCACCAGCTCCTGCAATTCCTGTATTTAATTCAGCCTCCTGCCTTCCATCTCTCATAAACACAGCACCAAGATACTTGGCCTTCTCTACCTGCTTCAGTGGAACTCCACTCACATGTAGAATGCACTGTGCAAACCTCCTTGAGAGGATGAGTGTCTCAGTCTTCACAGCAATTCTTCCATTCAGTCATCTGCCCTATGATATAGACAACACGACTTCCTTATCACTGCAAGTTTATTACTACCTATGCTGGTACGTACTGTCTGACTACAACTTTTCACTTTTTAAAGGAACATCGAAGAAGCTTTTTTGAACACTATATTCATTTTTGAATACTACAATCAAACTTTATATTTATGATTTGAAGTAGTGCAGCTGAGCACTGTACACAATAATTTTCATTGTTATTATATTCTTTTTCCTTTGTGCTGAAGTGAAGTAAAGTTATTTTTCCAACCAAAATTATTGGTATTTGTCGTGTTTATCATCCTCTTCCACAACAACCCAAAGACTTCGCTTCAGTCTAACCATTCCAACAGATTTTTGAATGAATAGAGATATAGATTTTTGTGGGTGAACACAAAAGTGGCATAGCAGAACTTCCGTTACAGTTTGGGGATTTTTTTGGGGGTGTGGGGGGGGGGGGGGGTATGTATATTGTACATGTATATTATTATTATTTATTACTAGCAGTGGTACCCGGCGTTGCACGGGATAAGGTATTTTGGGACGCGGGCCGCCAACAGACCTAATCGTGGAAAAACTGCATGCCTGGACAATATGTAAAGAAAATAAACTGAATACTCTGATGGCTGGATAATCTTTAAGATTTTCCTCGATGAAGCAGGAAAAATGCAGGTTTTCACCTAATGCGGACAGTAGGGGTTCAAGAAGATAAATTTTTTTTATGTGCATAATATGCCTTGAAATTTCTGGAAAAGCGGCTAGACGTAGCGCCTTTAAAAAGCCCTAAAAAGCTGAAAAAAAATGAAGTTTTTCACCTAATCCAGGCCCTAGGCCATAAAAAAAAAGGTTGGATTTTCTTTGCTCATGGTATGAAGAAGAGACTGACTAATACATAGTTACAATTGCAAGGAAATCGGTCTGACATAATGCCTCGAATAACCCCTAAAAACCTGAAAAAACGCAGTTTTTCACCTCAGGAGATCAAAAACTTGAATTTTTTTATGTGCATAACACTCCCTGAAACATAAGTAATACACATGTAAAGTTTGAAAATAATCGGTTGGGTACTTCTCGAGTTTTAGGGATTCAAACTCACACACACACACACACACACACACACACACACACACACACACACACACACACACACACACACACACACACACACACACACACACTCAGGGAAGTGACGTAATGCAGACAGCTAGACATACATACAGATATTATATACGGGGTCGATAAAATAAAATACCAGTAATGCACTGGATAATTGCTGGCCTTGTGCCTAAAGTAGAAACAATTATAAGGGCGCGACGTTATATGTATGTATCTATCTAAAAAGAGAAAGACTAAGAATTATACAGAGAGAGATCGTTAAATCGCCTAATGCTGTCCCTAGGGCATTGAAAATTTGAAATTTTCTTTGCTCAGAACACTCCCTGAAACATAAGTATTACATGTGTAAAGTTTGAAAACAGTCGGTTTGGTGCTTCTCGAGTTTTAGGGATTCAAACTCACACACACACACACACACAGACATCCTCAGTTTTATATATATAGGTTATTGGTTAGCTTTGCTTTTCATCCTTACAGGGTTGATAAAACAAAGTACCAGTCACGCACTGGGGTCGATTTAATCGACTTTCCCCTCCCCCAAAATTACTGGCCTTGCGCCTATATAGGTGGATTGGCAGTATCGGTAGAGGGTCTGACGCCATGCTTTGCAGCAAAGAGTTACGGCCCTTTATGGTCTGAGTTCAAATCCCGTCGAGGTTAACTTTGCCTTTCATCCTTACGGAGTCGATAAAATAAAGTACCAGTAATACAGTGAGATAATTGCTGGCCTTGTGCCAAAAGTAGAAACAATTATTATTATTAATCCCGCCGAGGTTAACTTTGCCTTTTTATCCTTACGGGGTCGATGAAATAAAGCACCAGTAATGACTTGGATAATTGCTGGCCTCGTGCCAAAAGTAGAAGCGTTATTAGCTCATGCTTCTTTTTATCACCAATACGGGCGGAGAATTGGCAGTATCGTAGAGGGTTGGAGGCCATGCTTTCTAGCATAGTTACGTCCTTTTACGGTCTGAGTTCAAATCCCATCGAGGTTAATTTTGCCTTACGTCCTTACGGGGTCGATAAAATAAAGTACCAGTAATGTACTGGATAATTGCTGGCCTTGTGCCAAAAGTAGAAACAATTATTATTAGCTCACGCTTCTTTTTATCACCAATACGAGACAAAGAAAGAAATTAAAAACATGATCATAGGGCAGTGCCCCAGCATGGCCTCAGCCGGATGGCTGAAACAGGTAAAAGAGTATACAAACATATTTCGAGTCAATTGTGTTTATTTGTTCTTGTTACTTATTTGAACAATGATTCATTACATAATTACAAAACTTTAAGATCATTCAACAAGTTTCCACACTATTGAAGGGGCTTAAGCCCCTTAACGCCGGAAGGCTTGCATAGTGATTATTTTTTAATGACTAGAGGAAAATTAATAGGGAGACATATTTTACAGCTTAATGGTAGCGTGGATGCTAGAATACTTGATGTCGTTAGCCAAGACATAGACATGTGAATTAAACCCTGAGTGATGGTAACAATCGTTATCTTAAACGATTAATTCAATAAAAAAAAAAAATGTAGGGGAGGCAATCCCGAAATTTTAATTAATAAATAAAAAGTTATCAAATACCGAATGTAGTAGGTAGAATTCTGAAATTAAATTATCCAACAAGCCCTTTTTTAAAGACACTAGAGCAGGTTTCCTAAACCTTTTCAAATGCGGAACCTTTTGGGGGTTCAGAAACTTTGGGGGGGGGGGGGGGGGGAACCCCAACGTCTAATACTGTTATATGGTCGTAATATAGATACTCCTCTACCTTTTTTCACGAAGCTCACTTAGGGAACCACTGCACTAGAGAGTGGTTTAATGGAGGCTTGGTTGCTATTTTTTGAAGATCAAGTAACCAAATAGGGACTGCCATGGTTGGCTCGAATGATGAAAATAGCGTAGCATGTAAAAAGGTATTGATCAGCCCTATTGGTGCATTTCAGTCGTGAATCTGTCATCTATTTACATATCTTGGACCAGGGGTTGGCAATAGGTGGGCTATTGAGATGTTCTCTATTAGCACCGGACCGTTTACAATTTATATATATATATATGGGCCATGGGCAAAACTAAAAAAAAATATTCAAAAGTGGGCCATTACAAAAAGTAGCTGTTCCTTGTTTTGGACTATGTCCTTCCTTTTTTAAGACAGTAAGATATAGTTTGCAGACCTGTCAACTCTCCCCGTCCGACGAGGAGATACCCCAGACTTTGGGATGGGTGAAAGATGTCTTCTCTTGTGAAAATGGGTATAGCTTTCATTGTCGATAAAATAAAGAACCAGTAATGCACTGAGTAATTGCGGGCCTTGTGCCAAAAAGTAGAAACAATTATGTGAAACCCCATTTTGCCTCATTTCTCCCCGTTTGGGGGTACTTTTTTTCATGGTACTCCCCGTTTGGATTTTTAGAGGTTGGCAGATCTGAGTTTGAGAGAATTTGGCTGTTATTTCTAACACGTCTAGCGACCGTGTATAAGCTCCAGTTTAATGTCATATAATAAGGTTTGTGAGAGATACAGCACTTACACAGTTCTGTAGACTCTGACTCAGATCAATTTTCTATAACTGTATGAAAGTTTAAGTATTATTCGAAGTGACAGAATATTAAAATAAGAACAAGAAAAGGGTCCTATAATATGTATTCTATATATTGATGCGATGTGTTTGTTAATGTATTGTTCCGTGTCAGCCCCGGCTGAGCAAGCATCCTAATCGTGACCATCAATCCAGTTATAATTTTTTTCTAAGTACATTTTATTCCGTATTACATTATTCAACGTGTTCCTTCCCTATTTTTAAGCCTGTGGGATAGGATTTAAGGGAAATTTTGGATGCTATTTCGTCGACTCGTAAACTCTGCGTGTAATAAGACTGAAGAACACGTGCTAATGTTTTAGTTAAAGTGAAGGCGGGGGAGGGGGGGGGGGCATTTTATATGAGAATAGAGGGTGGGTTAGAAAGAGAGAAAGTGAATGAACGAATGTCGTACTTGAAAAATATAACAGAAAAGACGAAGTAAACATCGATAGAAAATACTTTATGGGGCGCCAGTGTATGTGGTACTTGCGTATAGTGTTTGGTGAGGAACTGTTTATCGCGTTCTGAGTGTGTTCTGTTTGTGAGTATTATTGTTCCTGTAGGTTCAAGTATGTGCGCAAACAGATACAGAATACCAACTACGGGTAACACTTAAAAAGATGCGAATACGTAAGAGTGTATATAATTGAAATTATGTAATGTGCGTATTATCTGTTATTGTTATTGTTCTTATGCGTGTATTAGCTGGATGTAAACATTCACGTATATATAAGCAAATCATGTTTATCAATAAAATTACATACAACATATTATAAACCTAAAAAAATATGCAACGGTCTAAATATGAAAGAAGAATGAGTATATGCGTATTTGTGTATATGAATGTGTGTGCTACAGGAAACAACAAAAGTTTTAACTTTTCGCTTTACCTCGGTGCTGGAGTACAGTCTTTTGTTAAAATTGTAGTTGTATGACAACTCTAGTGACCGGGTACTTAGTCGGGTGCCTCGTGAGATCCCTCTGAAAATTACATATGACAAAGTCATGCTGGTGTTATTGAAGTTGTAGACCGAACTGCAGAATAACAAATTAGAAGATGTTCTCTAAGCAAGTGCGCGATGATAACGTATTCTGACCTCTGACATTGACCCAGCTTGTTGAAGATTTTGAGAATGACTTCGACAGCTTTTCTCTCCCACCCTCTCTTTGTCATTTAAATAATATCAGTTCTTTTTCTTTCTTCTCTTCCCCTTCCTCTACCCTTCTGTTTATATATCACTATTTCGCAGTAAATAAATAGACACACATATATATATATATATATATATAACTAACCTCCCAGTCTCCAGCTCCATGCACTTACACACTAGATCTCCCCTTCTGCCACTTTAATATTCCCTTCCTTCCTTCCTTATCATCGGTTCCTTGTCAAACAATGCCAGCATGGAAAGACAGGTGTCCACCTACCCAACAATGTGCCACCTACCTTTCCTTCTCGCCCTCTCTATTATTCGGCAAGCAACATGTAGCCATTCACTCTTACCCCAACCTTACCCCTATCACTGCCTCCCCAGCCTGGCCAAGGACATAACAAGCGCTCTAATTTCGAAAATGATTGTTCTGTTCCCATAATAAAATGTACCCCGTCAACACTGTAAATTGGTAGTGCTGGTGCCACTATAAAAGCACCCACTCCACCCCGTCGGGTGGTAGAGGCAGTGCCATGATAAAGCGCACTTGGTACATGCAATAAAGTAGTTGACATTAGGAAGGGTATCCAGCCATAGAAACCATGCAAAAATTTATAAGCAAAACACAGTTATCTGTCATGTCTAATAAATCAATGCAAGCATGGAAAATAGACGTAAAACGGTTAAGATGGTGATATCATCACATTACATTTAACTGTTTGTTTCTTTTCGGTTTTATTTATTAATACAATTTTCACTTGTAACAGCATATATACAAACATTAATTTCATTGTCGTCTGTGTTTACGTTTCAGTTTTCGATTTCCTGCCTAGATATTTCACTTTCACTTTAATAAACACCACAAATAGGAGGATGCCTACACACACGCCCACACATATTGTACTATTTTAGATAGATAGATAGATGTATATGTGTATATATATATATATAATATATATACACACACACACATATATATATAATATATATACACACACACATGTATATATATGTATATGTACATGTATATGTATATATATATATATATTCATATATATATATGTGTGTGTGTGTGTATACACAAATTTAAGGTATCAAAACATATCAAATAAAAATCTCAATGGACGTTTGTTCAGAGCTATAATAATTCAAACTAAAAGATATATGTAGATATATAAAGAGAGAAAAAGAACCATATATCCCATGAGAATAACACAATATATTGCATATATACAAAGTACATATTTCAAAGAAAAATATGTACTATCTCTCTCAATATACATATATCTTTTAGTTTGAATTATATATGTGTGTGTGTGAGTTTGTGTGTGTGTGCATGCTTGTGTGTGTGTGTCTGTAAGTGTATGTGTATATATACATCTATCCATGGACCCTGAATGCATGAAGGAGTCAAGGGGAACTGTTGTAACATGGGCATTTATACCTGATGGAGCCTGTCCCACTCCAGGTATAAATACAGCCAATTCTTCCATAGAGAGAGAGGAAGAATTGACCCTGAAAAGATGAAGGCAAAATTGACCTCTGAGTGCAGAGAGCTGGTACAAACACCTCAAAGCATTCTATCCAACATTTTAATGACTCTGCAAGTTCATTGCAATGCTTATAAATATAACATACAGTACACAGTTGTTGTTGGGTAATTGTGTACATGAGGCAATGGGTAATATTTTCAAACTTCTTCATAAATTTAAATCTACTACAGGCAGAACACTGTATTTTTCATTGTATCACTGCTGGAATATTTTTATTTTACATGTTAGTCAGGTGAGAAAGATCAGTGCCCAGGTGAGTGGAAATGATCCCCAATAGAGTAGGTTTAAAGATGATGAGAGGAGTTACTAAAGAACAATGATGTGAGAAGTAGGGTAAGAATGGGTCAAACCACATCCACACTGAAGATAGATTAAATAGTGTAGAAGAGTCTTAGCAGATACTATAGCAGAAAGGGAGGGTCATCTTGTTTTAATAGATGGGTTTTATCCAGTACTACATGCCACCAGTCACTGCAGTCTTTTGTCATCTCTGTGAGGTTCAGCTTTATAAGATCAACCCTCACTCTCTCATGTTTTCCTGGGTCTGCCTCTTCCACTGAGATTTTTCTGCACTTCTTTATACAGCTGTCATCTTACATATTCATCACTTGTCCATACCAAAGCAGTCTTCTCTCTTGCTGAATGTTTGTTTCACCTCACTTGTGCTATGTTGTTCATGCATACTAAAATTACACATCATTTCATTTCTTTCTAGCCTTTGCAGATCTTCTGCAGGCAAGCCCCATGTCTCACTGCAATGTCTCATTGCCATATACCATTGCAATTCCCCTGCAAACATTTACAGACTAGTCTTCCCAATGAGAGAGAAGCCCTTTGTTGTCAGCAGAGATACTAGTTCCCTAAAATTCTTCTAGCCTATTCTAACTCTAACTACTACACTCACCAAATATCCTCCTCCACTGAGGTGCCTCAGGTAGCAAAAGCTATCAACAGCTTCCCAGGCAATTGAAAGAATTTATTTTATAAGTCCTCTTACTACTTATTTCTCTTGTACATCTGCTGCATTCAAAAGCTACTTTTTCTGTTAACCTGCCTTAATTCCACTACATTTCTTATGCATCTATAGATTGTATTGTGTGCACCTTATAGTAACACCTCTATACACTGCTTGTACGGCCCTCACAAGCCATTCATCTACTTCTAGCTTCCTAAGTACCAACCAGATTACAGAATGGAGAACCTTATCAAAGGCCTCCTCCAGATCCACAAAATCTAGGTAGAGGCTAAGTACTTCTCCTGCAGTTGTCACACAAGGAAGAGGGCATAAAGTTAAACTCATCTCATCTAGTTTAATTCTGTCACTAAATATTTGCATTATAACCCTTTCAGTAACTTTCATGACCTGATCCATCAATTTGATATCTCTGTCATTACCTCTCTCTTACCCTTGTAGGAGTTTACAATGTCACTGCTACACCAGTTATTGAGTAATCTACCAACTTGTTCTATTTGTTTGATCATTCACCTGACAAGCTTTTATCCTATCATGCCAGGCATTTTTAGCATTTCAGCAACTATACTGGATGATCCAGCTGCCTTCCCAACCTTCATATCCTTGACTATTTTGTCTATCTTACTACTGCCAATTTTTGTACTGGTCCCTCTGTTGGGTCTTTTTGGAGCAGGTCCTCACTTTCCCAATTATTTTCTTTGTTCAACAATCTTTCTTTTTTAATAATGCTTCCATGCCTCCTTTTGAGCATTAGTCCGAGCATGTACTCCGCTATTACTTTGAACACACTTTTCCTCAACATCTCTATTTTCTCTAGCACTGTCTCACAATCTTGAACACTTCACATTGTTGAACATGTACAAACTCCTTCTTTTCTGCTTCTCTCCTTGCTAAGTATACCTGGTGCCTAGCCTATCTTCTAGCTGTTCAGTATTGCACTCTGCTCCCAGTCTTTTCAGGCCTGTTTCTTTCTTTTTATGGCTCTGTCTACCATGTCACTCTTCATTTAACTGGAATGTTTCAATATATACTTCACTGAATTGAATATATATATTTATACAGATATAACTTTATATATATATATAAGCTGTAAATCTGGCATTGCTGGTTAAAATGCTTGCAACAACATGAACTCTGATAAAGTCAACCAAGAACCATGTGGGAGTGTTTATCAAATCATTCTGGGAATGTCATGTAAGATAAATTGGTACCTCATCTACAGTTGACTTATTTTTTTAATGTCATGAACCTAATATCAACCACTAAACTACTTTCTTTTGTTAATGATCTGTATGATAAATGCAATCAGTACACTTTGTAAAGTGGTTGGTGATAGAAAGGGCATTCAATCTGAAAACTTGCCAAACAAGGGATTGGGAGGATCTCTTTAGCTGTGTCAAAGACATGGTGCCATGATTAAATGCACTCAGTGGAGCACAAGAATGTATGTAAGTAAGATGCAGGCCCCTGACTGTCTCAGCACTCAGTAGAATATGGGAACATATGTAAAGGAGGTGCAGGTCCTTGGCACATCTTAGAAGTCAATAGATCCATGTTAGTAATGACTCAGTCTTTGTCAATTCATCTAACTCTTAATAGCAGAGAAAACAGACAGTAAATGATGATGATGATCATTATCATCATCATGAGTCTGGAGTAAAGGGCTGTGTCTATAACCATCACAGGCCTTTTAAAAGTTCTTCTGGAATAACTGCAAATCAACAATTGCAGGAAAAATATGATCTGAGAAAGAATTCCAAAGGGTCGACATTCTGGAAAGAAAGGACTGTATGTAGTGGTTTTTCAAGTTCTGGGAAGAGGGAAACACAATATGGATAATCAAATAGGGAGAAATAAGTGTGTTAGGTGGGCCTGAGCAGAAGCAACACAAGATCATCTAAGTCTACTGTAGAAGTCATAGAAAAGGCATAGTGAGGAAACAACATGCCTGTCTGCCAAAGGCTGGAGTGTTGGTGAATGGCTTCATGCTGATCAGTTGGGTAGTGTTTCATACAAACACACACATATATATATAGAAATGACTTTTACGGGACTAGAATTGTTTCATTCAGATGAAATCATTTAGAAAGCCAACTGTCCTTGTAAAACTGTTGTATTTATGTTTTCTGATGGTTGGGAAAAGTGATGATTTGGGAAATGGGTGGAGGTCATTGGCCAAGGGATTTTGAAGAACAAGGATTCTTTGAAAAAACTATTTTTAGATATATACACAATAGCACAAAGACACAGAAAAAAGTCAAGGTTCACATTAAAAAATGTGAACGTTGGCTCAATTTGGTGCCCTCTTCATCAACTGGTACCCTTCTTGTTGATGAGTGCACTTGCATCAGAATGACCCAACACCTCGGCCTCTGCATGTGTGAGCCACACAAATGTCGTTGTGTGGCTGTCGTTGATAAGTTTGGCTTGCACCCACTGTCTTGCTGCCAGAGGGCAGGCCAGTTCCCCGACATATCGCTCTCAACGACACATCGAGAAGGAGACTGGATTCAGCTGGCTTTCCATCACAACTGGAGCTAGCAGGCCTTGACCACAGTGATGGCAAGCACCCCAATGGAATTACCCTCTTCCCATTCAAAGGAGGTAAATCCCTTATCTGGGACACCACATACTATGACACATTCTCTGCCTTCAACTTAGTCACTTTAGCCACAAACCTCAGTACTGCAGCCCACAATGCAGAGGACCGGAAGACAAACTAATACCAAGGCTTGTCATGCCAAAGACACCTCAGGCATCTTCAGACCCATTACAGACAAGCTCCTCTGTAAAATCGGAATGTCTGCAGCTAGTCTGAGGAAGGAGCCCTAAGAATGTGGGGTGGCTGTTGCAGCGGGTATCACTGGCCATTGTCCATGGACATGCCTTTGTTGTTTTGTCCGCAAGGTGCAGCCAAAACGCTGCCCCACCCTAGGCATAGCGCTTGTCACCCATTCCCCTTCCACCTCTCTTTCTTCTGTGGCTTAATATTCTTTGCTCTTTCCCGCCTTTTCCTCTCATTTATGGCATTTATAGTCCTTTCCTCTATGTTCCTATACAGCCAGATCTGCCCTTCTTTACCCCTTCCCCCTTATTTTCCATTACTTAATTTTGTTTTTATCTTTTCATATATCCATCATCGTATAACTTCTGTTTGTAGAATATAGTTGATAGACTCAGGGTTTTGTTGTTGTTTATGATGGAAGTGTGTGATTGTATTAAATTGTTTAGAAATATCTTGTTCAGTTTTGTATTTTTGTTTAAGTTGGAATATTAATTTGGGCCAGCTCGCTATATAATATCATTTTCACTTTACTTGACCTAGCTCTCAGTTTTGCCTATCTTTAGCTTTCACTTAGTCTAGAACTGTTCTCAGTTAAACTGCCAGTTTTCATTGTTGAGTCTGTTTACTTCTGCAAGTATCTAATTGTACACAAGGTACTTCTCTGTGGGAATTTCTCCTAGCTTCTGCACCATTGTAGAGCAAGGGAGTTTTGTGTAAGTGACGAGTTTATTTATGTACTGGAGTGGAATGAGCAGTAGAAGAGTATAAGGGCAATTAATGGAAGGGATATTGGGTGTAGGGCATCAGTAAAGATGATGGTACACAGAACACGAATATGGGTGCAAATGATTGCAATCGGCTATGTTGTGGAAGGTGATGTAGTGGTGCGAATGAATGTGATCGGCCGGCTGGGAGGTGTTATACTCAGTTAACATTGACTAGTGTTTGGTGGAAGGACGGCATGTGCTGAAGATGTGCAGCAGAAGTGTTGAGGAGAGTCTTGAGAAAGAAATGCTGCATTCAGAATCTAGGACAAAGATTTCCGGCTTATGGTCGACGGTAAGTGATAGATAATTGAGTGCTTCGGATGAATGGGGGACACAAACAATTAAGAACAAAGTGACTTGTTACAAGCATACCCTAAAAAGGGTGCCAGGGGCAAGCGAGAGAGAGAGAGAGGTTGAATACATCATTTGATCCCTTCCGTTAATGTTACATCATTACACTCTCTCTTTACCAATGCGCAACTCACTATCTCACAAAATAACTTTTAATCCTTTAGCATTTACATTACTCTCTATATAGCATTGTATTTTTGTGGTAAAGGCTTTATCTTACATAATATTGAATCTATGAGATTTTTATATTATTTATTTTGAGAACAATACCTTAACATCAGTATGAGTGGTTGGTTATACCGGTTTGAACAGAAAGAGGTGAGAGAATTCTGGCTGGATACGGCTGGTTTAAATGCTAAAGGGTTAAATATGTCAAATTGATTGTAAATTGACAAAATATGTTCACTGTCAATGAATATGGCTGGCAATGTCAAAAAACTGTTTAAATACAAACAGATTTGTCTTAAAAACCACTTATGAAAGCAGTTTAGGAGTACTGCAGAAATTGCTGAAAAATGTAAATTTGACAAAAACCACAATAGTTACTGATTGGTGTATGTCTTGTGAATTGGATATCAATTCAGATAGAGATGGACATCATATGATGGAGATTTATTCCTATACCCTGCATCAGCTATGTTTAATATTGTATTCATTTGTTTAAAATTCTTATGGCTATAATATTATTTCTTTTATCTCAGGCTTGTTGAAACTCCTACATTCTTGCAAAATTTAAGTGTTTTCAATGGTATTTGTCTCATATCTTTGTAGATATGTTTTCAGTTTTAAATATATTACTACTTTTTATGATATTTAAGTAAAATGTATTTTTTCCCCCTGGATTCCTACAAAAAAATGTCCATATACTTATTCAACAGAAATTATTATCAAGCTTTAAACTTCTGAAATTTTGTACTGGACACGTGAAATTGAATCCAGTGGGAACTCCTTTTGAGTCTTCAACTCCATCAGCCACGATGTTGTCCTCAGCTCAGTAAGAGAGAAGGTCCCACAACTCTACCACTTTGCTTGGCAGGCTTATCGGGAGACCTCCTACTTCTCTTTTGGGGACCAAGTCATCATATCTGCCTCAGGAGTTCAACAGGCCTGCTTTGTTTGTACTGGGCATTAATGATATCACCAAGGTGGGGGTTGAGTGGACCTCAACATCTGGTATCTTGATGCTTGTTTGGATAGCCTTGGCTGTCTCCAGGTCAATAGCTCCAAATGTGAGCTCTGGATCCTCAACCACTCGGCTTCTCAACATCAACAGACAATTGACCTCTTTGCAAAGTCCTTCCCTTCCATTGTGGTCCATCCCCCGTCAGCTTGGTGCTTCTTAGGAGCCCCAATTACAAACGTTGCTTTTGCTCAATCTTCCAAAGATCGTTGGCCTTGAGCAATTGTTGAAGAATATTGAAGCAATTTGAACCCCATCTAGGTTTTTTCATACTCAGAAACTACCTTTCGATTCCTAAGCTTCTATATCTGCTCAGGGTCAGCCCATCTCACTAATTTTCGTCATGCCTCCAACGCTTCGATGACCTAATCCTCGAGAGCTTGATCAATGTCAGACTCTCTCCAGATTCCCATGATCAGACTGTGTTGCCCAAGTGATTTGGGCATCTTGGTCTTCATAAATGTTCATCCCTCTCTCTCCCTTGCTTCCTTTCCTCATGCTTGTTGCACCCTCTCCTCTCCAACATGAACTAGTTCCAACAGGAAGTCGGATGATGAAGCTCTTCTATGATGGAGTGAGTCGGGCTTGTCTGTTCCTGACACGGTGGAGCGCAGATGGAGTCAGAGAGCTTGGGACAGCATACATTCAAGGGCCACCTTTGACTCTCTCTTCAACCAGTCAGATCAGTTCTCAAGGTGCCGTTTACTGTCTGCTCGCGCCAAATACTCAGGCAACTGAGTTGATGCCCTACCCGTGGCTAACATTGGTGGCCTACTCAGCTTGGACGAGCTTTGTGTCTCCATTGCCCTCAGTGTAGCAGCCAACGTCTGTACGGGTCTGAAATGTCGGTGTGGTAGGCTCCTTGACTCCACAGGCCTTTCTTGCTGCCTGAATGCCAGCCGCTTCACATGTCTCACAGAACTAAATCTCATCTTCAAGAGAGTTTTGGCCCGAGCAAACATCCACTTAATTTTGGAACCATCTGGGTTGTCCAGAATTGATGGGAAAAGACCTGACGGTCTTACCCTGTGCCTCTGGTCAAGAGGCCGGTGCCTTACCTGGGATGTCACAGATAGTGACTCTTTTGCTTCTTCCCACATCCTAGATGCTGCAGTCAGGGAGAGAACTACAGCTTCCATAGTCGAATAGAACAAAATTCTGAAATACCAAAATCTGTCAGTTAACTACATTTACCAGCCTGTGCCGTTTGAGGGAGTCGGGCTACTGACTGCGTGATTCTTATCTTCACTGGCAGCTCGCCTAACAGAAGTAACTGGTGATGCTCCTGAGGCGCTTGGTTGTTCCAGCACATCAGCCTCGCCATCACCTGAGGTAAAGCCGCGAGCGTGCTGGCTTGCCTCAAACATTATTTCAGAGATTTTGCAGTGCTCCTCGCGATATTGTTATCTTTTGATTGTTTGTCCACCCCTTTCACCTGCCTTTTGTTGTATGTGGTCCGAAATGTGTGTATTACCTGCTTGTGTTGTTTTTTTCCTTTCGCTTTCCTTTGTATATATCATATTTGTCTGTATTTTCGTTCTGTAAGCATTATATTATTATTTTTTTTATACAACTCTTTTTGTGGCCATGTCTTTTCCTCCAGACACCAACTTCTGTCGTTTTCTTAGGAAAAATTTATCCTAAGTCAAAGTCCCGCGGCAGTTAGTTTTCGGTTAACTATGTTTCCAATAAAGTTTCGATTTCCTGTTATCACATTAAAATTTATATAGCTAGTGTGTCTGAAAAAGCCATCAATGTCACCATTTCAAATGTTTCTCACAGGAATAGGTCTTGCCTTACTTTATTCAAACCCATCCCATAATACATTTTATACTGCTTACGATTTGAAACATGAACCCTCCCTTCAACTTCGTAACTATTCGAGCAAACGAGAGAATCTGTACGCAGTCGTACGGCTTGCTAGAAAAAGCAGCGAATATCCCTCAAATCACATTCTACTGGATCATTTTTATATTTGTTCCAGATAAATGACAAGATAAATAAAGAAAACTCTTTAAGAGATGTGGAAATAAAAAAAAAAAATTGTGTTTATCTGCCCTTTTTGTCTAATTAAGTTATTTTTATAAAATTAAATTGTTATATATATATATATACTGATGTTTTCATATGAATAAAACAGTTCTAGTCCTGTAAAAGTCATTTCTATATTATATATATATATATATATATATATTAACAAATGGAAACTATATTTATAAAACCATATTTATTTTATTATACATATTTCAAGGGCCACCAAGGCAAATTATGGTGCGCTTCCTATCCAGGAAGCTCCAACCGTTAAGGTTGTCTTTTTTTCAGGGTATGTCAATATTTATTTATAAAACTAATCTGTATTGTATTTTATCTGATGAAAGCGCACCATAATTTGCCTTGGTGGCCCTTGAAATATGTATAATAAAATAAATATGGTTTTATAAATATAGTTTCCATTTGTTAATATATTGTATATTTACTCCTATTTACTGTTGAGTGCTTTATATCAGTTATAAAAATATTTTTAAGCTTGTATCCCAACAAATTAAATATAACCTCTGCATATATATATATATATATATATATATATATATATATATATATATATATATATGTGTGTGTGTGTGTGTGTGTGTGTGTGTGTGTGTGTGTGTGTATAAAACGTAAACAAATAACAAAACGGCACAGGACGTGGAAGAAATATATTAGTTTAACGCTTGAAATAGCACCAACTGCCCCATAGATAAAAGTTTTTTTTAATAATATATACAAAAAAAAAAAAGTTTTATTTACTGAAGAGTTGTATAAATAACATTGCAAATAATTAAAAAAGAGAAAGAAAAAAACACACAAGCAGGTAATACACACATCTAGGTCCACATACAACAAAATTACCTCTATAATTATTTAGGCAAGCCAGCACGCTCGCAGCATTACCTCGGGTGATGGCGAGGTTGATGCGCTGGAACAACCAAGCGCCCTCACGAGCACCACCAAGTTACATTGATTGGGTGAGCCCACAGTGAAGAACCTCGCAGTCAGTGGCAAGACTCCCTCAAACGTCTCGAACACCACAGACTGGAAAAGGTAGTTAACCGATAGATCTTAGTATTTCGGGATTTCGTTCCTTGCGGCTGCGGAAGCTGTAACTCTCACCCTGGCCGCTGCGTGTGGGAAGAAGCAAGAGTCGCTAACTATGACGTCCCAAATAAGGCACCTGCCTCTTTACCAGGGACACATGGTAAGACCGCCAGGTCTTTTCCGATCAATTCTGGTCAATCCAGACAGTTGCTACGAATTAGCAGAATAGTTAGATGAGACAAAATGAATTGCCGTTTTATTTACAAGTCTTAACATTCTAAGTTCCAATCTCACCGAGGTCGTCATCTTTCCATTTCGACCTTCTGGGATATGTAAGTTAAAATACCAGATCAAATCGACTCAAATCCCTGCAAATGGCGAACCTTGTGCCAATAGAAGAAATGTATATTAATATATACATTCTAAGTTCCAATCTCGCTGAAATCGTCTTTCCGAAGTCGATAAAATAATTAAGACATAAACTGTTAATGACTATTCTATTTCTTCCAAATGTGTGGCATTCTGCCTATGTTATGTTTGAACATTTATCGGTAGAGCGTCAGACACCATGCTTTGCAGCATAGAGTTATTGCCCTTTATATTCTGAGTTCAAATCCCGCCAAGGTTAGCTTTCCCTTTCATCCTTACGGGTTCGATAAAATAAACAACCAGTAATGCACTGATTAATTGCCGGCCTTGTGCCAAAATTAGAAACAATTATAAGATACTAAAATGTCGTTCCATACGCTGATGCGTATGTGTATATGTGTGTGCGTGTGTGTATGTGCATATGCATACATTTATATGTATGAGTATATAAATATAATGCACAAACACAGACCTTGAATATTGTATTCTGTTGACGTTCGTGAAATTCGGCCTTCCTTTCACGGTTACGACGTCGTTCTTTTTCACGGGTTGCTTCCGACTGCTTTGCTCTACTGCGTCTCTTCCGCTCCGCAGCCCGGGCCCGTTTAGATGTTGGCTCCATACCACCAAAATGAAACGATAGAAAAATCAACCTCAGAAAAAGAGAAGTTGTATGAGGTAGTTATAACAACAGTGGTAGCAGCACCTTGTTTTTGTTGAAGAAAGGGGTAGTATGAGGTAGTCATAACAACAGTGGTAGCAGCACCTTGTTTTTGTTGAAGAAAGGAGTAGTGTGAGGTAGTCATAAAAACAGTGGTAGCAGCACCTTGTTTTTTTGTTGAAGAGAGTAGTAGTATGAGGTAGTCATAACGACAGTGGTAGCAGCACCCTGTTTTTTGTTGAAGAGAGTAGTAGTTATAGTTAATCGTAACGACAGTGGTAGCAACACTGTTTTTTTTTTGTGAAGAGAGTAGTAGTATGAGGTAATCATAACAACAGTGGTAGCAGCACCTTGTTTTTGTTGAAGAGAGTAGTAGTATGAGGTAGTCATAACGACAGTGGTAGCAGCACCCTGTTTTTTGTTGAAGAGAGTAGTAGTATGAAGTAGTCATAACGACAGTGGTAGCAGCACCTTGTTTTTTGTTGAAAAGAGTAGTAGTATGAGGTAATCATAACAACAGTGGTAGCAGCACCTTGTTTTTTTGTTGAAGAGAGTAGTAGTATGAGGTAGTCATAACAACAGTGGTAGCAGCACCCTGTTTCTGTTGTTTTTAAAGTAAAGTCAAAACAAACAAACAAAAATTAAAGATTCGTGGAATGACAAACACATACACAGACACACATTAACACAAAGACACACACATATGCACTCACACAAAGCTACACACACATAGATTTAGAGATACACAAACACACACGTCGCTGATAGCTGTAGTTTTCTTTCTAAAAAAAAAAAATTAGCAATTTTGTGTGCGTCTGTGTATATGTATACATTTATATGTATGAGTATATAAACGCGCAAACACAGACACACAAAAATACACGCACAGACATACATTCACACAAACACGCACATATATTTACACAAACACACACACTAGTACACTGTAGTTTTTTCACCATCACCTTCCTTCCTTTTACACACATACATTCACGCAGACAACAGACGTAAAGAGAGAGGAGTAGTATGAGGTAGTCAAACTACTCTCTCTTTACGTGTTGTGACGGAATCGCAGAAATTTATATATAGATTATTATTTTTCGGAGAATGTTAATAAATACATTTTAAAAACTTCAAAGCAAAAGAAAAAAAAATCTACACAATGTTGAATATATATCAACATAAACTATCAATTATTCAAGTATACAATTTTTAACACTGCAAAATTATTTTCAGAAAATATTCGGATTTTATTTATTTTTATTTTGGAATAGGCTATGTAGCCGGTCCCGGTAAAGTAGACTCCCAGGCTATGTAGCCGGTAAGAGTGTCAGACACCATCAGTTGCGGTCTTTTAAGGTCCGAGTTAAGACAATTTGGGTTTGCACTTGTGTTGTCTGTATCTGTATGTATTTACGTGTAGATGTGTGTGTATGTAACTAAAGCGTAACGTACGTTACGAATGGACGACGAAATGATTTTAACTTGTTTTTTTTTTCAAAGATTTGTCTTTGAAAAAAAAAACAAGTTAAAATCATTTCGTCGTCCATTCGTAACGTACGTTACGCTTTAGTTACATACACACACATCTACACGTAAATACATACAGATACAGACAACACAAGTGCAAACCCACACATGTACCCGTAAATACATAAACAGGTACAGAAAACAGAATTGTAAACCTACACAAACACATCTAGTCAAACATATTCATAAATAGACCCATTATACAAAATAATTATTATATACACACACAATTATGAATGATTGAGGAAAGAAGGGGCTGGTGAAACGCTATAGCGATATGTATTGCATCCCTTTAGGGTTTACCGGCTACATAACCTATTCGTTTTTTTTTATAGAAGTTTGGTGGGTTTTCTCCACTAATTGGCTTTAAATGACTCGGTAGTACCTTGATGTATTTAGTTACTTCCCTTTATATTCTTAGTTCAAATTCTGCGGGAGGATTTACTTTGCTTTTCAACCCGATGGTGGTAATGGGGGTCTCAATATAATAAAGATTTAATTAATCAACTACACCCATCCTTGCGCCAATGTTGGAATTTAAAAAAAATAATAATTGTAAATACATAAATACAATAACGATGTTGCCATATACTTATTCAATGTGGCACGTTAAAATGATTATAAAATTTATGTCTAGGCGACTATATATATTATAAATAAATTTACTCTGTTTAAAACACAACTTAATTTCCATAAATAATTAAATCGCCAAATTTATTTCGAATTTGAATAAGAACAACGAAAGTTGATAATAGATTTTCATGTTTGTGAGAAAATATTATTTACTGCAGATCTATATTGGCTGTGTTGGAAGTCAGCTGGAGGTGATGTGTCGACGACAACCATTCGTGGATTCATCCCTATTTTGTTAGAGGTTTTGTAGTCGTGATGGATAAAACTACTGAATTACTAACAATTTTACTAGATGTTTGCTATATTTTCACTAATGAACAACAGTATAAAATGTTGGAAAACTATTCTATTTGTCTCGTAACAAATTAATTCACTCGCTAGTTTGTATGGTAGAGGAAATCAACGACCAATCAGAAAGCGTCTTACATCGACAGCTTGGCTGTGCGTAGACGGAAGACATTTTGTGCACGAGGTGTTCTGTGTGTTGTGGGCAAAATGTTGTACCTGGAAGATTATCTGGAAGGTAGGTTCAGGCCCATGCCAACACCTACTCCTGCTCTAGTCCTACAGTGCCTTGATGATCGAGGGGCACCATCATCTCTCTTATTTGTTTCAATAAAATATTACCTCTACAGACTAATATCTGCTTCTCGTCCTTTTTGCAGTGATTGAGAATTTGCCCATGGAGATGCGAGACCGCCTGACCGAAATGAGGGAGATGGATCTGCAAGTACAGAGTAAGTCACACACACATACATCACACTCTCACCATCTAGACCATGTATGACTCTCAGTTGGTGTGTGGCGCTGTCGTTGCTCAAATTTTGATACTATTGTGTAAAATTGACAAGCAGGTGCTGTAGTAATTGCGGAAGCTTTAGTAGACTGATCAGCGCTGATTTCTCTCACTTCATACTTGTCTATCTTCCACTAATTCTATACATGACAGTGTTGGCGATACTGTCCCTTGTCTATCTCTCGCTCTGGTCACTTGTGTCCCGCTATGAAACTTAGACAACCGGGGTGTGTGCATGTTATGATAATGTGAAAGTAAGCCTGAAAGAAACTGAACTGATCACGTGGCGAGCAGTGATGGCGGAGGAGGAGGTGGTTGGCATACGGTAGCGCACTGCTTTGAAAGCGTGATGGTATTGGTGGTAGGATAATTAAAGACCATTTCTCTAACGGAACATTTGTTACTACTGCAACAATGTAGATTCACTGATGTTTCAATCGCATATATATATTTATATAATCAACATCTTATAACACAAATATATATATAAACAATTAATGACATGTGTAAGTAGTAATTCACACTGACATTAGTGAGTATACTATATTAATGGAAGATTAATGAGGCAAGAAGGGGCTGGGGCTGGGTGTGCGATGTTTGTAAACAAACTCACGTGTTTCAAACTGCAAAAACATTGTATTTTCTGTTATCAACTATGAATATTTATATTGATTTTGTAACCAACTTACTCACTACAATAGCGATATATTTAAACACAATGAGACAGGTGAAATTATTCACTCACCGGGATCTCTTTGTAACTAGATCTTTCCTGGCCGAAAAGTTAGGCATAACTCTGTAAGGTTTGTCGTGTTTTTCAGGGAATTGTGACGATGAATTATAGTGTTTGAAGTAGACGAGAAATATATGTACTGATTATTTTACAAGTAAGTTTCAGTGGCGCATGGGTGTTATTGTCATAGGGTATACACCGGATTACTATCGGATACATATTACTCAAAAATAATTACAAAATGTGTGGTATTAAATTTGAAACCACCAGATTATATGATATTACAAGACAGAATTCCTAAGAAAATTACTCTGTTAATGAATATTCAGCAAATTTATACATATAATTTAATTAACACACTTGATGTTTGTTGGTGGAATGTTGCTCACCCTTTGATTCTTATTTTTATCACTTAATCCGCCACCCACCCGGTGTCAAATGATATAACTAGCGGTGGGGGTGTAGCTGCTGCAATGTTTCATTGCAGGGGACAGAAAAATTAGTTTACCTATTATGATCTTTTATTATACTAGTGAGTGAGGATAATAGTTTTGATCATCTATGGCCTGTATGCAATGCTCAACTGGCACGTCCCTAGTAAGATCAGATCTTTAACTTGCTAAGTATTATGGTAAATTTTAAAATAATTTAAGATACATTATTGACACTTTAAAGAATTAATTCATCTCTGTGGGATGATTGAATTTGGCTTCAATTGACACACTAAATATTGTGTACCAGTACTGTGACTGGTATATAATTATGAACATGTAATTCCTGTTGGAGTCACAGGAATGCTGCAGTGACATACGACATTTCTTGCCCATAGCCAATTTCTTTCAGAAAAAGATATAAAGGAAGAATCGACCCTATTATTGAACTTGTACTTTTTTTTATCGACTGCGAAAGGATGGAAGGTATAGTTAACCTCGGTGGGATTTTAACTTCTACATTTCAGTGCTATATAGACATCTGCCATTGTTACTTAAAATATATAATAGACTAACAGGGAATCAATCCTTTAGATTTGATACATTGAAATATCTAACAATGAGGAGATTTAAACACAATACTATAGACTGCTCAGTGTGTGTGCAGATGTTATTTAATACTGAGTTTGACATTAAATAGCATTTTTTTGTTAATTCATGTTTAGTTAAACTCACAACTACCCACCCATTAACCATTTTATGTTGTGTTTTTCTTAGCTATTCTGCATGTAAGTAGGAAAGAGAAAAGAAAACCATCTAAATTAGTTACTCACAAATTTTCGGTCTTACATATGGCCATCTTTAGGAGAGTTGTTAGGAATGTATAGAAACATTTTTTTATTCTGATATAGTGGATATAGGACTGCATAATGGAATGTCTTTCCTTGGTAGGATGTGATTTGACTTATTTCTAGCAGATCAGGTAACTATATATATATAGGTTTGCTTGTTGTCTGAGGCATAGTGATGATGTTGATGTAAATGATCTGCTTTGAATAAACAAGATGATGTTGAGTAAGATCTAGTAAATAGATTGACTAATTTTTAATATGCAAGAACAAGTAAGCATTCAATTTATTGGCCAATGTGCAAAAGATAATTATAAAACTTTCAATTATATTGCTAGTTCCAGAAAGAAGGAAAATTTGTAGTAGAAGATATCCAATGTAGACCAAAACAGATTTGGCAAGAATAAATAAAAAATAGTGTTTAGAACTCAAAATTCAGTTGTATGTAAACTGGAAAGTACTGTATTTCCCGGCATCAAGGAAGCTACTTTTTTCCTAAAGTAAGCCGAAGGTTGTTTATTAATGTTTTTTCAAATTATTGGTTGTCAAAATTAGGGTGCATCCTTGATGACGAAGCATCTTCGGCACCGGGAAATACAGTAATCTATATCCCAATATCACCTTTAACTCTTCTTGGGGCAACAGGTATTGTGTGAAGAACTATTTGTATAATTGTATAATAATATATTTATATATATATAAAATCATCAGCATCATCATTTAATATCCATTTTCCCTACTAGCAAGGATTGGATGGGTCATCATGTCAGTACTTAATTGGAACTACCGGAGATGCTGCATCTTGTTTACATACCTTCCTGCTCTTTACACAATGTCCTTAGTACATTTTATCCTGACACCACCACTAGAGAGGTTGTCATTTCATTAATGTACACATGCATATGTACACATATATATATATATATATATATATATATATTTAGAAAGAGAGAGACCAAGAAAGACCTGGGCAGGGGCGTTGAGAGCTGACCTCAAATTGCTGAGACTCACAGGAGATGAAGGAACGAGGTGAGTGGAGAGATGCTATGCTGAGAAGGGCACATCCAACCTATGCAAACGTGGAAAAATGGACATAAAAAAAACCCAATGATATATATATATATATATATATGTGTGTGACTTTTTCCCAAAAGTAAGGGCACTGGTTTTCCTATGACATGGTAATGCAGCACTTTGTTGATGTTGGTTGACCTCGGCTGCATGTACATACTTGTTTCAACATGGTCAGTTGTGAGTTATTGTTGATTATGTACAGACGTGTTACATTTGCGATGCAGGAAAATATTGAAGAACGATACTCAATCAAATTATGTGTAAAATTCAACAAATCTACCACCGAAACATTTAATTCTTAAACAAGCTTATGGAGATGCCACTCTATCGAGAAGTAAAGATTTTAAGTGACAAAGCTTTTGAAGAGGGCCAAGAAAATGTAGAAGACAAACCTCATTCTGGAAGGCTAATCTTGTCAACAAATGAAAAAATGTGCAAGTGCTGATGGTGAAAGATTGCTGATTAAGTGTTAGGATGATTGCAGAAGAAACAGGTTTGATAAAAATGCAGTTCACAGAATTTTAACAGACAATTTGCACATGTGAAAATTTTGTGGAATACATTTGTCTGTGGAGTAAAAAGCAAACCAATTGGAAATATGTTGGGATTTGCTAGAAAGACTCAAAGTTGAGCCAAATTTCTTGTATAAAGTAATAACAGGAGACGAATCATGGGTATTTGAATACAATCCACAGACAAAATGGCAAAGTGAGGAGTGGCACAGGAGAAATTCTTGTCCAAAAAAAGCATGCATGAGTAGATCCAGGGTGAAAACAATTATCATTTTTTGGGGACAGCTGTGGTATTGTTCACAAAAGATTTTTACTTTCAGGACAGACAGTTAATCGCATCTTCTACAAAGATGTCATGGAACGACTTTGAAAAAAGGTCCAGCAAGTCTGAAAGGACATTGCAGGAGAATGGGTACTGCACCTGCTGACTCAGCACTTTCAATTAAAGAATTTCTGGTGAAAAACATTCCCACTCTTTCACATCCTTCTTACAGCCCAGATCTAGCTCTGTGTGATTTCTCCCTCTTTCCTAAGTTGAAATGGAATTTGAAGGGTCATCATTTTGGGACTGTGGAAAGCATACAAAAAATTGCATCCAAAGAGCTAAGGACACTCACAGAAAATGGCATTCAGTACTGCTACAATCACTGGAAAGGATGGAACAACTGTGTGACTACCCAAGAGTCGTATTTTGAAGGAGATAACTTAATTTTATGTATGTCAAATATACATTGAAATATAAACATCAGTACCCTTACTTTTGGGACAAACCTCATATATATATCTATACATACATATATATACATAATTTGTCAAACTCATGCTGGCATGGATTGGAATAAACTTTGAAGCAGTTTTTCTACATCCTGATGCCAACTTATACTTTCTTTTAGGCATGGTGTGTACCACTGAAGTTTGTCAAAGCACTAAGCTGTAGGACAAACAAATGTTATACTTGCCCTTAAATGATGGTGTTACTATGAAGACACTTGTCACAGCTGACATACATAATATATATAACAAGCTTTTCTCACAGTTTCTGTTAACCAACTTCACTGAGGCCCCGGTCCATCCAAGAAGTCAGTAGTTCCACTTGAGTACTGACATCGTCTGAAGACATATTTAACTTTTACTAGTTGGGAAGACAGGTGTTAAATGATGACTCACAAAAGGCAATGAGAACAAACCTGAAACGATGTGGTTGCAAAACGGATTTCTTAACTACAAGGCTATGCTTTTGTTTAAATTTTCAATAAAAATAATAGGAAAATGGTTATACACTAGAGAATATGGATAATGGTAAAAAACCTTCTCAATAGTCATTGATATGCTCCTGTTGCATTTGTTTTGAAGCCTAACCTTGGTCAGCAGGCATTCCTGGTATACCTTTGGTCACATGCAATAGCATAAACATCTGATACCATGGAAATATGCCCATTCTACCATGCCGGCATGGGTTGGACAGATTATCAGAAACCAAGTCAGTACTTAATCAAAGCTACTCTCCTTCCAGTTGGACCAAGACCCATGTCTTGCTTACATATGTTCTAGTTTTGGCGTGATTTCTACAGCCTGATCCCCTTGTTATCACCTACTATTTTACACAGTGTACTGAGTACATTTTATCATGCCAACAATCACTTTAACTCTTAACATCTTGTAATAATTTAGCAGAAAACATAAAAAACAAAACAGGTTTGTTAATTCAAATGTTTTACTGGTAGAAAGATTGTTGCAAAAATGTGCTGCCTTGTTAAAATAATTCCCAGTGGTGCATTGTGTCTTTAAGCAAAGACACTTTATTTCATGTTGCTCAAGTCTATTTAGCTGGCAAAAATGAGTTATGCAAAGGACCAGTTATATCCCAGACTATCTGAATCTCCCTGAGAATTGTGTTAAGGTTACACGTTTTTTTGGAATGTTCAATCACTTACACCTTAAATTCACGAGAAGGCAATTTTGTTGATAAAAAAAAAAATGGATAATCGTCATCAGAACTAACAAGAAGCTAATGTGGTTTCATGTGAAAAAGGATGTTAAGCATTAAAGAGTGTACTGGGTGCACTTTATTGTGAAAGGAAGGGTATATTCATGTAAATATGGGAAATAGATGTTAAATGATGATGATGTATATGAAGAATTTTATATATGGTGTCCAACTCTTGCTAGTTAGGAAAGTGAATGTTAAATGATGATTTAACTATATAGTATGTACTAATTTGACTGCATCTATTTGTGTACCTAACTCCCCAATGGAGTTCCATTACATTTTTAAATGAGGTTTTTGTCCCTCCCTCTCCTACTTGGTTATATTTTATTGAAGTAACCCATAAGATAACTAGGGCATTAAGTTATGCTTATCAGCAGTGGTGTACAAAGCGCCTCCTTGGATTCAACATAGTCATACATGGAACCTAGATTGCTACGGGCAAAAGTGACATACACAACCAGCTTTTATTAGACATGAGTGAGGGCTGAAAGCAAGGGCATTTAAGTTCTAGATCTTTATTTAATATTTGTCATGGTCATTTACCAAACATTTTAAATGATATACTGTATATACTTGAATATAAGTTGACCCCTCCCCAATTCCATGTCTGAGAAATGGGCAAAATCCAGACCACATTTATAGGCCAAAGTAGCTAATCAACATATTGTTTAGATGGTATGGTTTTGAAATTCTCATGAGTATAAAGTATATTTATGAAATTTTGATATTTTGATTGTTGTTTAGAGTATAGTTTTTGTTTCACAACTCCATTATGTTAAGTTTGAACAAGTTTCTCAAATTTTTGTTTGCTTCTGGCCACTCACATGCTATAGGAGTACTTTGAAAGAAAGATTGACTAAGAGAACTTGGTATAGGGATTCATAGAGTAGAAGAAAGAGGGAAACTCAGCAAGTGAAGGGAGACAAAGTGAGAGGGCGAAAGCAATAAAATAAAATTGGAAGTAAGTTTGAAAGAAAAAATATTGTTTGTGTATGTGTGTGTGCACATGGGATATTTATGTATTAGCAAGTTCAAATTATAAATATTTGTTGGAAGTAACACCAACAATAATGTAGTAAGTGTAGACAAACAGTGTTTCATTGTAAAATAATCACTCCAGATATTTTAACACCTTATTTATAGAGAATTTGAAGTTGGCGAAAATCGTCAAAATATTGACCTCGAATATAAGCTGAACCTCCATTTTACCATCAATTTTTTGGTCACATTTCTTAGCTTATATTCAAGTATATACAGTAATTTGTGTTAATATGGTTGTGGCATGCATACACACTCATGGTAGCTCTACAGGAGCACAATGGATTATATTTCACTTAGGTGTTCAAATTATGTCATAGCTATTCAGTTGTGTCCCTAGATTACACTTTTAGAGTTCCGGGTAATGTTGGAAGAAACAGCACATCTTGTGATTAGGTAGGAAGGATTTCTAATTTAGGCACAAGGTGAACAATTTGTGGTGAGGGAAAAATTGATTTCCCAATATATGAGTGATACTTTATTTTATCTACCCCAGAAAGATGAAAGTCAAAGTTGACCTGAACTTAGAACATAAAAGGTGATAACTAAATGCTTGCAAAGCATTTTGTCTGACACTAATGATTCTGCTAACCCACTTCCCTAACAGAAAATAATGAGAACATATCTAGTTCTTCCACAGTAGGATAAGTGAATAAATAAATATCTTAACATTGTGCCTTTCAAATTATGTTCTTACCATAAGAAATTAGACATTTCATGTAATGCTGTTTAATGATCTCATCTGTGCTGGTTTATCTCTACAGTGTCTTTCTTGTCTTGCAGATGCTTTAGATAATTTAGATGATAGGGTAGCTGTATTTTTCAAGAAATGTACACAGCCAAATGCTCGAACTGACTGGCGTGAAGAACAATTTACCAAATTGCAACAAGTAAGTACTGTTTAATGTTAACCAATTAAACACAACATGGTTTCAAGCTCTGGCAGTGACTCAGACAATCTCCAGGGTGACTAAGAATAAAATGGCTCCACGCACGTTTTGTGTCACTATATTTATTTTCTAACCGACCAACTGTAAATATCAGGATGTAGCAGATGCAACATCTGAGAAGACAACAAAACCCCAATATGAGCTCCAGCACTGGATTTTCTGTGTGAAACACTACTATAAATGTGACTTTTGCTAACTGGTCCAGAAGCAATTTCATGTATTTTTTGGAAGAGACAAATCTCCATTCAAAGCCAGTATAGAAAACTGGGGGAAGCTGTTTGAGACCTATGGGACAGTGGAGAACTTTAATACAATGTCTGAATATCATCCTACCTAGGTCTGAGAGTCTGTTGAACAGAGCACAAAAGAAACCAATCCTTAGGGCTCTCCAGAGAAACTTGCAGAAGAGTTGTCAAAGAGGATCTTAAGAAATACTCCTACAGAATACAGACTAAACAAAAGCTTAATGTGGCTGATACAACCAAGAGAAAGGCTATAGCTGAGAAAATGCTGGAGAAGATGGAAAACAACCCAAATTTTCTGAATCTGCTGTGCACCTCTAATAAAGCCCACTTTCACTTAGAGGGGAAGATCAATGCAAAAAACGGTGTGTTCTGGAGGTAGGGGAAATCTCTAACGAGCAAGTTCTGGTTCCAGCAAGATGAAGCAAGCCCTCTCACCTCTAACTGAGTCATGAGAATGGCTGAAAAATAATTTTGGAAATTGTGTGATTATTTTTAAAACTGGTTTTGAGTGGGTCCCACACAGCCCTGCTTTGAGCCCTCCAGGTTTCTTTCTTTGGGGCTATCTGAAGGACGGGGTATGTCAACAAACTTAGGACCATCATTGAACTGAAGGGAAACATCAAGGAGGAGATCAGAGCTATCCCTAGGTCTGTTTGTAAAGACATTATGCTAAACTTCAAATGCAGATTACTTGAAACATACTGTAACTCTAGCCAGAAACATCAGAAGATATTAAATTTTTGATATATTGTTTTTAATGGTTTGAACTAAATATACTTGGAGTTTCATCAGTATTTGTCAGAAAGTGAATAATGTTGACAAAAATAAAAAACAACCATTTGTTTTACCCACCCAGTATAAGGCATTGTGTTGTGTTTTGGGAGCAGGTGTAAAAGTGTCCTGCAATGAAACATTTGCATAAAAAATTACAATGGTCACAGTGACCAAAGTTATGATGCTGGATTATTTACTACAGAGTCAAAAACATAACCTCCCCCCTAGTGTTGATGATCTAGACAATAAATTCACCCAGTACACTCTGTAAAGTGGTAGTTGATAGGAAGGGCATCCAGCTTTAGAAAACTTGCTAAACAAAAGGTTGGGAAAACTCTTCCATTGTGTTAAAGACATGACAACCTCTCTAGTGCTAGTGCCATGATAAAATGCACTCGGTAGAATGCAGGAACATATGTAAGCGAGATCCTGGCCCATGGCCCATCTGCGAGATCAGTAACTTTGTTTGAGTACTGATCTGTGATGACCTGTTCAACTCTTGGACAGACATTAAATGATGAATGTTATGGGTTCAAACTATCACCATTGTGTTGTACCTCTTTTCAATTATACACAATGTCTGCTGACTTTACTACATATCTTACTTCATAGTGGTATTGATGTCCAACTGTAAAAACTCTCTCTCTCATATTATCATGACGAGAACTGACATAGAAAAACGACCCTCCTAGTAGTGTGCTGTTAATTGGAGACAGTTGTAACTTTGTGTTGACAGTGTGTTGTTTGGAGGTAATTTGTTGACAACAATATGAGAGAAAATTAATAATTGTATTGACTGACAGTGGAAAAGATTGTCTTCACATATCAAAGAACCTATATATTATATGTGATATCAGATGACCTGAAATGTCATATTGGGTATGATAGTTTAAGGAGGTAAATCAGTATTGTTGGTATAGTGGTGTGGTGTCAACATTGGTGATGTTACTACATGGATATTTATAGGGGATAGAAACTTGATCTAAGAGAGATTATTAATCTTACTGAATTATTAAAGTAAGTCTGCACTATCAGATGAATAAAGATACCACAGCATTTATTGTGACACAGTAAAAGTTAATTAACTACAGGGCAGTCATAGAAGCAATGTAGAAGTCAGTTCTGTATACGCCCCACATTGGGAATCACTGGGCCACTAAAGGTTTCTCTCTAAAAATGGAAGGCAGTCTGTATGATGCCTGCATATGAACAGCAATGTGTGCAGAGGATCTGCGCAGACTGGAGAGGAATGAAGCATGCATGCTCCGCTGGATGTGTAATAGTAATATACGTGAACGGCAAAGCATAAATGAACTAAGTGAGAAATTAGGTATAAGAGGGATCAGATGCTGTTTACTCGAGAGAAGACTACGTTGGTATGGTCACGTGATGCGCATGAAAGACGACAGCTGTATAAAAAACTGCAGGGCAATCAAAATTGATGGTAGTTACAGAGTAGGCAGACCCAGAAAACCTGGGACGATTTGATAAATTCCGACCTCACACACTTACACCTCTCTAAGACAATGTCACTGGACCGAGATCTTTGGCGCTACACAGTAATACAGAAGACCCGCCTTGCCTAAGTACAAAGCGAAACCTAGTCAGTAGGCACCTCTTAATCAAATATACCCTCCACCCCACCCCCATCAACACCACCTCTTTCTCTGTAAAGTTATGTTGGTACCACAACATCCAGTCCTAAATAAATGAGGTTGTGTAGGTGTCATGACAAAAAACACAGTCCACACTGTAATGTGGCCATGTAGGTAACACGGTAAAAACCTCCCAGTCCACACTGTAAACGTCGTTGGTGTTAGGAAGAGCATCCAGCCGTAGAAAACCTGCCAGACAGTCCTATACGAGCGAGACGACCAATCTTGCCTCGAGTGGGACAGTTCCCATCTAAACCCATGCTAGCGTGGAAGATAGACGTTAAATGATGATGATTTTGATGGGCTAAGCAGAATTCTAAAGGGAACTGAAATTGCAAATCTCAAATGCCTTTCACATGCTCTTTCTTTAACTTGGCTTTTTATTCCACTTTTCTTAGCAGTAAAACTTCATGTCTTTACATATACAAAACTATTTTCTCCATACTAGCATGGGTTGGACAGATATACTGTATAGCATATTGCTTGTCATTATCCCTTGTTATCTTGTCTACAGATACTTCACATTATGAGTTCTCAGACCTTGTCACTGGCTTTCTTAGTCCTTGTCTGCCACAGTTACCCTCCACTTTGAACATTAACTTTCATAGTTTGTCCTGTCTGTCATTTATATGGATTTTTTGCCATTTTCAGTTGTCCTATATATATTTTTACTATATCTATATATTTCTATTCTTTTTATTTCCAGGGTTACTTTAAAGTACTTGACGATGCAGACGAAAAAGTTCATTTAGCAAATCATATACATGACTTAGTAAGTAGACATTGTTTTTATATTCAACTAGCTGAATGACCCGGCGTTGCCTGGATTACAGCTGTTCTTATTCAGATTAGTAAACAATAAATATGAAGATATATTTTTTCTCATAATTATTTCAAAATATCTATATTTCATTAAGAAAATATCAAAATTGTAATGATAATAGAATTTAGAAATGAAAATCTGTCAATCTTGAAGCACCTCGGGGTAAACAATGTTCATTGTGTCATCAGATGTGTGTGTGTGTGTTTAATTATCTGTGTATCGGATTAAATATTTACATGAAAATGTGTGTGTAACTTACTAAGGCCTAACGTACATCACAAACGTGCAAACACACACTCATATACAAAATGTGACGTCATGTTATAAAATGTCCATTTATTATAGTTCACTACAAAAAGATTATTTTAGATAAAATGCCATATTGTTTTAATCCAAATGAAAATTAAAATTACATGTTCTTAATCCCAGTGTCTAATACTATTACCTTGTAAAATTTGCTTTGATTTGGTCGAGCCGTTTGAGAATGCATAAGGAAAAGACAGAGATACAAAGAATTTTGTATATATAGAGATTGTCATTACCTCCCTTATATGTGAACATTGGAAACAGTATCTTCTCTACAACAGATTCATCATCATCATCGTTTAATGTCTATCTGCCACGCTACAAAAAAAACCTGTATTAGCTATTGCAACACAGAGCTATCAATGTTAATATTAACATTGCAGCTCACATATCTGACCTGACAATTAAAAAAACAATGTTTGATATTTTTTTTTGTTTTGTTTTTGAAACATTATATGCATTAATTTACCTCTATCATCATCATTGTTTTTGCGTTGACTTTTCTATACTGGCATGGGTTGGAGGGGACTTCTTGGGGCAGTATATTACAGCCAGATGCCCTTCTTGACACCAACTCTGTTAGTTGCTTCTTTCAACATGCATGGCTACTGTGTACCTATATAAAAAAACATCTAAGCATACAAATTAATGTTTTATTTTACTGTTTGCTTTCGCTGTATTTCATGTTTGAAAGTGTTATAAATTGAAAATACAGCAAAAGTAATTGAAATTAAAGGGAAAAAATAATCCAGGTGCCAAATGGGTTCATGTTATATAGGTGTTTTAACTCATTAACCATCCATTCTTCATCACAGTTTAACTGTAATTGCCTGTGTAAATCATTGGATCTAATGTAATTCATTATCATCACTGTTTAACATCTATTTTTTCACACTAGCATGGGTTAAATGAGTTGTCACAGTGCGAGACAAGCCAGATCAGCTGACTATGTCTTGCTCATACAGAACTGATTTCAGCTTCGTTTCTAAGGCCAGATGCCCTTTACAACACCAACCACATCTACATGTGTACTGTGTGCCTTTTATCATGACACCAAAATGACCACTTTACAGTGTGGGCTAGGTGCTTTTTTGTTGAAACACACCTACACAACCAGTTCTCAATATAAATCAGATCTACAATACAATGCCAGTGTAAAATCTTCACTAATTATCAGTGTAAATATCTAATATAGGTTTTTAGAAGAGTATGGATTTATCTTTTGTACCAGGTGACATCTTTGTATTCCAGGAATTGTTGTTGAGTCAGTCTATTAAACATAGAAATAAATGATATTGCTGTTTGTAAAGTTCAGAGCTTGACAGTACCAGTTGTAATGATGCATTTTGTTCATGTGATGGGTCGACTGGTGTTAATATCTTTTGTCTGTTTTTACTAGAATTTTTCCTTATATGTACATTGATTTATCTTTTTTATGTTGTCCCCTACACTTTCCCATGATTGCATTGTTGGAATAGCTTACTTGTTGAACTAATAGTTCTCACAGCCAGTAACTCGTTACTCTTTCCTACTTCACTGTGAAGTAGGAGCTGAACATGTTTTTTTATATTTTTTTCCGTCTAGCAAACTGGAATAAACAGTTAGATACCTTATTCAGTGCACAACATACTGACAGTAACAAGATATGAAATTTGAAAATATCACTAGTCCAGCACCTAAACCAATTTTTTGATTTCATGAAATTGTCTAATATCCACATAATTACATTGTAGGTTGATAGGCATTTAAGAAAATTAGATCAAGAATTATCAAAATTTAAGATGGAACTGGAAGCAGATAATGCTGGTATAACAGAAATTTTAGAAAAAAGTAAGACTTTTCTATTTTTATTTTTTAATTTTTTATTTTAAATCATGAGAAAAAACCCTCTAAAATACAACCTCTTATGGCTAGTCATCATCATCATCGTTTAACATCCATTTTCCATGCTAGCTTGGGTATTCTTAAGAAATTTCCCCACCTCTCTCCCTTCTCTTACACTTCATATGCTTAGTCAGTGCATACACGTATCACTTGAACTTCTATACTTTCCAACATGACACTCTAACCTTAATCCTGTCCCTCTAGACAAGTGTTTCTTTTACTTTTGAAACATTTGGTTACTGGGGGGAGGGGGGGGGGGGGAAATCTCCCCACGAAAATTATCAAATGCTAAGTTCCATCATCATCATTTCCGTTTAATGTCCATTTTTCCATGCAAGCATGGGTTAGAAGAGTTGTCCCATTTGAGACAAGTCAGGTTTCTGGCTAGGTTTCTAATGCCAACCACATTTACAGTGTTTCCATATATTAGAAAAAATGTCACAGAAGAGTATCAATTTACCCAAATGGGTTGCAATAATTAATGGTTAATAAGCCACTGCTTGTATACTGGCTGCTTATATAGATCTCATCTTTTTTTAAATATATATATTTCTTTCATGCTTGCGTTGATGCAATGGTCTATTTTTTGGTGAGGTAGGTGGCGTAATACTTACTTGTACATCTGGTATCCTCCTATCACTGACTACCCAACTATGGTTGAGATTTTATTTTTATGCCTGGCTAGTTGGTATCCTTCCCATCATGGGTGGGATAGTGATGACTGGATAGATCCGAGTCTGAACAATAATATTTTAATTTATTGTTGATTACTGTAATGTGAGTGGAGATGGCCATATTTATAAGAAGCTTGACTACCTACTTTCATTGGTTGGAGTTGTATCATCATCATCATTTTATTTCCACTTTTCCATGTTGATTTCAAATTCACATCAGTGTTAGTGTTGTGATTCTCCATCACTGTTTTCTATGCTTGTGTGGTTTAGATGGGTTGTCCTGTTCTAAAGCTAGATTGGTCCGGTGACAACTACATCTTGCACGCATGCTCAATTCTGGGCTTGATTTCTATGGTTGGTGCCCTTCCTAATGCCAACAACTTTATCATGACAGACACTACCAACTACCACCTTTCATAGTGGACTGAGTGATTTTTGTCATAACACCAGCACTACCACTTTCATCATCATCATCGTCATCACCGTTTGGCGTCCATTTTTCCATGCTTGCATGGGTTAGATGGGTGGTCCACGCCGGGACGTAAGTCTGGCCAGAGTTGGCTACGCTGCACCTTGCTCCCATGACATCTGTAAATTTGGCTGGGTATTTTACAGCTGGATGCCCTTCCTAACACCAACTACAACTTTACATGTAATAAATTAAGTACCCGTTGCATGCAGTGGTCCAGTTAATTGCATATAACCAGCATGAATGGGGAGATTGTTTTGTAAATTTGAGGCATTTATATATTGTTGAAACAATTGTTACTTTCTTTTACAGCTAGATATTTGTCTTATCAATAATTATTTAACAACTAAAGTGGAGAGGATTCTTAGAAGGCTTAGGTTATCAGAATAATGTGTCTTGGAGGATGACGACTGAGATGGAGACATCTTACAGGAAAATTAACTCTAATGTCTATACAGAACTTATTATTAAGCCTTCCATGACCATATTTCTAATGAAATATACTCTATTTCAATTAATGAAGAATTTTGAGGGATTTACTAAAATTATTAATTATTTCATTACTAAGATAGTAACTTAACATATGGTCTTTGTATAAAACAGTGTTGGAAAAGTTTAATTTAAAAAGGAACTCTTTTAAAATAGGTAGTTTTGTTTCATAGAACCTGAACTGGTTTTGGGTGGGTTGGTATCAAAACAGTTAATAATGAGTATCTCAGCTTAAATGTCTTATTACTTTATTTCCAGCAGTGTTTCTTAATATTAAGTGTCTGTTGTATCTCTTGCAGGGTCATTAGAGCTAGATACTCCTCAACAGAGTCAGAATCGTCCAGATAGTGAGTATCTCTCTCAAACCTGACTGTATGGTACTCTTCTAAATATATAAATTAACCCTCTCCCGACCATTGTTGCTAAATATGTGCAACATACATTAAAGTAAATTAAAGCCTCAACCAGATTTACTAAGATTCTGAACTGTTAGCTATTGACTAAAATAGGATAACAATATTATAACAATTTTACTTTGATAAACTTTTTTATCTCACAAATATATTTCTTATGTTTCTGCCAGAACGCCGTGTTATAGCTGCATCCAACCCTTCCCAACCTTATCACAATGACAAACAGACCAGCACAGAGCGAGTTCTTTCTTCACTTGCCAATGAAGTGGCTAAAGAGAGTATAGGTCAACGTCGTACTAATCCAGCTTCTAATTCATCATCTGTGAATTCCTTTAACTCAGGAGGAGGTAGTGGTAATCCAGCAGGTATCACCTACAGCTTGGGTAAGTTGAACACTGGGTCTTTCTTCTCATTTATTCATCTTTGTTGTCTTCTTGCTCTTTAACATCTCTTGAATGGTTCCATTTTTATTTGTATAAATATATTGTTTTTTTTTTCTCATGTCTTGGATGGTTTTTACTGCAAACTACTCAAGCAAACCAAATAATGAAGTTGGAATGCTGCCCCTCTCTTGTCAGCAATACAATTTTAATGTATGACTTTGTGCTTTCAATTTTATAGAAATATAAAATGTAGTTATGTTGCCAAATGTCTGTACATTGTATAAATTAGACTGGTCATTTCAGTTAAGTTCTACTTTGAGTTTGTCATAAATAGCAAATGGTATAGGTTCCTGTTGTAAATGGAATGATAGAGGGCAGTTGTCTTCTGATGGACAAAAATCTAAGAGACTTTATAAAGGCAATCTCTTATGTTTTTCTGCATATGGAGGGAATAAAAAGTGTGCTTACACTTGTTTATTTTCACAATGAGATCTATACTCTAAAAGCTAATGATATATACATTAAGTTTATCTTAGATCTAATAATTGCTGTGTTGTGCATAAATATATTTATTAATTAATAGAAAGAACCCTAGCATATCGAGTGAGCTTTAAGGTTTGACAAATAAAAGACCAGTTGTGAGGAATACTGCAGCTTTTGAAACTATGTGGGTTCAGTTTGCATTGAATATTGAAAAAGAATGTTTTAAACCTTTCCTGACCATATTTCTCACAAGAATATATTGCCTTCGTATTGTAATTATCAAAATAATCAACAATTATTAGAGGTTTAATGAAATAGCTAACTTTCAACTTAATAACAAAAGACCAATATATAACTACTGAAATCTAGTATTATATGGTATGTAATAATCGTTTCTGATTTAGGTACAAGGTCAACAATTTTTGGGGAAAGGTAAAGTCAACCCTAGTGCATTACTGGTACTTTATTTTATTGACCCTGTAAGGAGGAAAGACGAAACTAACCTTGGCAGGATTTGAACTCAGAACCTATAATTTTTTTATCATTTTGAAAATAATAGAAAAATTGGATGGATTTAGTAATATAACAAAATATTCTCATTATTAAGCTGGAGTTTGGAATTATCTGGTGTATAATAATGGAGGCAGTTTTGGTTGTTATTTAAAGGGTTAAAGTCATAGCTACTGGCACTCTCTGAGCAGCTATGAAACATATCTGTATATTGAACATAAATGTTTTTGTGGTTTAAAGCTACAGAATATGGTTCCATCGTCTTATTTAGTGTTACTAA
Source organism: Eledone cirrhosa (assembly GCA_964016885.1). NCBI lineage: Eukaryota > Metazoa > Mollusca > Cephalopoda > Octopoda > Eledonidae > Eledone > Eledone cirrhosa. Next base: position 235,924,148 of record OZ024740.1, on the reverse strand, counting down.
CAGAGATCTAAATAGAATCAATGTTAAGACATGGTTCAAACAAACCTTTATTACATGTATTCATTGTCAGTCAGACATGAGAAAAATGGGATATTTTAAATATTTTAAAGGATATATTTAGAATGAATAAACCAACTACTTGAAGAGTTTTATTTGGGATATGGAAATTAATATTCTGTTCCTCAAAAAACATTTTTGAAAATTCATAATTTTACAGATTTTTGTTAACATCAACCCTTTCAGTACCAAATTTCTAATGTAAAACACTGCCTATAATTCTTTTATCATTTTGAACATAATAAGAAATTCAGAGGGATTTAGTAATATAACAACTTTTCTCATTAAGCTGGAGTTTGGAATATGACTTAAAAGTTCTTGCATAAAATGAAGGCTTTTAAATATAAATAAACAGCATTGCATTGTAGAACCAGGAGCAGTTTGATATCAAATAGAGTAAATTGATGTGTTGGTTGTGTGGTGTTTGGTGTGTTGGTTGTGTGGTGTTTGGTGTGTTGGTTGTGTGGTGTTTGGTATGTTGGTTGTGTGGTATTTGGTGTGTTGGCTGTGTTGGTTGTATGATGTTTGGTGTGTTGGTTGTGTAGTGTTTGGTGTGTTGGTTGGATGATGTTTGGTGTGTTGTTTGTGTGGTGTTGGGTGTGTTGGCTGTGATGTCCGACATACTGGGTGTTTGGTGTGATGGTTGTGTGTTGTTGATGTTCATGGCTCTCGTTTCAGGCCATATGGGTGCAGGAACCAATGCTGCTATTGCTGCTGCTGCATCTCAAGCTATTGCTGCCACACAACAGGTAAGTCACTTCTCTGATGTGTCACTACAGCTCTTCTCTACTTGCTCAAAACCTTCATACAACCCATGGTTTCCAACATGCCTATTCAAATCTTTTAAAATTATAAAATTCCTGGCCTCTACCTTTTTACTTAGTTCTCACTGGAGTTTTACGTGCATGTCCATTAATCATCTAGGGATTACTGTTGTTAGTATATTGCTTACCAGCAGCTTAATCATTTACATAAATTCCATCTTGCTACTGTGTAGTAGCTGTGTTTCATGCCCTGATTGTATCATCATCGTCATCGTCATTTAACGTCCACTTTCCACGCTAGTGTATTTATATATATATATATAGCATTGAAACCATATGTAGTTGATTTAGGTTTATATCTCTGTGATACATATTTTGTTGAGGACCATGGCTAGATAATGTTCATCCTACCAATTCTAATAGCCTGGACTTGTCAGACGGTATAAAAATATTTTAAAAACTTCAAAAATATTCAAAAACTTATGCATGGATACACACACTTACACGTGTGTTCTTTTATTGCATAAATAAATGGGAAATTCAGTAACTTGTTAGATAAACCGAACTTGTGATTCATGGGTCCTGTCTAGTTACACTATCATGCTGATTCTGCTTGAAGAACACTTGTTGAAATTGAGAAGGAAGTTGAACATATGAATGGCTTGTGAGCTGTCAGCAAAATATAAGAGTTAGTAATGAGTTCAATAAGGAATTTAGCATGCAGGCTTAGTTCTCAAACCCCTTCTGTTTATTATTGTTTTTCAGGCCATAAGAGAAGAGTTCAAGACTGACTATCTGTATAAACACCAGTCTGTAAACAGCCAAATCAGTCGAAGACTTAGAGGAAAGGTTCTGAACATGGAAGCAAGGCTTAAACTTAAGAGGTCTGGAAGTAAAACTTAGAAAAGGCAAAAGTTTTAATTAGCAAGAAAGACTACAGGACTTTACTGCCACCTGAGATGTGGTCAGGCTCAATATGTATAAAAGGAATAGGTAGGAATATCATATCCAATGTAATTTAGGAGTGTATAAAAGATGCAAGGAAATCACAGACCAGCTGACAGAAACACTTCATATGTAGCAGATGCTCAGGAGTAGTTAGCAGTAAGAAAACCCCATAAAATGAGTTCTTTCAACTGCCCAGAAGCTTGCTAGAAGTAGATGATTACTTCTGTCACCTAGGTGACTTAATCAATAATGAAGGCAGATATTGCGAAATCACAGTAGCTAAAGTCAGGACTGAGTGGATAAAGTTCAATACCAATTGACAACAAAAGACCTTTCTCTCCAAGTACAATATAGATGTATGATGCTTGTATATAAAGTGTGATATTGCATGACAGCAAAACTTAGTCATTGGAAGTGCATATCACCTTGGGCAAGTGTATCCTTCAAAGCCTTGTGTCAAATCGAGTCTTGTGAGTAGAATTGGGTATGGGTACTGTGAAGGCCGTTTGAAACAAGAGCATTTGTCATCCAAAAGTCTGCACCTATCATGCGATGTCATGCTTTATCTGCTTGAAGATTACATTAATGGTACATGTGTCTGATGAATAAACTATAATACAATGTGTAGGTACTTAAGTTGATTGACAACTGGCACTCTTCATCATTGAAACCACTGTGAGATACATTGTATATGTATGTGTGTTTGTATGTATAATTTTATGTAAAAGAATAAAATGATTTAACTATTCTATGGCTTAAAATTCTAAGAAATAATGGTTTCTGATTTAGGTACAAGGCCAAAGATTTTGAGGGAGGGAAAACCGATTAAATCGATCTCAGTGCATTACTGGTGCTTTATTCTGTCGACTCCGGCAGGATTTCAACTCAAATATTGTATACTGTATATCTAGACACATATTTTATCAAGATATTCTTACATGCTGCTTTAGAGTTAACTAAATATTGTATAAACATTTTATGACATAATCTAAACATTAATTTGTGTGGGGGGAATTATGTATTTCTGGGCAAACCATGATAAATATCTCTGTTAATGTCTATATTTCAGATGGCACAGGGTCGTCGTACTCCTAGTATGAAAGCCAGCATTGTATCGATGAGCAGGCCTGCTGATATTGCAAAGGAGCTGTCATTTGGTAAAGATATTGCTTTCAATTCCAGTGCTAATTGTACGCCAGCACCAGCAGTAGTAGAAACTGCTCCAACTAGCAGCGGAACTACTCCAAGGGCACCACGTTCGAAGAAGTAAGTTCTAGTTTTAATTAGCTGTCACAGACCACCACCACCATCACTACCACCACTACCATCATCATCATTATCATCAACAGCACTAGTTTTAGGATTGGTAGTATCATTTACTTATACCTGGTTAGATGTTATGCTGTCTTACCTGGTTAAATGTTCTTGCCAGCTCAAGTGACTAGTTATATGTAGCATTAGTTCTACAGTTCTCATCTAAAGTACCATCTGCTGCATCTAGGTGCAGTTTGGATGAATGTCTGTTGTACTGATGTTACAGTTCAATATAACTTTCACCATCACTATACAGAGTAGTAGAGCCTCATTGATATGACAAGTTATTTCAGCTCTACCATTATTATTGAAGCTCTTACACTTATATATACACTCAAGATACAGACCATTGCCAACTGAGTCAAATAATGTTATACCTGTGGAATAGCATCATCATTGTTTTTATGCCAACTTGTTTGAGGCAGCGCCTTACAACCAGATGCACTTCCTGACACCAACTTTTTTAGTTGCTTCTTATAACATGCAGGGATATGGTGTAGCAATTCTAAACTGGATTCACACAGAGTATATATAATGTCTTTGGCAAAATTTAAACTCCTGACCTTTAGATCAATATTCCAGCATCTGTGCCATTTAGCTACCACAGACACTCACAAAGGAGTTGTAAAATTAATCAAGTAGATGTCCATCAATACTATTGCATGATCCAGTGTCTCCATTTTCATCCTATTCATATGTTGTTGACAGAAAGTTGATATTAAAGATATCGGGCTTCAGCCTGCTACTGGTACTATGTAACCCAGTACAAACTGCTTCATAGTTGAGTGGTTGGTGACTAATCTGGTGCCCCCACCAGACACTGGTCGGGTGAAGAGGATAAGTGGAACTCCAGCAGCACAAAAAACAACAACTCTTCAGGGTCAATGACCATCCATCCACCCCTAACTGTGGGTTAAATAGCCTCACCAACCCACAATTGGCCAAGCATGGTGAGTGCAGCTACACCCCTGACATAACTAAAACCAAACAGAACTCGGTGGTCCATCAGGGCGGGGTTATTCAAACAGGAGAAGGCCCTGGATTGGATTGGAATATTAATGGGGCTATATTTTCTGGTTCTAAATTGCCAGATATAGTTTGCTACACTCTTCATTTTCTAAATATTTTAGTGTTTGTGAAATCCTTTAATGTTCTAGCTTAAGATAGAGAGTGATTTCAATCAGAAGTGAGTTTTTAACAATGTCTGCCTTAAAATTCATCACTATGATACCCTGACATTTTATTTTGTATAATATATTCAATTGTTTCATTGTCATCTTCATCTCTAGTTGAAGTTCCAGCTCTATTTGACTAGAGTCAAGTATAAGTATCTATGGGAAGTTGTTGATCTCTAGTTGGGGTTACATGGCTGTTCCAGCCTGGTCTTGTTAAAATGGCATTGGAAGTATTAATATTCTTTGTTTCAGAGTTGATTAAGTAGTTACACACACACACACATACACACATATATATATACATACATATATTGTTAAAAGTTAGTGTCCGACGGCTGAGCTGATGCCATTCCAATGTTGAAACGGTGTGAGCTCAGCCATCAGACACTGACTTTTAACGATACATACATTCTACTTTCCCAGCTATCCTGCACTGGTCTTACTAGTCTAACTGTAACTCCCAATTTCTCCCTATATATATGTGTGTGTGTGTGTGTGATAATATAGATTACATCAGACAAGTAAAGAAAACATGATAGTAAATATAGTAGATTATATTGTTTAATAAATTCTCTAGGGTAGGTTCTATCAGTTTCACTAATTGGTTACATTATACTCAGTATCTTCAAGCAATCTTGAGTGGCTTCTTCCTGTCATGCACAATATAATATAAGGGAAATAATGAATCGATAGTTTCCTGCATTACTTCCCTTACACCAGTTGTGTTAGAAAAAAATGTGGAAAATACCAACATTAGGTGTATCGAAAATTATCGAGACGAAGCGGTGAGGGAATATGAGGTTCATAGTAAAATCGAATACTCGAACGCTCGGAACAGCCGAATGTCGTCAATGACAACAACGTGGAAGTCTGGCAATAATACCCCTAAGGACGGAAAACTGGCCATTGGTCCGTATGGAGTGTTGTGAGGTGGGTGAAAAGTATAGATGATTAAGAGAAGAGTGTGTTGGCACGTAGGAAGGAGAAAAAGGAAAACAAGTGGATACTAAAGTTACAATAAGAGTGAGGATTAATGTTACAAACCTTACACGACCAAATCACTGGCACATCTAAACCACATCAGCTCTCATCTGGCCATGTAGTTTTGCATGAGTATCTCTCCTTTCCTTATCACTCCTATGTACCAACACCTCTTTTAATCAACTATACTTCTCACCCACCTTACAACTTTCCGTTTCTCTGTAGCGACTACTGGCCACTGTTTTCTATCCTTAGGGGTATTTTTGTCTGACTTACATGCTGTTGTCATTGATGGCATTCGGCTGTCTTAACATCTGTTCTTCGCAATTGAGTTTTCGATTTTTCTATGGAAAATACAGTTCGTTTTGTAAATGACATTTAATAGGATGCTACCTGTTATTTAAAAGTTGTTAAGCAGAGATAAGACTAGGTGGTCTCTTAAAACATTTGAGGCACTTATATTGGGTTGAAGTGGGATTGTCTTGAATCATAATACATTATGAAACTAACGTTATGTAACTAATTGGTGAAACTTGGAGTTGCTTCTGTTTTAATATGTATCATGAGCATAATGTATTCCCTGAAAAATACCTGTTATTCAAAGATAAACTTTGATTTATAAAATATTTTATTGTTAGAGGTAGGGTAGCACCTAAAACATTTGTAGACTTTCTCAGACTAGGAGTGCAATGGTGGTGTTGTTTTTAAGTTCATATATAACCTGTGAATGTTTAATCCATTTTATTTGTGTTGAGTTATCATGTAAGATAGAATATTATGAATTCTCTGACTGACTAAACTAGGCAAACTAATGGCTACTCTCTAACTAATTTTATTCATTGTTACAAGGGAGTTCATTTTGTTCTGTGAGATCCCAGGTTTGATCCTATTGTATTGTAGCTTGAGCAAATTTCTTTACTATAGATCCTGGTTAAATCAAGCCTTGTGACAGAATCTATGAAAGCCTGTCCAATGAGTTTTACCTGTAATTCACAGGCTCAACCTTCTCACATATTGTGTCACACTGATTTGACTTAGGAATTACATTAAAGGTATAAGGTATATGTGTCTGGAATAGTCAACCATCATGAGTTGGAAGCTTAATTGATCAAACTACTGAATGATCATCGCTAAAATCAATGGACAATCAATCATTGCATTGTGGATCATTTATATGACTTTGTAATTTCCATATTCATGATTCTAGAGTATATCATATATGAGGGTCAGCTGAAAAGTTCATAGACTGACCAAGATACTCTCATAGAATGACCAAATGAGGTTTATTTTCAACATAATCCCTGGAAAGAAACAATGAATAAGAAGATTTGAAATTAATGCATGCAAGATTTCACAGCTCTAGCATCAATCCTTCATAGTCAACCTATTAACTTTTCAGCTGACTCTCGTATGTGAGAAATCTGGTTATCGTTACCAAAACAATTCTGTAGGTCTCATCTCTCCAATCTTCTAAGCTAATCTTTGCTCCATACTTAGAAGATTGATCGTCAGTATTTTCATAATACGCTTCCTATCATGTTTTCTCACCACAACCAATTACAGTTTCATAGCTTCTCTGACATCTTAACTAAAGTTTGATTTCTGTTGTCACCACAGATAAAATTAACGAAGAGGTATTTGTGGTTGTAAATTTTGCATATTTTGGTTATATTGAAGGCAGATATCTCTATAGCTAGATACTTCCTATCACAACCAACTTAGCTGTATAGTTAGTACCTGATATTGACAATTTTCAATTTTCCTTGGCTACTTTTCTCTTAATTGCCAACCGATGACAGAAAGTTTCAGGATAAGTCATAGAAAGCTCCCTGCAACGGCTGAGATATTAGCTTTGAATAAACAGTAATGTTGTAGTCGAAGAAAGTTATAATTGCTGTAGAATCTTAAAGCCAATCTCAGTCTAGAACTTTCTGTATCAATACCATATTCTGTAAAACCAATACCATATATAGTCAACACCTGAAGAGTTACCTCCCTTACCTTAGCAACCATTTTCTAGTTTTTAGTCATACCATAGATTTCTAACAGAATCTCTTCTCGCTAGTTGTCTCAAATTTAAAGTAAGTTGAAATTAAAAACAGTAGCCCTAGATCAGCCTTGAAATTATGACTGACTATTTAGTATTCAAAATTGTTTTATAATCAACATGCATATTTTGTTTGATCTCTATATTGAAATATTCAATGTTAAATGTCTTTTTCATGCACTTATGCTTGCTGTTCTATTGATATATATGTGTATATATATATATATATATATATATATATATATATATATATATATATATATATATGTGTGTGTGTGTATATATATATATATATATATACATGTCCATCTTTGCAGCATGTTACCAACATGTATGTATGTATATATGTATGTTTGTGAAATACCAGTTAACTTGTTTTAATGTACACTACAGAATTGATTGTAAATGAGAGAGAGAGAGGGGGTTGCATTTGATATTATTCATTAACAACGCTATTAGCATGTGCAGTTTTTTTTTTCTTTTTCTTTTTTTTTTTTTCATGTAAAAAATGTGGCAGGTTATTTCCCCCCTTGTATACATGTCATTTGAGCTATTTCTTGTCTGTTGCTATGGTAATTGTTTGGTGTGAACCCTTTAAAATACTGCTTCTTCATTTGCAGCTAAACCTTCTTTGTCATTAAAATTGTGCCTCATTTTCAATTTCTTCCTGACTGTTTGGTCTAAATTCTAAATTCCCTCTCTACATTTCCTCCTCATTTAAACAGGCGGCGAATAACCAAGTGAGTCTTTCTAAGTGCCTCTGTTTTTTTTAAATTTTTTTTTTAATTTATTTATATTCATATAACAGAATGGATGTGAGTGACTGAGTATGTGTGTGTGTGTTTCTATGTGTATCTGTGTGCATGTGAAACTACATGCATACATATATATGCATATATATATTTATATGCATACATGTATATGCATATATATATATACGCATACATATATATATATGCATGCAGGTATATGCAAATATATATATATGTATAATAATTTTCATTTAAGAACTTCACATCATTGTGTGTGTATGTGTTTGAATTCAAGAATATTTATAGATATTTATGCACACACACACACACACATGGATGTTTGGTTAGTTGCATTTACAATCATTCATTCCTTCTTCATATAAAAGTAAAGTTGTTAGTTATTTGTACTGTACAAAGAACAGTGGTGTCAATATGTTACCATATAGGTTGTTTGTACTGTGTCACTTAACTGTCAGCTTTTGTCCCATTTGCCTAAAGTAAACATTGCAATTTCTCTTTTCTTCTTAGATTAACACCAAACTAACACAATTTCATGTATTTTATCATTCCTACTCACTCCTTCACTTCCTCATTGCTACAGCTTCAGTCTGGTGGTGTGAACAACCTGATGGTAGAGTTATCAGATGGTTGGGTCATTTTAAGTGTTAACTTCAACTTTCATTCACAATGGGCAGTTTCATTATACAGTAGTGGGACAGTATTTGTGGTCTGCTTGTAACATAGGAAACAGAGCAGTTATTGGTATTTATCAGATGGATTGGGTTATTTTAAATGTCAAATTCAATATTCATTCACACTGGAGAGTGGGCAATGCCATAATACTATAGTGTGGCAATATTTGTGGTCAGTATGTAACATAAGAAATGGAGCAGTTTTTAGTATTTGTAGGCAATGTATATGGTCATTATAATACAGTAACCAAAAGAGTATTGTTTGTGAGGAATGCTTTATTTAGTATTTGGAGTGCATGCCACATTTAGTGTCACTAATGAACATCACTTAATGTATGTGAGGAACATCATCTTTTAGTGTCTGTAGGTAATACCACCATTTAATACCTGCTGTGAACACCAACAATAGACACTGGATAGTGATGTTCACCACTGAAACTAAATGATGGTGTTCACTAAACAGTGCTATGAACATAATCATATAATACCTTTGGTAAACACCATTATTTAGTGTCAGTGGTGAACAATATTATTTAGTGTCAGTGGTGAACAATATTATTTAGTGCCAGTAGTGAACACCATTATTTAGTGTTTGGTGAACAACAGCATTTAGTATTGGTGGTGAACAACACTATTATTTAGTGTCAGTATTATTTAACATTATTTAATGTCTGTGGTGAACACCATTATTTAGCTCTTGCTACTAAATATCTGACCTGTGTGAGGTCAGCGCATGGTTATTGTTGTTATTATTGGGAAGTAGTTGTATGTTAAGGAAACTCAGATTGAGACAAGTCTCTCCTCTGCTTTATTGATCAAACAACTGACTTCTTCCTTCACCATGACCAACCCCCTCATCTCAACTACCTGTGGAATTCGTTCAAGCTCACCACACTTCCTGCTTCTACTAAACTATTTCTGAAGGGATTCTTTACAAGTAACTCCTTCAACCATAGTACTAACCTTGCTCTCCTACTACTACTACTACTACTTCTATATCTAGCTGCATGGACAGTAATATCTGATTGATATTAATTTGGTCTGGACACTGGTCAGAAGTGATTACATGCCATTATTTGAACTTTAAACAATATCAACTGATTTAATTTTGTAATCTGTATTTTAATGTTTGTTTTTTTTTTTTGTTATTGTTACTGGACTATATACTGGACTATGTAGAGTTAAACAGGCTAAAGGAGGTCTTGCAGTCTGGAGTGATGATTAAGCCCAATTTTATAAAGAAATGCTGTGTAACAACAGAGAGATGTCAAGCTTCCAGCAAACTGAGTTCATGACAAGATTTTCAGTTAGCAGTCAAAGTTATTTTACTACGTTACTTAATCCCGATTAATGTCATTGGAAAGTGGCTTGAATGCCACACCACCCCATATGTTTAGTAAAATGATATTTAGACAAAATACCATGCTTGTCCTTAGTCAGTGTGTACAATTATACCATTTTTATGTGGAGGCTTTTAGTGTGATTGTTGTGTAAAGTGCTTAACACATCTATATACACACATCTCTGTATACATGGTCAAGTGTATAGTCCAGAATGATTTTATTTTGAAAAAACTGTATTGATGATATAATGTTTTGATATAATATGTTGTTACTATTTGATTTTGTTGATGTCAGTCTCATATTTATTAACCCCTCATTAGTAACCAGGGTAGCTTTAGTTAATTACACACTAGCTGACTGTTACACATTGGTGGTGATGGTGGTGAATAATAGACACAGATATATGATAAAAAAACAGATTTGTACATACACACATAGTGAGGGTAGAATTCTTGTATACTTACACTCTACACACACATACTAAATTGTTTTGACAATAAGTATTCCAGTTGTTTGATCAGTGGAACTATTTACTCACTGCAATACAATGTAGCTGGCTGAGCCTTCCACAAACACATGTACTTTTAATGTGATCCTCAAGGAGAATCAACTTAATATTGGCATTGTGTATCATGCTGACTCTTGATATTACAGGCTTCCACACAGTTGTCTACATAATTACATTCATAAGGCTTGGATTGATCCAAGATTATTGTAGAAGACACTTGTTCAAGGTGTCTTACAATGGGATCAAACAGGAACTTCATGCTTGTGAAGCAAATTTCATAATGATTTGACCATGCTTGTGCAATACATAATCGTAGTAAAGGCATATACAATCATGCACACACCAATTGTAAGAGTAAATATATATAGATAAATAGCACATTTCATCCCTAACAGTATGCTAGCGTGGAAGATAGACGTTAAACGATGATGATGATGATATATATAATGTGAATTGGCAGAGTTAGAATGTTGGATAGAATGCTTTATGGTATTCATTCCGGCTCTGCTCTCTGAGTTAAAATCCCGCCAAGGTCGATAAAAAAAAAAGTACCAGTCTAGTACTGGGCCGATTCTTCTTCTCTCTGGAAGAAATCTGCTGTACTCAGGCCTGGAGAACAATGGGCTTCACCAGGCTTAAAATGCACAAGAAATGTTTGTTAATAGGGCGCCCCTACGATTCTATCAGGAGTTACGGGACCATACATACACACACATATATATATGTGAGACCACATATGCACTGATACTTATGACAGGATGTAACCACTGTATGTGTCATGATACAGTGGAGTTACTACGATTATCATCATCACCACCACCATTACCTTTAGCCAGACATTTCTTACATAGTTATATATGTTAGTATTGAAGTAAGTAATTTTAGATTCTTATCTACTACTTTCATCATTATTCTGTTGCTTTGTAAACGATGCCAGCTTCTTATATCTGTTTTGTCTCCCCTAAATCAACAGCTGTCAGAATTGTTGCATTCACCACTTCCTCATTAGCTTTGCCCCCATAACTGCCCTCTAGATTTGATCATGAATGTCAAACACACTAGTTATCTGTGTACATATATATACTACAATGTCTGTACTGTAAACCCATTATTTCAGATTTCTACAGACCATTTTCTTAGTTCACTTAAAAAAAGTATATTATTTTCAATTTCTGCTATTCTATTTTATCTCCATGACTGAGTGATATGTTTAAGGAAATGCAAACTAGATTTTTTGGTGAAAAACTCAGAGTATATTAATGATGGTGTGTTATACATCTTGAGGTTTATAATGAGGTTATACTAAATTGTTTTCTCCCTAGGATAAAGGATTCCTTTATATATATATATATATATATAATAAATACTAGAGTCCTGAGAAATTAGAGAGGAATCTCTATGCTGTTGCTTGATGGCCTAGAAATGGCTGGTAAATTTCACTCAAATTACCTCCTGATGTCTTAAAAGATGAAAGGCATGTTGGATAGTGCCATCTTAGTTGTAGTATGTTTGAAAATGATATAATGGCCATACTGGATGGGTCACACTTTTGGTCCTAGATCTGTGCAACTTGGACTGACTTGGAGCTAAACAGCAACAACAGTTAGTTGTGTTCTTCCCATAGCATATGATCTTATCAATAAATAAAATAATATATCTAGAACTACCAATATCTGGAGCTTGTTGTTAGGTGGGAAAAGTGGTAGCTTATGTCTTTTAAAATCTAAGGATTCCCAATGAACATAGAGCAGACTCAGGTCTTGCTGTCATCTACTTTATATATATATATATATATATATATCCATCCCAGTAACTAGTTTCATGGAACTTAAGTATAGAAAAGTCTACTATTTTAAAATATCATCTGGGATCTATAAGTAATATTTAGTAGAGGTGACCAGCTTTAAGAAAACATCATGGCTTTCTGACTGTTTTGTAGTGATTGTAGCGAGACTGGCTGTTTTAAAGATGACATTTTCTCCAACACAAAGATGCTGTACTAAACTGTAGCTGAGTATCCTGTTTTCTTGTTCCTTTTCAGACAGTCGAAAGCAGCAGCGGCGGCGGCGGCAGCTGCTGTTGCTGCTATCAACCAGAGCCAACAAGCAGCAGTGGTGGCCCAACAGGCTGCTCAACAGCAACAACAACAACAACAACAACAACAACAGCAGCAACAGCAGCAGCAGCAGCAGCAGCAACAACAACAACAACAACAACAGCAGCAGCAGCAGCAGCAACAGCAGCAGCAACAACAACAACAACAACAGCAGCAACAACAACAACCACTACCACCGCCATCTCAACAGCAGCCGCAGCAGCAGCAGCAACAACAACAGCAGCAGCAACCAACATTGCCGCAGCAGCAACAGCAGCAGCAGCAGCAGCAGCAGTCACAACCAGCACAGATTCAACCTGCCCATGTAGTGGTGGGCACTGGTTCAACTACAGCTATCCCCTCAACACAGATAGGGACTGAGGAATATTCTAATGAACTTCAGATAGTTGATGAGAATGGTCAGCCTGTTGATTGGCAGGACCCTAACGAACCTCGTTACTGTATATGTAATAATGTTTCCTATGGAGATATGGTTGGCTGTGATAATGATGATGTGAGTTCTATATTTTTTTTAATGTTCTTTTCATTACTTCTCACTCTTTCTTTTCTTTCCCCTTTACCTCTATCACACAGTAATATATGGCTCTTTGTCTAAAATTACTTGATACTAGCTCCAGTTACATGTCTAGTGTCCCCCCCCCCCTTTTTTTTTTTCCTTCCTACACATATATTTTTGTTGATGTTCTGAAAAGAACTAAATATTTGGAGGTCTTCAGTAAAATAATTATCTCATTGTTGGTGTATGGAACATAATTTAATAAAATTGTCTTACATAAAATAACCCAGAAAAACCTGGGACGAGCTGATAAATTCCGACCTCACACACTTACACCTCACCAAGACAATGTCACTGGACCGAGACCTTTGGCGGTACTCAGTAATAGAGAAGACCCGCCTTACCTAAATACAAAGTAAAACCTACTACAGTCAGTAGGCATCTCTAACAAAATACACCCCGTCCCACCACCCCCACCCCATCCACACCGCTCCTTTCAATGTAAAGTTATGTTGGTGCCACAACATCCAGGCCGAAACAAATGAGATTGTGTAGGTGTCACGTCAAAAAAACACACAGTTCACGCTGTAATGTGGCCGTGTAGGCAACACAGTAAAAACCTCCCAGCCCCACACTGTAAATGTGGTTGGTGTTAGGAAGGGCATCCATCTGTAGAAAACCCGCCAGATAGTCCTATGCAAGCAAGATAACCACTCTTGCCTCAAGTGGGAAAACCCTCCGTCCAAACCCATGCAAGCATGGAACACGGACGTTAAACGTTGATGATGATGATGATGATGTCTTACATAAAATGTTGATGGAAGGTTTAAATTTATATATGAACTCTTTAAAAAGTTTCATATCATAGAACCAGAAGTGGTTTGGTATCAAAAGGATTAATCTCGAGCAACATTTCTCAACCTTTTTACTCTTGTGGAACCCTTTTAAATAATTTTCATGTCTCAGGGAACCCCTGCATACAAATTATAATATACCATTATTAATATTGACATAGTTTTAAGTAATATAAGATGTTGAAGACTTTATTACAATAACCAAGGTTTTCCAACAATATGCCGTATATGTATAGTAAAAGTATGAATATAAAATTAAACGCTGATCTAGAAAGAGGCTTTGTTGTTTAACCTCAAGTCAACTCTGATTGAGCAAAGGTGTTAGAGCCACAACCATCCTGTTAAAAATAACAACTAAATCTACTTCATATTGGAAATGGAGGAACACAGATAATGTGGCCTAGATATACAACACCCGAGATAAGAACACAATGACCATTGATGGAATACTTTTGATCATAGATCTGCTCAAAGCTGACTTAGGACTAGACAATCATCATCATCGTCATCATCCTCGTTTTTTCATTTGTTTTTCCATGCTTGCATGGGCTGGACAGGTCTTTTTCAGCACAGCATCTCTCCAACAATAACAACAAATAACCATATCTCTCATCTATATCCTTGTTCTACTACCACCAACACATTATCACCTACCATAGCACCACCTCCAAACACCCAGAAAATTACTACAACACCCTAAAAAAAACACCAGCTCTCTCACTCAACCTGGACAAGCATAAGGAACACTTACATGGAGAAATAGCTACATCAATAACCTCACTGGACCCAAACACTTCAAGAATGTACACCACCACCAATAAGTGTAGAGGAACAACAATTGTTGCTCTCTGAGTCCACTTTGCTTACCTCTACTATGACAACTACCATAATTTATGGGCATTTTATTGGATAATGGAGAGAGAGTGCAACACCTTCAGTATGATCCTTAGCTAGACAAAAGCATTGGATGCTGATACTCTGTTGTTTCTGACGATGAACTTTCAGTTGTTTGATAAACTGAGCTATTTCTCTTATTAACATATAAGTGGCTGAGTATATCACAAATATGAGATTTTTTAACATAATTCTCAGGCTGAATCAGTATGACACTAATGTGACAAGGCTTGGGTCAACCCAAGGCTTTGGGAAAAGACACTTGCCCAAGATGCTACGCAGTACAATTGGACCCAGGAAGTGATCCTCTTAAGCCTGTACTCAAAGATGGAGACATGGTACAACTTAGAAGATAGCTCTGATGGACATGCCTCATTTAACTGGCAAATTGCATGCAATAGGATTATTTGATCAACACTAATCTGACATTACAAAACAACAAAAGCTAACTATCATCATCCATATCTTTACATGTAGTTACATAACTATTCCTCTCTCATATATATCCTCATACCACTACAACTGACCATGATACTTGTCTCTCTTTCAGTGTCCAATGGAGTGGTTTCATTATGGTTGTGTAGGACTTACTCAAGCTCCGAAAGGTAAATGGTTCTGTCAACAATGTACACTGGCAATGAAACGCAGAGGCAGGAGGTGACTGGAATACTTGCAGTGTAACTACATGTCCGCTTCTCAACTCCTCGATTCTACTTTGTTGGTCTACAAAGAGCAACGAGGTGAAGAAAGCCAAAGAACTGCAGGAGACAGCCAGCCAGAGTGCAGCATGGGAAGTTATCGTGAAAACTGAAGCAAAGAAGTGAGACTGACCCAGACTGTGAACAGAGCACAGGGTGCATACAACGATGTTTTTTGTTTTTGTTTTTTTTTAACTTCTACCTACCAGCCTCTAACTGTCTGACTTTTTCTCACCTACTGCTCTCTTTTTATTTTTTTTCTCACTCTCTTTTTAAAGAGCTGTCCTAGTCTGTGACAGGTCTTTTGTTACTCTAGTGTGGTTGGAATCTTCAGAAGTAACCCTTTTCGTCTCTTGCAACCCCTGCAATAAGGCTTGTACCTCGCGAACACTGCTCTGTCCGAGACAGCCCTATCTTTTTTGCTAACCGTCCACTAGGGTTACACAAGAGACTTCCCATGCTGCTTGCATACGGTTCAGGAATGTATAGTGAATTTTTGGCTCTTATTCTCAGGGCTCAGCTTCATTGATTACCTCCTACTTATTGGTCTCTTCACACCTAGACATACCCTTAGCTCTAAACCATTTTGTAATTCTATAACAAGTGCTGCAGTTGAGGCCATTATGTTGTGTAAGCAGTGCATATTATATATGTATTAATGCCACAGCATGCTATTGTCTAGGTTGGCTTTACAGTTTATTGTATGTGTGGTGTGCCTGTATGTATGAAGATCTCTGGTTCAATCTGAACATTAATCATTCATTTTTCTTAGATAATTTTTTTAAAGAGTAAATCTTCACTTTTCTGTCTCTCTTTACTATCCAGCAGCAACCATACCTATTTTTATCTCAATAATTTCTATTCACACAACTGTTTTCATGGTCCTAGTATATCCCAGCTTTCTGACTTTGACCTGTGGTGGTTAATTTGTATTTTCTAACATAGACATACACTCTGGGTTATGTCCATTGTTAGAGTAAAGTCTCCCTAGCGACAAACATGGCAGTACTTCCATTGCAAGTATGTAATGTGTTGGGGCCAGTATAGGTTATCTGGTTGACATTAGTGTGATGTATGTATGTATGTTCAGTGATCTAGAATACCTCAGTCACTCTGATCAAATATTTCTCACACATTTTACTCAGGTTCTTTCTTTTGTTGTTGCTTTTACTTATGTTACACTTATTTTGTTGATTATATATATATTTAATTATATATACATTTTAAATATATATATATATATATATATATATCTGTGTATATGTATGTGTATATATATATACATATGTGTGTGTGGTGTTGGCCACATTGTTGTAAAAAGCAATATGGAAGGTTTACTGGTCCTGGCCAGCTTGTATAGTTGTACAATATATGTCCAGTGTGTTGCTAATTGAGTGTCAGTATTGACTTGACTGGCTCTGCTCTACCCTCTTTAGTGCTGCCGATGAAGCTTTATAGTCAATATTTCGTCAGTATACATTTATTTTGTGGTCTATTTCTGTAGCATGTCACTTTAACACAGACTTTACTATTGAAAGTTACTTGTGACTGTTTTAGTTCTAGTAACCAGCAGAGGAGGGAAGCCCTAACCTCATGATCACTGCTGATTATTACATTTTTTAAATCACCCCATGCTATGCTACTACTAATACTATCAATAATTGTCACCCTCTTAGAAAACCCAACTAACAACCCCCACCCCCCTCCCATTACTTTTGTTTCAGTTGAGTTCCAACAATGTCTAATGTATCTCACTGCTAACAATGTTGGTCTTGATCGAATGGTCAAGACTGATAAGGACTTCGCCAAAACTATACCCACCCACTCTCCACAACCTCTCTAAATGCATTGTGTTTGTCTGTGTATGCATGTGTATGTGTCCAATATATATATACATATATATATATATATAATATATATATAAAAGAGAGAGAAAGAGTACAAGCAGTGTGCTGTATGAGTGTCATGAACTGCTACTATTTCTAGGCAGCCTCAGCACTACCAAGAAGAACTCAATGTATGTAGGTCAGCTATGAAACAGAGAAGGGGTAAGCTGTTATATGCTGGCTGTGCTTCCTTTTAGTGCTGGCTTCATTACAGCTACCCTTGTACTGAAGCTACCATTCCTCACTGATAAGATCAAAGTTGTATTAAATTATTCAGTAAGGAACATTTCCTTGTTTTTTTTTCACTCTGTATTACACGTACACACATGTATATTTTACTGTTTAGTCTGAGAGAGAAAGGTAGTGTCTGTGGCTCTTTTTCAGAGTCTCTATGACTGGTTTAGAATAAGTACACCATATCCCTGTATGTCATAAGAAGCAAAGGTTTGGTGTCACAAAGGGCATCAAGCTGTAAAACATTGCCTCAAAAAACCTTGTAAACATTGTTTATCCTGATGAAGAACATTCCTCTCAACATAGATACTAGATGTACTCAGACAAAAGACATGGTGGAAGAAAGTGTCTTCAGACAGATTCATAGAAATGTTAGTTTACTTATTACATGAAGAAGGGGGGAATACCATCTGGCAGCCTCAGCCAAAATAGGCTCAGTGATAGGTCTGCTACTCATTGCATTGTCTAGATCAAGGATTCTCAATGTGGGGCGCATGCCCCACAGGGAAGCAATTGAATATTCAAGAGAGCAAGTTGAAAATGATGTTAACGAGAGCAAACCTCAGGTTTTATCTTATATCTTTTACACCAAGGTAACTTTGGAACAAATTACTGTCCGAAACTCCTGGCTCACCTCCTCCACACATGTTAATGTACATCTGGCATCACCCATACGCCAATTTGTTTACACTTTGTAGTCTATCAAAGTGGGGAATAAAAATGTTTGAGATGTTGAGGTGAGGCATGGGGCACAAAAGGTTGGAACCACTGGTCAAGATGAACATCAATACCAGAGTCTTTGGCTATGATAATATGGATAGGAGAGCTTGTGACCTCTTTGGCTTCTGATGGATGCTGGTTTTTAAAGCACTAAAGGAGAGACAGCTTCATTTGAGGCATGATGGCAATGGCCAGCAAATCTCACCTTCACAATATCAGAAATACATGGGAGACTATCATATATTTCTCAAAGACTCTTAAGTTTATGTTTTGAGCTTAATATAGCAAGGATGTATATCTTCCATTGAATTGCTTTTGTTGTATGATAGTGTCCAAGTTTCACTACCATAAAGTAGGATTAGTTGTATTGTAAGTTGAAATGCTACATTCTGTCAAATTGACAAAGTCTGGGGTTTTCCAAAGTCTGTGATACAAAAACTAAGGTGCTTAAAATTGTTAGCCTTCTTAATTTCACTTCCTGTGTTGAGATTGGTTTGTGCGAATTTGAGATGGAGACCAACAAGAAGAGAGCCATGGAAATGCTATTATGAAAGATTGTTGACTGGAGAAAATGCTTGGGAGAGAAGCTGTTCACTTTGATAGTACGCTGAGGATATGAAAGCAAGAGAGGTAACTAGATTGTCGGGTATAGCTGCTGAGATGCTGAAAATATCTGGTGAAGTGGTTTATATAATCAATCAGGCAGTGTAATATAACTGCTACAATATTGATATGTGTAGTCTCACAGCTCTTTGTTAAGTCAGTCTCATACAGTTGACAAACATTATTGTATAATTGGCAGTATCGGTAGAGTGTTGGACGCCATGCTTTCCAGCATAGTTACGTCCCTTTACGATCTGAGTTCAAATCCCGCCGAGGTTGACTTTGCCTTTCATCCTTACGGGGTCGATAAAATAAAGTACCAGTAATGCACTGGGTATTTGCTGGCCTTGTGCCTAAAGTAGAAACATTTATTACATAAAGGGGCGGTGGATTGGCAGTATCGGTAGAGGGTCGGACGCATAGTTACGGCCCTTGCCATTCTGAGTTCAAATCTCGCCGAGGTTAACTTTGCCTTTCATTCTTACAGAGTCGATAAAATAAAGTACCAGTAATGCACTGGGATAATTGCTGGCCTTGTACCAAAAGTAGAAACAATTATTGTATAAAAGGGCAGGTGTTTGGCAGTATCAGTAAAGACGCATGCTTTCCAGCATAGAGTTACGTCCCTTTATGGTCAGATTTCAAACCCCGCCAAAGTTAACTTTGCCTCTCATCCTTGCTGGGTCGATAAAATAAAGCACCAGTAATGCACTGGAAATTGCTGTGCCAAAAGTAGAAATAATTATTTTGTATAAAGGGAAATAACTTTTCCAGAAAAATTACATTGTATACTAGAGACTGAATTGTTTGTATATCATACTCATTCCTCACTAAATATCTGTTGACTCCTCTGCCAAATTTACTAGAATTATTATAATAGTGTAATAATTGTTTCTACTTTTGGCACAAGGCCAGCAATTACTCAGTACATTACTGGTACTTTATTTTATCGACCTCGTAAGGATGAAACGCAAAGTTAACCTCGGCGGGATAGTGTAATAATGTACGATATTCATAAATTATATCTACATAACTAAACCTCCATTTGAAAATGATTTGTTAACTCTAGCAACTGATGGATAATGACTTTAACCTTGCCTCTACAGTTAAAATGACTAGCGTTTTATCTGGTGGTGTAGATTTGGTACAAGGGAAATGACATCTCATCTTACTACATATGAATTCTAAATAAGGAAATATATGTAGCATACTAGTAAATCAATTCAAGTGTTGTGACAATGTAATGCAATTTCAACGTTATGACATCTCAAAACAATCAGACAATATCCAAATTAGAATATCTGTTATAGATTTAAACCAGCCATACCCAGCCAGAATTCTCTCACCTCTTTCTGTTCAAACCGGCTGTAACCAGCCACTCATAAGGTATTGTTCTCAAAATAGCTAATATGAAAATTTCATAGATTCAATATTATGTGAGGTAATGCCTTAACCGTGAAAATATAATAGTAAATATAGAGTAATGTAAATGGTAAAGAGTTAATATGAGGAAAATTGTTGAACACACTTATGAAGAATGTTTTATTAACAATAAGTTCATGTTTTGAAGTATAATGTCAAATAGTTATGATAGAACCCTGGGTGGTAGTGGTGATATTACATTACGTAAATACCCCCCTAAAAATAAATAAAGTCTTCACAACTGTTTATACCATTATAAACAGTTTGCTATGATATTGCTTTGGATTGTTTTCATGTTTTCCACTAACTTATCCTCAAACATGGTAAAATTGCTATGATGAAGATGGCTGTAATGATTTTCTACGTGGTCGGACTCTTCTGTGGTTGGTATGTATGACGTCCATTGTCTGCCAACGATAGGGTGGCCATATGATGTGGGAAACTTTGGCAGTGATTAGTCCTTGAGGAACCTGAAAATATAATGCATAAGAATTTTTGGAAAATATTTAAATTGTGATGATATAGTCTTGGGATTGAAAGCTGGATACTTCCTTATTATCTCCTATAGATAATGGCTTTACTTATGTACTTTAATCCCGAACAGATAAGAAGTACCTAACTTTGGATAATACAATGCAATAGCAAGATGGGGGTGGTGTGGTATACATTTTAATAAATATTTTTAGCATTTAGTCATAAGGGAGGTTACTTTAGTAGGAAGCAGTGCATCATGTTCCTGAGATATTCCAAGGGTCAGGTGATGTTAATATTAATCCTGGTTACATGAAGCCTACTACTCAAGAACAGGTACATTCCATCTGACATTTTTGTGCAGTTTCTGTCTACCCAAGTTGTGTAAAATGAGATTGTGAAGTAAATGTCTTGATAATACTGCAAAGTCTGGTGCCTATCGATGCAGGAAATAATTTAGGGAATTTTTATATTATTTTACAGTTAAGTGAAATTGTCAGATATCACTTACCGGTCCAAAGAAATTACTGTCCATACTCTTACGATAGTTGTCTCCTTCCATCCAACAATGACCTTTGGGAATTTCAATCAATTTTTCTTTGTAACCCAATGTTCTAGAATAAAGCAAAAAAAAAAAAAAAAAAAAACAATAAGACAAGAAAAAGACGTATAGTATCGTGTATAGACCAGCATGGATGAGAACAATAGTATTAAACATTGTTCCCATTACATACTTCACATAACTACAGGAAGGGTATCCAGATGTAAAAAGGTGTTTTAATAACAAATAAAATATCACCATGAATATGTGGAAATAAGCATATAATCTGCTGTAGATGAAGAGAGGTGGTGAGAGATGACGAAGGACTGCAATGAGTGTAGGGATGCCGTGCTGGAAAAGATTCGTCCAACCCATGTAAGCATGGAAAAGTATGTAAAGTGGTGGTGGTGATGAAATTCGTATTTGTTTAATGTTACATTTTTAGAGCTTAATGCAACCTATGTGCAGTACTTTAGAGCAAGGTACATAACTCTGCCTGCTCTAATTTGACTGGTTCTATTCCTTCTGAACTGAGTCTTCAGTGTATGATTGAGACCATCCAGTTGTAAATAAAATTAGTCTGACAAATGAAAAAAAAAATAGTTGGTAGGAAAGGAGGACAGTAACTTTGCTTTCAGCAAGGTTCTCATGGACAAGTGCTGGTGCATAGCATATATGAAAACTGGTCACCCATAGTTATAGACCTATGAAACAGAGGTTAGTGTGTGGGAGGGGGGGGGGGGGGGGGGGGTACCAACCTGATAAAAAAAAAAGGGGTTGCTCCTGACTCTTCCTATCAAATTGTAACATTAGTATGACTAGTTATCAGAATCAGAAAGTGAGAATATGTGTTTTTAGTTATATCTAAAAACCATTAAACATTAATTGAATAAAGGTCTGAAGTAGAGTGAAATAATTTGATTGAATCATTTGAATTGACTGACTTGCACAGTTTCAAAAGCCTCAGTAGACAAAGCTATGAAATCGCTATGAACTTTCTCTCTCTCTCTCATTATATATATATATAATGGACTCGTCTGTCGTATATCGATGTATGAGGGTTCAACAGTCTTCTGAGTTCATTTTTTTTTATGGTTGTGCTTTAAATGGCACTTTAGTCCGGCTACTGATTTACACATCAAGCCATATATAGTGCAGCTGACAGGATTTTGAGCAGAGCATGATTTAATGTTTGATCAGATCTTCAATCACAAAGATGGACCAGACGAGATTTTACGAAGTTCTTTATACTTTCATGGCAGACAGTTCTCCATTTTCCATGGTCAGCACCTAGGAGTTCAAAACAAGTAAGAGGTATGTTCATAAGATTTAAGCTTGTACTTCAGTTTCTCTTTATATCTGAGTAATGATCTGCCTACATTTGTGCACCATTATGAAGTCGACTATAACAGTACCTTGGGTGTGCGTTCCTCAGTCATCTGTAGCACATGGCCAGCCCATCTGAGTTGGGATTGCATCAGAAATGACTCAATCTCACTGATGTTGCACCTCGTGAAAAAATTGGCATTGGAGATTCTGTCAGAAAGTACATGACCACAGATAGAGCGAAGACAGTAAGCCTATAAATGTGGGTGTGATAAAGTGTCCATGACTTCAAGCCATAAAAAAGTGTTGTCAGTACCACTGCACGATAAACTACAACTATTGTTTTCAGGGATATACCTATGACACCCCATAGACTATGATGTAGTTTTCAAAAGGCAGTTGCTTTAGAGACACGATTGATGATTTCATCATCTAGAGATGCAGAGCAGTTCACCTTGCTGCCAAGGTGAGTAAAGGAGTTGATATATTTCAGATCCTTGCCATCAACACTGATGGGGATGACCATGCCCTGGTTATCTGTGCCCAACAACATCTACTTGTTTGGGGGTGGTTGATGTATTAACTCAGTCTTCTTAATGCTGATTCATCATTCATCATTTCATTTTACGTCCACTTTTCCCTGATTGCAAGGGTGGGACGGGAACTGATTTTGGCTTGATTTCTACAGCTGGATGCCCTTCCTAACACCAACCTCATTTACAGTGAGTGCTGGGTGCTTTTTTTCCGTGGCTCCTCCACGACCACTTTACAGTGGAATGATATGGACCCCAGTCCCTATCATCTCATTTCTACAGCTGAGTAAACTGGAGCAACATGAAATAAAGTGTCTTGCTCAAGGAAACAACACATCACCCGGTCTGAGAATTGAACTCACAACCTTTCGATTGCAAGGCCAATGCTCTCACCACTAAGCCATGTGCCTCCACATGTTAGGCCAAATGACTTACAGTCAGGTGAGAAGCAGTTCATGAATTAATGTGCCTCTTCAAGGGATGTTGCAACAAGTGCAGCATCATCAGTAAACAGTAAATCACAAATAACACTTGTTCACATAAGAGTTGTAGCCTTGATCACTGTTGGTTGAATAACCAGCCTGATGTACGAAAGTCATCATTCTTTGGCCATATCTGATTCCACCAGCATTACTCTCTCTCACACATAAACTTGGTAGAAATCTATCCCTCCTTTTCTCTGGTACCCATCACATACTCTCCCCTAACACGACATACCCCCTATTAGTATTGAGTGATGTTTCTCATGTTTATTCCCTATTCAATCACTACTCAATTTTCTACCCAACACTCATACCCGCCTTCCTTCTAACTTACCACTCTATTTCCCCTTCCATAAATCATACTCTCTCCTCTTTCAACTCTTGGTCATTCCTTATCTTCAAATCACCCTTTTAGTTATGGAAACTTCATGGAATGTAGAGGTCTCACTAGCCTTGCTCTGCAGCAGACAAAACAACCTGTAGTGCTGGTGTCCTAATAAAATATATTCAGTACACTCTGTAAAGGGGTCAGTGATTGAATTGGTGACAACATAAGGTAGAAAAGGCTGTTTAGTTTTTTGAGAATATGATAAAATATACTCAATACACTTTGTAAAGTGGTTATGGTAGGAAGGGCATCCAGCTGTAGAAACCATAAAGTTTGAAACATGAGTGTGATGTGGTTACCAACATGTCCAGATGGGTAGTAATTCTTAATAAGAATTGACTCAGACTGTGACAACACATCCAACCCATGCCAGTATGGAAAGCAGACATATGATGATGATATACAGGGTGCGGACGATATTTGTTCACAAGATTACTGTCTAGGAAAAAATAACACAGTAGTTTTATTTTTTAAGATATATTTATCAAACTTGGGTCAGTTTGTCTTCATGACTTGTTCTTTCGATCTCACTCGATAAACCCGCCATTGGCTTTGATGATGGCCTCAAGGCGGCCTCGGAACCGGCTACAAGCCTTCGTCACTGTCCCCCGACTTAGACCCCTAAGGCACTTGTGATTCTGGCCCTCAGATCGTCTTTCATATTGCAGCTAGATCTGTTGGTGTCTAGTTCCACTGCGCCCCACACAAAGAAGTCGAGGGGGTTGCAGTCATTAGGTGAGCTGAGAGGCCAGATGTCAGGTGAAGTGTGGTTGACAAAGTTCTCTGACAGCCAGGCTTGGGTCTTTTGGCTGGTATGGCAGGGCGCTGAATCTTGCTGCCACATGTACGGCCTACCTGCAGCTACCTGGTCAATCCAGGGCTTTACTACCTCGCTCAGGACGTGGATGTAGCAATCGGTGTTCAGCTTGAGGCCCTCAGGGAAGAAGTGAGGTGGCATGACGTCACCTTGACTGCTGACGACACCTAAGACCAATGTCGTTGCTGGAAACTTTGTCTGCATGACTCTGGGCACATCTTTGGATGAGACAGCGAGTCACCTGTTGTTCTGGGAGTTTATCTTCTGGTCTTGGCAGAAGTTTTTCTCGTCGGAGAAAAACCACAGCATGTCTGGCTCCAGTGGGTGTTTCAACTTGTTGATCAGCTTCTTTGCGTGCATCAGTCGCTTTTCTTGCATCGCCTTTGACAGAAATTGTCCTTTCCTCATCTTGTATGAAACGTAGCGAATGTCTTCATGTACCACCAGCCTAATGAGCTTTTCATCCACGCCTTTCTCCCTTGCAATGGCACGCATCGACTTGCTAGGTTCATTGTTGATGAGATCCTGAACTTCAGCGACGAACTCGGACATTCTGAAGGCGTCAGATCGTTGATCATGTGTTTTCCTCTCTGATGTTGCTTCGTAGTCGAATCCTGAATCTTCCAATTCCTTTCTGACCTTTTCCACCATTCTCCTGCTGACACTGAGAAAGTCTGAAATTTCCTTATTTGTCCTCCCAGCACGGATTCCAAGAAGAACTCCGTGTCTCTTCCACAAATTTGGAGGTTCAAAATTATTCATAATCAATTATTCAGAAAATAAATAATGGAAATATAGTCACTGTTTTTATGAAGACAAGAGTGACAACGGAAGTAAAAAAAATTTGCATAAAATTAGCAGTTGAAAATTGCGAACAATTGTATGTAATGTGCGTGTGTGTCCAGGATTGTGAGGCAGTGCATTAGGGAAAATTATGATGTCATTGGTGAGAAGTGTATCCAAGATGATAAAGGTGCACTTATTCTCACAGGCGCCGAAAAGAAAGCTGTGTAGAAAAGCCATTATGGAAGATTACTAAAGGAGGAGAATGCATGGCAGAAAGAGACCCTATCCCCAAATGGACCCTACAGAGGGCCCCAGCTGTACAAGTCAGCAGCAGAATAGTAAGGCAATTAAGGATATGAAGACCTGGAAAGCAGCCAGTCCATTGGGAATAGTTGCTGAGATGCTGAAAGCATCTGGGTCGGTAGGTCACACCTTAACCACACATTTTGTAAACCAAGTAATACTAGATGGTGTCATACTAGCACAGCATCATCATTGTCAACTGCTACACACACACACACACACACACATATATATATATATAGGGTAAAGGATAAATACCCCTTCGGTCATGAATACCATGGGATTTGCACCTAGTAAGTTCCCCTTTGAGGCACACGTCCAGGCAAGGTGTTTTTGTGGAAGACCAGCAGTAGCCCATGCATACCAGTCTCCCTTCTCCACGCCACTGGCATTGTCCAAGGGAAGGGCAATGGCTGATACAGCTTGGCACCAGTGACAACTCATTTCTACAGCTGAGTTAACTGGAGCAACAAGAAATAAAGTGTCTTGCTCAAGGACACAACACATCATCAGGTCCAGGAATTAAACTCATAAGCTAACGATTGTAAGTCCAACACTCTAGCCACTAAGCCATGCACCTTAATATATATATATGATAAATGTAGGAATTCTAATTAATACAAAAGTACAGACTCAATAAATAGCCCTATGGCAGAAATGTGTTCATGCATATGTATGTATGCATATGTGTGATAATGTGCATTTGTATGGGGAGATTATTTAACAGTTTCCATACCACTGAAGAAAATCAATAAAATACAATTTTTAAAATGTAAATTAAGTGGACATTAGAAGCACATCTCATAGAAATTCATTTTAGATGTTTTCAAAAATGGTGTCAGATCGTTAAACCACCCATGTGTGTGTGTGTTTAGTCATTAAAACACACTTCAATAGCTAAGTCACACACCTACACCACTAAAATAATACACCTCAATAATTAAAACACACAATTCAACATTAAAACACACTTCAATAACTAAAACACACTTGTCAGTCATTAAAACATGCACTACAATCATTAAAACACACACATCTCATTAAAAACACATTTCAACCACTAAAACACACACTTCAATAATTAAAACACACATATCAATCACTTGTAACAATACATATGCTTATGTAGATGATATAATCCTTAATTGCTCTTTTTTTAACCTTGTGCACACAAACCTTATCTACATGCAACTTAATCTCTCACCAGACTTGTACTACGACAATCATCATCATCATCACCGTTTAATGTCCATTTTCCATGCTGGCATGGGTAGGACGAGTTATCCTATTGTGAGCAATGCTAGGTCAGGTGACCATGTCTTGCTCATACAGGACCAATTTTGGCTTGGTTTTTACAGCTGGATGACCTTCCTAGTGCCAACTACAACTTACAGTGAGTCCTGGGTGCTTTTTGTTGTGACACCTACATGACCACTTTACAGTGTGAGCTGGGCACTTTTTGTCATACACAACCACTTTACAGTGTGGATTGGGTGCTTTTTGTCATGACACCATCACAACCATTTTACAGTGTGGACTAGGTGCCTTTTGCTGTGACATCTACATGACCACTTTACAGTGTGGACTGGGTGCTTTTTGCCATGACACCTACATGACCGCTTGACAGTGTGGACTGGGTGCTTTTTGCCGTGACACCTACATGGCCACTTGATAGTGTGGACTGGGTGTTTTTTGCTGTGACACCTACACAACCACTTTACAGTGTTGGCTGGAGGCTTCACTGGATTTATACTTCAGGTTATCTTCATGGGAGATGTCAGCTTGTCCTCATGGGAGAAACATTTGAAAATATCAAACAATGCAGACAAACCAATCTAATCTCTTTCAACAATACAAAGGTTTGATCACTACACATGTCAAGGAAGCAAACTTGTATGTTTCCTTTCAAATACTGAATAACACATAATGGAAAACTCTGAATCAATACAAATATTAGACTGCACAATCTCTGATGATCTCTTATAGTGACTCTACATATATAACTGTTTCTACTTTAGACACAAGGTCAGCAATTACCCAGTACATTACTGGTACTTTATTTTATCGACCACGTAAGGATGAAAGGCAAAGTTAACCTCGGCGGGACTCTACATATATAACGTTGTAAAAAATGCACCATAAAAACTCTTATTTCTTTTAGGTTCAAATATTATTTCAGCTATCATAATTTTCTAACCTTCCATCAAGATTAAGTAAGACCCACACTGAAGTACTGCTCAAATATCTAAGACATTGCTATAGCTCCTTGCATAAATCCATTAACATTTACATTACTCTATATATACTATTGTATTTTCGTGTTAAAGGCTTTATCTCCCACAATATCTCACATAATATCAAATCTATGAGATTTTGATATTTATTTTGAGAACATAAGTATGAGTGGCCAGTTACAACCGGTTTGAACAGAAAGAGGTGAGAGAATTCTGGCTGGATACAGCCAGTATAAGTGCTAAAGGGTTAACATTCTAAACTTCATCCAAAAGAAAGTAATTTGACTGACTAACAAAGATTCAACTAACTAAATACTACATCCTTTGGCTCATAGATATGTTGTTTCTTCTCTGTATCATGAATCACTACCCTAAAAATCTTGTCTTCTTTTAAATATCTAGCTGCATTTCCCATCTACTCAGACACATAATACACCCAACAGGCTCATATTTTGTTTTTCCTAACGGAAGAAGGGGCTGTACTCATGGCCTTTGCAGATCCTCTATGATTGATGAGATCTCTTTCAAAACCCCACAATGTAAAACAAGTTTTCCCCAATCATTACTCCTCAGAACTGTAATCCTTTGGAATTTTCTCCTGCTGGCAAACATCATCTTAGAGATGTTTATCAACATACAAATTTCTCCTCCAATCTAGAGAGCCTACAAAGCTTTACATCACCTTTCTCCTCTTTTGACTAACAAAAAAAAAAATGAAATTATAACACACACTTCAAACAATTAAGTTTTCATTAACAGCATTTTGATGGCAATTATAATTTTATTTTTCTAACATTAATCTAAATTTCTCAGCCATTTAATATTTGTGTGTGTGTGTGTGTGTTCACGTACACACACATATATAAAGTTTTCAGTCAGGTATATTTTGTCATATAAATTAATATAGTTCAAACTCAGTTATAGTTATGGTTAGAGCAAACAAGCTGCACATGTCTGCTGCCGACAAGTATACCTGTCTATTCTTACATGAATACTACACATAACATACTTGACTTACTTAACTCAGTGCAAAAAAAAAGCTCTTGGGATCATCACAGTTGATGGAGTAAGCCTCTCTATCAACAGCCTGCATCACAGGAGACAGGTTTTTACAACAACAGTTCTTAATAAAATGTACACAAGCTACAATCTATTAGAATATTGGACACATTCTTTACACTTGGACACATTCTGTTACCTGATCCCAGGACCCATCCAGTGATTAGAAATTTTCTACACTTAATATAATACATGAAACAAAGTTCTTAACCCTTTCATGACAGTATATCTAATGAAATATACTCTATTTCACATAATTAATAAATTATTTATTATTTCATTACTAAGATTGATAACGAAAAATATGGTTCTTGCATAAAATTATTTAAAAAAATTTAAATCTAAATACAACCCTTTAAAATGGGTGGTTTTGTTTCATAGAACCAGGGCTGGTTTGGCTGATATCAAAAGGGTTAAAGCTACAATTGAAACCATCTCAGTAGATAAAATGCAAGCTTGCTATTCTCAGTTTCCGTAGTACAGTGAACCATTAATTACTCTGAAGAACCATTCTTTGATCCTACATGATCAACTACATTATTATTCATGAATGTATGTAATAAAAGATAAATAAACTTGAGTTAATGGGATTCAAACAATAGGAACTGAATTTTATATTTATGATAATAGAAAAAAAACAAAAAAAAACATATAATAGCCTTGATTGATAGCATTGTTTACTAAAAAACGTTGATGTAATCAGAATGAACTTTTTTGAACTAAACATAAGTCAATTTAAAAAGAAATGATGATGATGATGATGATGGTGATAAAAAAAACAAGGAAAGTGAAGACAATATACAGAGCCCTACAACTACAGATAGCAACAGAAGACAGAGAGTTCAAGCACCATCATCACCACTCGTCGACTACTGTCGAGATGATGGATCTCACTCTCATGCCCCAGAATTCCCTCTCCCCCATCGCCGCCCCCAGGTCCTGTCTACTGATTCCCATATCCCTAGAGATAACGGCAGGGAATGACAGCTTCCTACTCCTAGTCAGGCTGGAGTCCGGGTTCCAGAGCAAGAGAGTTCAAGCATAGAAGACTTTGTGATGACAGAAGTAGGGAACCAAAGGAATTATGTAGCAGTATAAGGAGTGGTCTTACTAGAAAGCAATGATATGAGCAGAAAAACTTTCAAAGAAATTGTTTTGAAATACTGAAGGGCATTGAGATGAGAAGTCGTTCCAGTGGCTAAAAAAGGAAAGTGACAAAAGCGACAAATGTCTTAATCTTAGTTGGTGCTTAAATCTATCACAGTTAACACCTTTTACACATGATTGATTTTGATATGACTGGCTTCTCTACCACTGGGGTTGATAATTAATATAATCATTTGAAATCCTTGATTGTAGTGTCACATCATGGCCCCCAACCATGTACCAGTAAAATAATAAAGATATATAAATAATATACTGGTACCAGTAAAATAATAAAGATATATAAATAATAACCAATATAAAATAGATGTAATGCAGTTATAAGGAGAGAGAGAAATCAGGCTATTAGTGTGAGATAGAGAGGGCTGAGCTAGGCAGAAACACTGTTAAAATACATCAAATATTACATCATGATGGACAACAGCAACAACTGAATGTGAGAAGAGAGGGAGGTGTAGATAAACATATCAATGAAATATAAAAGACTGGTAAAAGAGTGAAAGGAAGAGAAAATGAAAGAATGGAAAAAGAGTAAAAGAAAAACAAGAAAGAATGCAAACAATGAACGATAAGAAAAGAAAATGAGTGAAGCAGAAGAATAATGTTAGAAAATGGAAATGAAAAAAAAATGTTTCAGTGGAATGGAAATGATTAGAATGAAATATTGTGGGTGAAAGAGGAAGATTTTGACTAAAATGGTTCAAGTTAAAATTGGCAAGGAAATTGTTTCTGTTGCACAGTCTCATGTTTCTTTGTCTCTGTCACTGTTGAAATATTCTTCAGAGTACCATGTACTGAATGCTTGCATACACCATTCTCATATACTGAAAGAAATGCATTGGAGGAACAAAACACAACTAAAAAGCAAAGAGCAATGCAAAAACAACAACAAATACAAAAAAAAAAAATTACATCAAGAAGGAATGTAAATTTTTGTCATCACTCAGCAATTGAGTTTTTCAAGAACATTGAGAACATTGTTCGTAATAAAATTTTGGTAAGAGAAATGGTTTGATTAAAAAGCCTATTGCTATAAAATAGCTTTCAGAAAAGAAAAGAGAGAAAGAAGGAAATAAAGGAAGAAAGAAGGAAAAGAGAAAGAAATAACAAGTATTTCTTGTGTTCTTAATCAATAGTTGATGTTTGTAACATTATATGTGATGTATGAGACACACAAAACTGCCTCTGTATTTGTACATGGCTCATTTCTTTATTCCACTCATTCACTCAAAAGTTTTCTGCCATTTTAACAACCAGAAAATCATTAGCATATCCAGAATTATTCTGTATGTCTGTTTTGTTATTCAAGGTAGAAATCAGAAAAATATAGCCTCTTTTATCCAAAACAGACGAATATGCAGAGTGAGTGTGTGTAAGAGGGTGTAAATGGGTGTACCCTGCTACATCTATACAATTACTCTGCTTAATATTTACTTATAATACTGGTGATATGACTGCATGTGTAATGTGATGGAAATTATCCCTACTACTTCCTCAAATACTTTGCTACATAAAGATCTTTTCCAAGAATTAAACATTTTCTTTCCTTTCTTCTTGTGATTCAGTGGATTGGTTAAGTTGTTTGAATGTTGGACAAAATACATTGCAGTATCTGTTCCAGCTCTTTATATTCTGAGTTCAAATCATATATGGTCGCTACAGCTGAATACCCTTCCTAACAACGTGCCCATCATTACACTAATCTGGCATGGGAGAAGTGAGTTGGTGTTGATAATAGATCTAGATAATGTGGATTATGGTAATGGTTGATAAATGGATTGGTAAACATAGTTACACACCACACGTGAATATATATGTGATTGTATGAGACTGGCACATATATCTTCATGTCTTCTTTACGAAGGCAATATCTCAATTTGGTCTCTTCAGTTGAATTATCGAAATCAGTAAGATTAAATGACCTATCTATCTATCACCTTCTTAATTTATGGTACAATTGTTTCATAAAAACTACAGTTTGACAAATGTGTCCAAACACGGAAGAACCAAACTCCCACTGTCATCGCCACCACCTCTATCACTCTCCCCCCATCTTTCTGTATTATGAGCAAATGGGGTCCCACGTGCTGGCTGCCCTACAGTCCTGGCGGACAGACTGGACAAGGCATTCAATAGTCCAGCAGCTTCAATGATTCAGGACAGGGATTTGAATCTGGCAGTTATTAGTTTGCAAGACTGCTACTTGGTTAGCCATGACACCACCAGTACCCTGTATTGTTTATGTCCACTGCAGCTTATTTACAGTTGTTGCCGCTCCTATACGGGATACAGATATTACCATTTATTACAATAGTAGCAACAACAATAACTATCAGGTAATAACAATAAAAAATAGCAACAACAACAACAGTAACAACAATATTATCACAACAATAACATCATCAACAACAACAACAGTAACAACAATATTATCACAACAATAACATCAACAATATTATCACAACCCATAACACCAACAACGTTATCACAACAATAGCAACAACAACAACAAGACTAACAATAGCATCAATAACAATAATAGCAACAACAACAACTAAGATATCACAACAATAATAATAGCAACAACAACAACAGTAACAACAAAAATATCACAATAACAATAACAGCAATAACAACAACAGTAACAACAATGATATCACAGCAGTAACAACAACAGCAACAGCAACAGCAACAGCAACAACAACAACAACAAGTAAACTTTGCAGCCACTGCAGTATCAGTTGTACCAATTTCAGCAATATGAAGCATAGAGTGGGGAGATGATTATTGAATTCAATATTTCATATTAAATAATTGTTTCTACTTTAGGCACAAGGCCAGCAATTACCCAGTACATTACTGGTACTTTATTTTATCGACCCCGTAAGGATGAAAGGCAAAGTCAACCTCGGCGGGATTTGAACTCAGATCGTAAAGGGCCGTAACTATGCTGGAAAGCATGGCGTCCGACCCTCTACTGATACTGCCAATCCACCATATTTCATATTAAATAATATTTAAATGAAATAAAATTAAGATGGCTTAATATGGTCTGGTGCTATCTAGATGACCACAGCTTTCTGGTGAGGGTGAGTGATGTAATGTGGTCAAATACCACTGGTCACTGATGTAGTGTAGGACCACTGGGACTCAATATGGTCTGGTGCTATCTAGATGACCACAGCTTTCTGGTGAGGGTGAGTGATGTAATGTGGTGAAATACCACTGGTCACTGATGTAGTGTAGGACCACTGGGGCTTAATATGGTCTGGTGCTATCTAGATGACCACAGCTTTCTGGTGAGGGTGAGTGATGTAATGTGGTGAAATACCACTGGTCACTGATGTAGTGTAGGACCACTGGGGCTTAATATGGTCTGGTGCTATCTAGATGACCACAGCTTTCTGGTGAGGTTGAGTGATGTAATGTGGTGAAATACCACTGGTCACTGATGTAGTGTAGGACCACTGGGGCTTAATATGGTCTGGTGCTATCTAGATGACCACAGCTTTCTGGTGAGGTTGAGTGATGTAATGTGGTGAAATACCACTGGTCACTGATGTAGTGTAGGACCACTGGGGCTTAATATGGTCTGGTGCTATCTAGATGACCACAGCTTTCTGGTGAGGGTGAGTGATGTAGTGTGGTGAAATACGACTGGTCACTGATGTAGTGTAGGACCACTGGGGCTTAATATGGCCTGGTGCTATCTAGATGACCACAGCTTTCTGGTGAGGTTAAGTGATGTAATGTGGTGAAATACGACTGGTCACTGATGTAGTGTAGGACCACTGGGGCTTAATATGGTCTGGTGCTATCTAGATGACCACAGCTTTCTGGTGAGGTTAAGTGATGTAATGTGGTGAAATACCACTGGTCACTGATGTAGTGTAGGACCACTGGGGCTTAATATGGTCTGGTGCTATCTAGATGACCACAGCTTTCTGGTGAGGGTGAGTGCTGTAATGTGGTGAAATGCCACTGGTCACTGGTGTAGTGTAGCACCACTGGTCAGTAGTGTAGTGTAGGACCACTGCGGCCCAATATGGTCTGGTGCTATCTAGATGACCACAGCTTTCTGGTGAGGGTGAGTGCTGTAATGTGGTGAAATGCCACTGGTCACTGGTGTAGTGTAGCACCACTGGTCAGTAGTGTAGTGTAGGACCACTGCGGCCCAATATGGTCTGGTGCTATCTAAATGACCACAGCTTTCTGGTGAGGGTGAGTGCTGTAGTGTGGTGAAATACCACTGGTCACTGGTGTAGTGTAGTACCACTGGTCACTCGTGTGATGTAGTACCACTGGTCACTGGTGTAGTGTAGTACCACTGGTCACTGGTGTGGTGAAATACCACTGGTCACTGGTGTAGTGTAGTACCACTGGTCACTCGTGTGATGTAGTACCACTGGTCACTGGTGTAGTGTAGTACCACTGGTCACTGGTGTGGTGAAATACCACTGGTCACTGGTGTAGTGTAGTACCACTGGTCACTCGTGTGATGTAGTACCATTGGTCACTGGTGTAGTGTAGTACCACTGGTCACTGGTGTGGTGAAATACCACTGGTCACTGGTGTAGTGTAGTACCACTGGTCACTCGTGTGATGTAGTACCATTGGTCACTGGTGTAGTGTAGTACCACTGGTCACTCGTGTGATGTAGTACCACTGGTCAACAGTGTGGTGTAATACCACTGGTCACTGGTGTGATGTAGTACCACTGGTCATTGGTGTAGTGTAGTACCACTGGTCACTCGTGTGATGTAGTACCACTGGTCACTGGTGTGATGTAGTACCACTGGTCACTCGTGTGATGTAGTACCACTGGTCACTGGTGTGATGTAGTACCACTGGTCACTGGTGTGATGTAGTACCACTGGTCACTGGTGTGATGTAGTACCACTGGTCACTCGTGTGATGTAGTACCACTGGTCACTGGTGTGATGTAGTACCACTGGTCACTCGTGTGATGTAGTACCACTGGTCACTCATGTAGTGTAGTACCACTGGTCACTCGTGTGATGTAGTACCACTGGTCACTCATGTAGTGTAGTACCACTGGTCACTAGTGTAGTACCACTGGTCACTAGTGTAGTACCACAGGTAATTGGTGTAGTGTAGTTATGCATCAAAAACAACATTGCTAGCTGAAGAAGTGAGTATTCCGTTTGTCTGTGTCTCTTATGAGTTCTTGTACTTGTCATTATTTAGCTATATATCTATATATATAAAGTTGTAGTTCCTGTCT
Source organism: Eledone cirrhosa (assembly GCA_964016885.1). Lineage (NCBI taxonomy): Eukaryota > Metazoa > Mollusca > Cephalopoda > Octopoda > Eledonidae > Eledone > Eledone cirrhosa. The sequence continues at coordinate 235,888,295 of OZ024740.1, read as the reverse complement.
GTTTGTTTCTTTGTTCACAAACTCCTCCTGTTTTGGAGATAGACCCCCATAACCATATATATTCTGAAACTACATTGCCCAGGGTACTTGGATAAGTATATTTCATTTTAATCAAAGAGTTTCCCGGGGGCACAAACACCCGCTGAAAATTTTTTCCCTTCGATTTATATGAAATTTAAACCATAGTTAAATGACAAAAGTTTTGAATTGATATTGTGAAAAAAATTATTTTCAAGAAACAAAATAAGAATAAGATTTAATAATGTAATTTTAATTTGATATATTACAAAAATTAATGTTTTCCAAATTTTCATGCATTACATTTTACATTGAGTAATATTGAAATGCAGAGTTTTTCTCCATAAATTATATCACTGATTTAAAATCAATCATTTTCTTACCCCAAAAAATGTGTGAAACGCAGCAAGACACGGGTAATTTGACTAGTATATATGTATGTAAAAGAAAAACAATCGGTACAGTATATATATATATATATATATATATATATTTCTAACGATCGACTTTCGTCAAATCGGACCGAGGAAACAGTGTTTCCATTGGTCTTTCCAATTGCTAATACTATCTATCGGTCGCAACTCCAGGTAGAAGGAGCAGCGTGAAATAAAGTGTCTTGCTCAAGGACATAACGCATCGCCCGGTTCAGGAATCAAACTCACAACCTCACGATTGCGAATCCAGTTCTCTAACCACTCAGCCACACGCCTTCACATATATATATATATATATATATATATATATGTATTTATATATGTGTGTGTGTGTGTATGCTTCTCTTCTTCCCTTCATGAAGGTGAAGCATACATTTTGCTTTTTGTAATTATTAGAATATATGTAGCTCGCCACATCTGCATATTCATAGATCTGCTAACTGGAGCAGTTGTGCCAACCTATTGTTGAATTAATAGTAAATCATCTGCGAAGCCACTGGTGTTCATGATGCCCAGGTCACCTAATTAAACCGATGATCATAACATAAACTACTGCTTACTATGAGATAAGCAGGATTTTTATTGAGGCTTACTCCTCTAGATCTGACCTGTTCTGCTAGACTACCCTATGACAGCCATATCAGAGGCATCTCATGTAGGATATGACTTTTGACCACTGAGAGAGGCTAGGGTGCTTAGCTTGAATGAGCATATATTGTGCGTCATTAGTTCCCTGAGTGGCATGTTGAACAGACACTGGGACACACAGGGATACCACATAAGACCACCCAGTGACAGCCACTACAGCTCTGCACACACTTAAATTAGCATATACATAATTACACAACAACACGATATATACATATGTACATACTATTGGATGGCCATTGACTCATATGAGTTCCTCTGCCCTTTGTCAGGTTTTGTTTTTCATCCTGCAGGGATAATTCGTTTTTGTTTTTCATCCTGCAGGGATAATTCGTTTTTGTTTTTCATCCTGCAGGGATAATTTTGTTTTTCATCCTGCAGGGATAATTCGTTTTTGAGGAGGTGTGATGAAAGAGCTTTCACAATATCTAAACAACGTTCCGGTTATCAAACCAACCAACCACCAACCAACCAACCGGAAAATTATAATAAATTGAAGTGAAAACCAACAGGTATGTGTGTTTTTATTGGCAACATTACCATCCCAAAGTATAACAATATATATACATACAGGGTGTGGACGATATTTGTTCGCAATTTTCAACTGCTAATTTTATGCAAATTTTTTTTACTTCCGTTATCACTCTTGTCTTCATAAAAACAGTGACTATATTTCCATTATTTATTTTCAGAATAATTGATTATGAATAATTTTGAACCTCCAAATTTGTGGAAGAGACACGGAGTTCTTCTTGGAATCCGTGCTGGGAGGACAAATAAGGAAATTTCACACTTTCTCAGCGTCAGCAGGAGAATGGTGGAAAAGATCAGAAAGGAATTGGAAGATTCAGGATTCGACTACGAAGCAACATCAGAGAGGAAAACACATGATCGACGATCTGACGCCTTCAGAACGCCTGGGTTCGTCACTGAAGTTCAGGATATCATCAACAATGAACCTAGCAAGTCGATGCGTGCCATTGCAAGGGAGAAAGGCGTGGATGAAAAGCTCATTAGGCTGGTGGTACATGAAGACATTCGCTACGTTTCATACAAGATGATGAAAGGGCAATTTCTGTCAAAGGCGTTGCAAGAAAAGCGACTGAAGCACGCAAAGAAGTTGATCAACAAGTTGAAATACCCACTGGAGCCAGACATCCTGTGGCTTTTCTCCGACGAGAAAAACTTCTGCCAAGACCAGAAGATCAACTCCCAGAACAACAGGTGGCTCACTGTCTCATCCAAAGACTTGCCCAGAGTCATGCAGACGAAGTTTCCAGCGACAACATTGGTCTTAGGTGTCGTCAACAGTCAAGGTGACGTCATGCCACCTCACTTCTTCCCTGAGGGCCTCAAGCTGAACACCGATGGCTACATCCGCATTCTGAGCAAGGTAGTAAAGCCCTGGATCAACCAGGTAGCTGCAGGTAGGCCGTACGTATGGCAGCAAGACTCAGCACCCTGCCATACCAGCCGAAAGACCCAAGCCTGGCTGTCAGAGAACTTCGTCGACCACTCTTCCCCCGACATCTGGCCTCCCAGCTCGCCTGACTGCAACCCCCTCGACTTCTTTGTGTGGGGCGCAGTGGAATGAGACACCAACAGATCTAGCTGCAATACGAAAGACGATCTGAAGGCCAGGATCACAAGTGCCTTTAGGGGCCTAAGTCGAGGGACAGTGACGAAGGCCTGTAGGCGGTTCCGAGGCCGTCATCAAAGCCAATGGTGGGTTTATCGAGTGAGATCGAAAGAACAAGTCATGAAGACAAACTGACCCAAGTTTGATAAATATATCTTAAAAAACAAAACTACTGTGTTATTTTTTCCTAGACAGTAATCTTGCGAACAAATATCGTCCGCACCCTGTATATATATATTATGTTTAATATAGAAATGGCTTCTACAGAACTAAAACTGTTTCATTCAAAAGCCATTTCTATATTAAACATGTTTACATTCTACTAATGTATTGAGTATCATACTAATTGTGATTACCCCTAATTGAACCTGGGACACACACACACATGTATAATAGTCTTTAAGACTATACAGAGCATTTGATGTTTTTCCAAATTGAGGGATAAGTATTTTAAACTTTATTTTATCATGAGTTAAGGGTCTATTGATTTTTCCATGGATTTCATTTAATTCTGTGGATTAACCTGTATCCTGATTCGCTTTTGAGATGAGTTTGAATTATTTTTCCTACATCTTACGTTAACTATTTTTCCCATCTTGACGACATAGTCGCATATATGTTATGGAATGCTGTTAGCTTCTCACTAAAACAATTTCTATACCTTTCATTTATATATATATATATATATATATATATATATATATCATAAAACATAAATCTATAAATTTATATATATATATATATATATATATATATATATATATATATATATATATAAATATATAAAACAGTTAAACATTAACTAAATAAGTACTCAATACATGTGAGCAGAGTATAAAGGGTGGCCGTGAATTTGAAGTTGCAGTGATGGTTATGAACATGTTCATGCTTGTAAAACACACACACACACACACACCCATATTACACACCTACATGCATACACATATGTATCTTTTCTTAATAAAAGGCTTTCATTGGAAAATGAAGAGGTATACCATTGCCGTGGTTACATGTCATATATATGGGGATATTTCTGCCACATTTTCATAACTGATTTCTATATTATTTATTTGTCATCCCTCCACCCCCAAAATAACATTGAAAAATAAGAGAAACGACAAACACTGTCAGAATTTCCTTTTTACAGATAATTGCTATATTTTTCTTTCCCAAAATTACCTCTCTTTTCAGGTTTTTCTCATCTCTTCTCCAAACATTTCAATACATTATTGCTGTTTTAAAAAAGCCTTATTGAGAAGGTTGTACAACACATATATAGAACTTTCAAATAAATTACATCAACGATGCCGGAATATGATTGGCTAGAAATGTGACTGAGATGACTTTAGAATATCTTATATCTGTAAATATGAATTAGATGAACACCTAGCTTTTTAACAAGACAAATAGACACAGCTAGGAAATATTGAATATGGAAACATATCTATGTATATAATGAAACTATTCCTGAACATTGATACACTTATCTATAAAGAAATATGCACACAATAATGGTAGCATAATTCATTTTATTACAAAATTCACTGTAATACGTATTTTTGTGGTGTTAAATGTAAGGCAGCCATCATGCAATTGCTAACCTGACTTCTTTAGACAGCAACTTAGGTAATTACTTGTTATGTAATATTTCTAATGGAATAAAAGCTATTGACACAGGGAAGAACTGGTATACCTACTATGTTGTCTGAAGAAGTTGTGTTAGTGCTTGCATGATGGCAGTATTATGTAATTATTAGCACCCCAGAAATGCGTATTACAATGAATTTCATAATAAAATGAATTATGAATATCTAGCCTTCACATTTCTATCATTATTGTACATATACTTTGTCATGGATTACCACATCTAAATTGGAATGGTATATATGATGTTGAGTGCTTGAACTTAATTACATCATTATTTATTGATTGCAAAAGCAACCCTAGGTAGTCAACATGATATAACAAATACACACACACATATATCATCATCATTATTTTACGTCTGCTTTTCCCTGCTTACAAGGGTGGGACGGGAACTGATTCTGGCTTGATTTCTACAGCTGGATGCCCTTCCTAACACCAACCTCATTTACAGTGAATGCTGGGTGCTTTTTTGCCGTGGCACCTCCTCGACCATTTTGCAGTGGAATGATAGGGACCCCAGTTATCACCTCATTTCTACAGCTGAGTAAATTGGAGCAATGTGAAATAAAGTGTCTTGCTCAAGGAAACAACACATCACCCGGTCTGAGAATTGAACTCACAACCTTTCGATTGCAAGGCCAATGCTCTAACCATATATATATATATATATAACGAAGGAAATGTGGTAAGGAACCAGGTGGACCATAACGCACCAATATATATATATATATATATATATATATATATATATAGAGAGAGAGAGAGAGAGAGAGAAAGAGAAATTTTATTCTCACCTGAGATAGAGTGATGATTAAAAACACAAAAGTCCCTCCGTAGTGAGGAACGTACCTCCCAACATAACCTAGTTGTAAGTGACTTAAAAGTTAGGGTCAGACAGCCATCTGAAGGATATGGAAGATGAAGAAGTCCTTAAGCAGTAACAAATTTAGAGGTATTAGGCTAGAAGCTTTTGACAGTAAGGAAGAAGAAATACAGACATAAAATATAGAGGAACAGTGGGAATTCCTGAGAGATAATCTGCTGAAGGCCACAAACAAAATCTGTGACTGGAGCAGGGCTCCAGGTAGAAAGAGAGGGATTTAGTGATGGAATGGAATAGTAGGGTGAATGAGGCAATTAAGTTCAAGAAACAGGTATGGAAAGAATGGCAAAATAGGGGAAGCAGAGAACATTACCAGGGAGCTACAAATATACTTTGTAAGGAGGGAAGTAACAAATACAAAATATTATGCATGGTTTGTGACACGAGGACAAAAGACGTAATGTATTCAGGATTGCATAGCAGAAAAGTGTGTCCATGATGATAATGGTACACTTGCTCTCACTGATGCTGAAAAGAAGGTAGCATGGAAGTGTCATTAAGAAAGAATGCTGAATGAGAAAATGCATGGGAAGAAAATAGTTTACCCCAAGTTAACCCAACAGAGGGATCAGCCATACAAGTCAGCAGCAGTGTAGTAAGTAAGGCAATTAAGGATATGAAGACAGGCAAATCAGCTGGACCATCAAGGATAATTGCTGAGATGCTGAAGTATCTGGCATGGTAGGTCACACCTGTATCATAAACCAAGTAATACAAAATTGTGACATACCCAATGACTGGCATAGCAGCATCATTGTCAACTGCTACAAGGGCAATGGAGATGCATTAGGCAGGGGAAACTATAGAGGCATTAAGTTGGTTGACCAGGTCATGAAGGTCAGGGAAAGAGTTATTGCACAGCTGATTAGGGACTGAGTTAACCTAGATGAAATGCAGTTTGGATTTGTGCGAGGTAAAAGTACCACAGATACCCTCTTCCTTGTGAGGCAACTTCAGGAGAAGTACTTAGCTAAAATATTGGCAACATGACCCTCCCAAAGCATAACAATATCGGTTTCAACACACATTTCAGATAAAGAATTTTGCTAAACAAATTCAGAAACGATATATATATATATATATCTACATATTTATATATATATATTTTTACATATATATAATCTGTTATTTTAATAAATATCATCATCATCATCATCATCATCAGGTTTAGCGTCCGTGTTCCACGCTTGCATGGGTTTGGACGGGGGTTTTCCCACTTGAGGCAAGAGTGGTTGTCTTGCTCGCATAGGACTGTCTGGCGGGTTTTCTACAGTTGGATGCCCTTCCTAACACCAACCACATTTACAGTGTGGGATATATATATATATATATATATATATATATATATATATACATACATATATATATAGTAATAATAATAAATTTGAAGACTAAAATCCAAAGAGGGCTCGATAAGGATAAATATATATCAAATATATAAAAACCGTAGAGCAAATATTTATTAAAATAACAGATTAAAGTTTAAGCAAAGAATCGCTGCTTTCACCCTTAACGGGATCTTCTGAAAATATTTACCTCCGCATTTGCAGATTGACTTTTTTAGTTTCAGAAGATCCCGTTAAGGGTGAAAGCAGCGATTCTTTGCTTAAACTTTAATCTGTTATTTTAATAAATATATATACAGGGTGGGGCATAATTCCTGTTACAAAGTTTTAAATCACTTTTAATAATACATTATGTTTAATAATACATTATGTTGCTAATATAACTAATATATTTGTATCATATCCATGCACTATAACTATATTATCCATGCATAATAACTACATTACTCCATTAACAATTTGCAATGTCCATA
>OZ024740.1:235846207-235873707 GCA_964016885.1 Eledone cirrhosa | reverse complement strand
CCCTCCAATCACTGTGACCTTGTAGAATTTTCCCCTTTGTAATATCAAGCACTAAGAGCTGCTAGCATTAATGTGTACACAAGGTAGGTCAGGAGTGATTGTAAAAATGCTGGAGTGAAAGAGAGTGGATGTGTGTTGTATTAAAGAGGCAAGATGAAAGGCAACCTCAGCTCGATTCATCATCAGCAAGAAACAAGAGTATATATTCTTTTGGGCAGGTAATAGTAAGTTGAATGGAGTTCATATTCTTAGCAGAAATGTGAGTAGATAAAGTGAGGTAATCAGAGAATGCATGAAAGTAATTAAGCTTAGGCTAGTCATAGACAAAACAACAATGATAATTATCTCTGCAAATATATATATCACAAGCAGTATATAATATATACAATTAAAAAGACCATATTTATGAGGCCCTCTTACAGAGTACCTCTATAACCTAATGATCATGGAAGGTGAATTTAAAGGATATGTTAGAAAACGTTGAGATAACTGGTTTACATGAAGGCTATGAGTGAGTACCAGCAGTAGCTGGGAAATTAAACCTGCAATAGACAGGCGTCCTGTCCAGGGAGAGTCTTGTACTCTCAGTCGCTTAAAAACTTGGATAAATACCAGCCAGATGAGCTTTTGGCTTAGAACAGACTTTAACTTTATGGATAGGGTATGAGAATTGAGGAGTGATTTAGGATGCTGGTGTTCTATGATGCAAATCATCTAAGCAATTGTAATTATCACCAGGATTTGGGATAGACAGATGGTTGTGAATACAAAATCTCTCCACGATGAAAAATGTATCACCTAATAGAAATTAGTGATCCGTAAATTCAGAGTGAGAGCTAGACAGACATAGAGACAAAAGACAATCTGGAGAAGGAAGATATGGAAGCTAAAGGAGACTTCAGTCAGTATCAAATTCAGAGAAGTGCTACTTGACACTTACAGAGGAAATAAAAATATATAACATGGAGGAAAATTGGAAGTTTCCACAAGACAACCTGCTGAAAGCTACATACCAAATGTACAGCTAGTGCAAGGTCCCAGCAAGATAGAAAGTGATATGGTGGTGGAATAGTAATGTAGATAAAAAACAAGGAAAGACTGCAAGAAAGGGATAAGTAAGGAGCATACCATGTAGCTAGAAGAAAAGTTAGGTATTAGGTATACATAGCTTGGGATGAAGAAGAAAGTAAAAGGTTCACATGCTCAACTCCCTCGAGTACTATTTCTTCCATTACTTTCCACACCACATCATTTCTTTCATCTTACTGTAGCTTCTTTCACCCATTATTGCCATTCCTCTATTATTCTCTATTGCTCACTCCAATACAATCTCTCTCCTGCCTCACTCTCTACCACCCCAGAACTCCAACTCTCCCATCACACTCTAACACCTCTTATCTACACATGCTAGTAAATCTGTTACTGTTTTTTCTTCTGTTTGTTCTCATGTTCATGTGTTATGTGTCCTTCAATGTCCTTCAATAATTCAGGGTGGTGAGCACCACTTTAGACATGCAATATCAAATGCAAACTCACTCATGTTGGTGTCACAATAACTTGTGCTCAGTACACTCTGTAAAGTAATAGCAATCAAACAGAAGCAATGTAGTTTTAACACAACTTGTTAGTTCTACTGAGGGCATAACAATCTCCCTAGTTCTGGTGCCATCATAACATGAGTAGAGAAGACTTTCTGGTGCTTGTGTCATAACAAAATGCTGCCAGTAAACTCTGTATAGTGGTTGGCATTAGGAAGGGCATCCAACTGTAGAAACCATATCAAATCTAAACATACTGGGTGAGCAGGATAGTAGCTCTGGTAAGTACTACAGACACAGTCTGTAATGACTCATCTAATCTGTGCCAGCATGAAAAGGCAGTCATACAATGATAATATATACGCGAGTATATGGACACGTGATGCGCATGAAAGTCGATAGCTGTATAACAAAGTGCAGGGCAATAAAGATAGACGGTAGTCACGGAATAGGCAGACCTAGAAAAACCTGGGACGAGCTGATAAACTCCGACATCACACACTTACACCTCTCCAAGACAATGTCACTGGACCGAGACCTTTGGCGGTACTCAGTAACAGAGAAGACCCGCCTTACCTAAATATATAGTAAAACCTACTCCAGCCAGTAGGCATCTCTAACAAAATACACCCCGTCCCACCACCACCACCCCACCCCATCCACACCACCCCGTTCTATGTAAAGTTATGTTGGTGCCGCGCCATCCAGGCCGAAACAAATGAGATCGTGTAGGTGTCACGACAAAAAAACACACAGTCCACGCTGTAATGTGGCCGTGTAGGCAACACGGTAAAAACCTCCCAGACCCACACTGTAAATGTGGTTGGTGTTAGGAAGGGCATCCAACTGTAGAAAACCTGCCAGACAGTCCTATGCGAGCAAGACAATCACTCTTGCTTCAAGTGGGACTACCCCCGTCCAAACCCATGCAAGCGTGGAACACGGACGTTAAACGTTGATGATGATGATGATGATGAGTACACACACACACACACATGACACACTTTTGCAGTTTCTCACAAGATTATAGTAGAAAGCAACTTGCAAAAGGTGCTACACACTGGAATCAATTTGAAAACCATATGGTTGTGAAACAAGCTTGTTAACCACACAGCTATGCCTGTACCTATTCATGTCTGCACATTAATAGGTGCAGGCATCTTGCACTATCTAATTACATTTTCTTTAAAATAAATAAAATTATATAAATCATAGAGAAAACTTGAATGGAAGAAAAGTTTTTGCATAATTCTTGACAAAACTCAAACTGAAGGAACAAAAAAGAAGGTGCAAAAAATAAAGAAGAAAAAATTAAAACAAAAGATGTTTTTCAAATTTCCAAAGAAAAAACACTAATAAGTTCATTTAACTTGTAATTAAATTATAACACAAAACCTTGATTCCTACAATAAAGTTTTTGGAAAATAGAAAAATACCAAAACTTTTGCAGGTGTTCCATATTTTTCCTTGTGTGTATGTATGTATTTATGTGTTTGTGTGTGTGGTGTGTGAGAGTGTGTATTTATGTGTGTATGTGTGGTGTCTGTGGTGTGTTTGTGTGTGTATTTATGTATGTGTGTGTAAAACCATATAGTTAAATCTTTAGATGTAGACATGGCTAAGTGCGTACAAAGTTCACTTCACAATCACAAGGCTCCTGGTTTATCCCAGTGTGGCATCATGGGTATATGTCATTAGGTGGATAGTGTATGTACCATATATACTTATGTGTAAGCCGACCCTGCTATTCTATGTCTGCCATAACCAGCTGCTTATACTGATGTTAAGGTATTGTTCTCAAAATAAATAATATCAAAATCTCGTAGATTATGTGAGATAATTATGTGAAATAAAATGTTTACCATGAAAATATAATAGTAAATATAGAGTAATGTGAATAGTAAAGGGTTAAACCAATTCTCAGGGAAATTCAGCATGACAAATGATGAAGGAATGTGACATGTGGAGAGATGCTGTGCCAGATGATGAAAGCATGCAGTCTGTGGAGCGATGCTGTGCTAAAAAGAACCTGTTCAATCCATGCAAACATGGCAAAATGTATATAAAACGGATGATGATGATGACATGAATTACAGGTATAATCCATCTGATGGGTTTCTAAACTGTTGATCCAACAATATGGTTAATGCCATGCAGGCACCTCTGTCCATTTGTTTCTGTTTCCAGGGATATTTTACCCAATATTCTTCATTATTAGCTATCATGATCAACTATTGCTATAGTCAATGGCTTATACAGTAAACCAAAGCTGAAGCATATAGACAGTACGCCTCCACCCCCTCCCACTGTAAAGTGGTCCTGTAGATGTCATGACAAAAAAGCACCCAGTCCACACTGTAGAGTGGTTGTGTAGGTGTCACGACAAAAAGCACCACAAAATTCACTGTAAATGAGGTTGGTGTTAGGAAGGGCATCCAGCTGTAGAAATCAAGTCAAAATCATTTCTGTATGAGCAAAACATGGTCACCCGACCTGGCATTGCTAACAACAGGACAACCCGGCGAACCCATGCTAGCGTGGAAGAATGTAAAAAAGGATGTAAAACAGTGATGATGATATATATTCTATCTTTGCATGTTTCTGATAAAACCTATATTATAAAATGGTTGAAAGGGAATAAACAATCAGTATATATTACTTATATTACAGCATAGTTTCACTATATGGAATTATGTAATGAATTACTATTTATATATGGGGCAGACATGGACTCCATAAGCCTTAGTGAAGGCAGCTCACCTAGAAGAGCAGAGACACTGAATAAAAACTGATAATATCCCAAAGTATAAGTGGAAGGCCCAAGATTTTTTTGTTTTAAGAATATTTACCAAAGATTTACCATAACAACCAAAGTTATTGAAATAATTTTTACCAACTCTTTATTTATCAATGTACCAACAACCAAGACAATCTTAACTCTTTACCAACTATGAACTGTATTCATTGTTCCAGGCAGGACTGATCAGTACAACTCTTACTTTACTAGTATGGTATTCATCAAAATATTTTGACCACAGTTCTAACCATACAATCTGTTTTCTCAATAAACATTATCTGCTGAAAACAATTTCTATCTTGTGAACTTATTCTAATACTTCAGCATCAACTTTGCACTAAGATCAACCAATCAATTTTAAATCTGTCAGAGAATCAGCGCTGACCATTAACAGACTGCAAATGGTCGATTTTTAGCAGTGAAGAAATATCTCAAGAAATAATTAAATAATGCCAGCTGAAGGACTTGGAGAATAATATACATTTATCATAATCAACATTAGCGTATAATATGACGTCAGTAGCAGCTGTTCTCTAATAATCACTACCAACTTCATCTAATAGATGTGAAAGACTAGTAACAGTTATAGAATCATAGAAACATAGAAACATAGCAATATTTATAGAAACAGTCCTTTTGACAGCCCAATGACACACAATACCATGACAATCTCTTTTTTTCAACAGCACAAAGAAATAATTTTCATTCATAAGAAGGAAACAATCTTGTACCTCCCATTTTTTTGGTTTTGGATAACATACAATTAAAACACTCAAAATGGCTACCAATGCTAGTTTTCACATATGCATCCATGGTCCCGTGACTCCTGGCGGAGTCGTACGAATGCCATATTCATATATGGCTTTTCTAAGACATTTTAAAATCTGGCAGTGCCCAATCTTCTCCAGGTCTGAATACAGCATAATTTCTTCTAGAGACAGTTAGAAAGTGAGAGATAGGAAGTGAAAAAGAGATAAAGAGGAAGAATTAATCTCAGTACTAGACTGGTACTTTTTTTAATCAAATGGATGAAAGGTAAAGTTGACCTTGGTGGGATTTGAACTCAGAGAGCTGAGAGATGAAACAAATCCTGCAACGCATTCTAGCCAACGTTCTGATGACTCTGCCAATTAGCCACCTTAGGTCTCACATATAACAATAAAAAAAAAACAGTATTTCCTCTTCAAAACCGTAAAATACTTCAGTTAATGTTTTCTGCAGATTCTCTACAAAGTAAGACCCACAATGGAAAACTTTCCATATCTGGGACAGTGTTGCTGCTGCTACACATACACAAACATCCTAGAGTGCAGGAAAAACTTGAATGGTAAAGAATCCCTTACCAACATACTTCAACCTCAGAGCTACAATAGATCTAGCATCTTCTCACTCTATCACCAATAAAATGGGCTCTGCTTCTCTGAAAAGCTACATAACAACATATATAGAAACAGCAATATATGTAAAAACAGAACATCTTTTGAAACAAAGCAGCATCTATTGAAATGTATCATCATCATCATCATCATCATCATTTAACGTCCATCTTCCACACTAGCATGGGTTGGATGGTTTTGTCCCACTTAAGGCGAGATTGGTCGGGAGACCGTGTCTCGTTCATACAGAACTGTCTCTGGCAGCTTTTCTACGGCTGGATGCCCTTCCTAACACCAACCACATTTACAGTGTGGACTGGGAGCTTTTACCGTGTCTCCTACACAATCACTTTACAGTGTGGACTGGGTGCTTTTTGTCATGTCACCTACACAACTACTTTACAGTGGATGGAAATGGGAGACTAGAGTAGAGTGTGTGGGGTGGGGTGTATATTGGGTTAAGAGGGTGCCTACTGACTGTAAGTTTAAGTTTGTAAGCAAGGAAAGGCAGGTTTTCTGTATAACTGCATAGCGCCAAAGATCTCAATCCAGTAACATTGTCTTAGGGAGGTGTAAGTGAGCAAGGTCAGTTTTTATCACCTCGTCCCAAGTTTTTCTTGGTCTACCCACTCCATAACTTCCACCAATTTTGATCGCCCTGCACATTTTTATACAGCTGTTGTCCTATATCTGTAGAAAGATATACAGCTGTAAAAATGTATCATGATCAACATATATAGAAAGAGCCACATCTGTTGAAGCATAACAACATCTGTAGAAACATATCAACACCTGTAGAAACATGGCAACACCTGTAGAAAGATGGCAGCATATATAACAAGTTGTGCCTATTTTTAATTATAAAGTATCATAGAAAACATTGATTTTTTCACACTAGTAGAGAAGTGGTATAATTGATTAAATAGAGCTCAATATTTTACTAGTAAATATATTTTATTGACTCAGGAGGGCTAAAAGCCAAATATACACCCTTAATGATTTGCAACTCAGAAATATTAAAAAAGTCATGCCTCAATTAAACACTGTATCTAAGATGGGAAATATTGATTCGTTCTGACTAGAGAAAGAGTATAATCAACTAATTTTACTCTGGGATATTACAGGTGAAGGCACGTTTGAGCAAGACATTTATTTCATGTTGGTCCTTCTGCCTGGATTTGAGACCAGTAAATAGTATTAGCAATTGGAAAGACCAATGGAAACATTGTTTTCTCGGTCCGATTTGATGAGGTCTGGGATCTTGTCGATCGACTGTCGATATTTCAGGTATTTATTCTAGCAATGCTCAAGAGTGGATGGGTGTGGAGGCAATTACCGTATATACTCAAATATAAACCAATTCAAATATAAGCTGACCCCCTATTTTATGTCTGAGCAATAGATGAAAATCCAATTCCTGTTTATAAATTGAGGCAGCTAATCAACACATTATTTAGATGGTGCATATAAGCCAACCTCCCATTTTACCATAAATTTTTTTGGACACATATTCCTCAGTTTATATTCAAGTATATATAGTAGTTATGATCCATGCTGGTAAATATGAACTCAGAATGAAGAAAGATGTAAGTAAATATTTTAATCCTAAGTTTTGGAGAAATGATATATATACTAATTCAAGATGGACTACAAACAATAAAAACGTAATTCCTCACAAGAAGAACAGTAATGAGATATACCAAGAAAGTAATGGAGGTATCAGGAAATCAATGAGATGAACTAATTGATAAACTAATCATCTAATTAACAGAAAAGAAATGTCTGGTGGAGAACTCATTGTAAATTAAATAAGGAAACTAGCAACAGAATTATAGCAGAGTAGACAAAAAGACATTACTGAGAGTGAGAAGAAATTGTCAGAACACTATAATAAATTTAATGATATAATGATATGATATATTGAAATACTGATAACATACAATGATATAACAACAACAACAACAACAATAACAATGATTTCTAGTATAGGCCAGCAATTTTGGGGGAGGGGAAAGTCAATTAAATCGACCCCAGTGCATTACTGGTACTTTATTTCATTGACCTTGTAAGGATGAAAGGCAAAGCTAACCTCAGCGGGATTTGAACTCAGAATGTAAAGAGGTGTAACTCTATGCTGCAAAGCATGGTGTCTGACGCTCTACCGATACTGCCAATCCATATTATGAAAAAAGAAGGGCTGTTTCTCCATCTGTCTGTCAATCACACATATAAGTATATATATAATACATATAATTATTTCTTTGGTTGTTTGTGTATGTGTATTTTACTGGCAGTATGGCGATGGGCAACAATCCAGTAATAATAATAATAATAATAATAATAATAATAATAATAATAATAAGTTCATAATATACATGCCCCATGGATAGACAGACAAATGAAAGATACAGCTCACCTTGAGGAACAAATATGGGAAAATATAACAGTTGAACAGTTGCGTTTGGCTCTTAGAAAAACCAGCAAATGGAAATCCCCAGGAAAAGACAAAATACAAAATTTTTGGATAAATGCCTTCACAGGGTCTCATGAGCTGTTAGCCCAACTTTACAATGAAATAGTTAAGGAGCCAGAAAAGATACCATCAAGGCTAGTTAACGGCATTACATTCCTGCTTCCGAAGAATGATGAGACAAACAATCCCCAAAATTACAGACCGATAACTTGCTTGACCACAATGTATAAAATTTTAACATCAGTCCTAACTGAATATACATATGACCACCTGATAACAAATGACCTATTTCCCATTGAGCAGAAAGGGTGTAAACAAGGCTCATATGGCTGTAAGGATCAGCTTTTGGTTAACAAAATGATACTGGAAGATTGTCATAATAGACACAAAAATCTATCAATTGCTTGGATAGATTATAAAAAAGCATTCGATAGTTTGCCACACAGTTGGATTGAAAAATGTTTAGAGATTTTCAAAATATCTCCCGTTGTCAGGAGGTTTTTGTCATTCAGTATGAAGACATGGAAAACAACACTCCTTTTGAATAGTGAAACAAAATCACTGGAAGCTGGAGAAGTTAATATTAATTGTGGAATTTTTCAGGGTGACTCTTTATCACTGCTTTTATTCTGCATCGCACTTATACCATTAAGTAAAATGCTCAATGAAACAAAACATGGATATAAAGTCTATGACAAAACCATTAATCACTTGTTCTACATGGATGACCTGAAACTATTTGCAAAAAATGATGAACAATTGCAAGGGCTATTATCCACTGTGGAACAGTTCAGTGATGACATTAAAATGGAGTTTGGACTAGATAAATCCGCCAAAGCAACGTTCACCAGAGGAAAGCTGCTGAAAAGTTCAGACATTAATCTTGATTGGGGGAATGTGATAAGAGAACTTGATCAAGAGGAAACTTACAAATATCTAGGTGTTTGTGAAGGAGACGGAATCAAGCACTCGACAATGAGGGAAAGGATAAGGAAGGAATGTTACCGCAGAGTAAGAGCAATCTTAAGAACGGAATTGAATGCAAGGAATAGGATCGATGCCATAAACACGCTTACCATACCAGTAGTAACCTACAGTTACAATGTCATCAACTGGTCAGGCACAGAGATCCGTAGGCTCGATAAAAAAATTAGAAAATTCTTAACCATGCACAGAATGCATCATCCTAAGGCAGAATATATCTCCCTAGGAAAGAAGGAGGACGTGGGTTAATCCAGTTAGATATTGCTTTGAAAACTGCAACAATTGGATTATCTACATATCTAAGGGAATCACATGATTGGATGATCAAACTCGTTTTGAAACACGAAAGCATCAAAAGATCATACTCCATTACAAAAGATGCACAAAGATACAGTAATGGACTACAAATTTCAGAAGTCCCATTTACCCATTTACTGCTGAAATGGAAAACACAGAAAAAGCAAAGCAGGTAAAAGTAACTGCAAAGAAAGAACTGCTACAGAAACTGGCTAAGAAATGGCAAGAAAAGCCTCTGTATGGAAAATACCCAGAAAGAGCTAACAATCCTGATGTTGACAAAACTTTAACCCATCAGTGGTTGGCATCCTCTGGACTGAAATCAGAGACTGAAGGACTGATTATAGCAGCACAAGATAAGTGTCTGCCAACAAAAAATTACCAAGCCAACATAATAAAAAATGGATGCAGCCCATTATGCCATGTATGTAAAAAACAACCAGAGACCATTGATCATATAATTTCAATGTGCAGTCCTATAGCTCCAACCGAATACCTAAACAGGCATGACAGAGCTGCACAATACATACATTGGATAATGTGTAAGCATTTTGACCTGCCCCATCAAAAGAATTGGTGGGAGAATCAACCACCTCCCATACTTGAAACAGATCACATCTCAATCTTGTGGAACTTTAGCATCCAAACAGACCGAAAAATAGATGCAAATAGACCTGATATAATACTGAAGGACTTTAAAAAGAGGGTATGCCTGCTAATTGATATGTCCGTTCCAATAGACAAGAATGTATCTATAAAAACATTTGAAAAATTGAACAAGTATAAGGACCTGGAGATAGAAATTGGAAAAATGTGGAAGTTGAGAACTAAAACAATACCAGTGGTTGTAGGCGCTCTGGGAATTATACCTAAGGGGTCTAATGATTACTTATCGCAAATCCCAGGAAACCCGCGTATAGGAGAAATACAAAAGATAGTACTAACGGGAACTGCCCATATACTAAGGAAGATTTTGTCATGTCAATATAAGTACATCACAAGTCTAAACACCTAAAGATGCATGTGTGAGTATGTATGTTCTTTCTTGAACATGGTGGACCTTGTTGTCTCTTGAGGTCACTGGTTGTGACTTGGTGATAACTCGTATGAACATAAAGCAAGATAAATGCAGCTGTAATAATAATAATAATAATAATTAATCCCAGCTTGGCTCCCTTGTTAATACAGTGTGTACATTTAGTACTGACATCAGAATGGAGTTCGGATTAAAAAAATCTAGTGTGTTAATCTTGAACAGAAGCAAAATTAAAAGCATTGAGGGATTGGTGCTGCCATCAGGAAAGGTTATGAAGCAAATAGAAGAGGAAGGTTATAAGTACTTAGGGATATTGGAAGTTGATAAGATAATGCAGGAGGAAATGAAAGAAAAATTTACAGTGGAATACAGGCACAGACTGAGACTTATTCTTAAGTCGAAACTGAATTATCAGAATAACATGGAAGCTATCAATACATGTGCAGTATCACTCTTTAGATATGAGGTGGCGGTAATCACATGGACAGTGGAAGAGCTAAACAGTTTAGATCGAAAGACAAGAAAGATGTTGACTAGATATGGGGTATTACACCCAAAGAGTGATACAGACAGATTATATGTACCAAGAAAAAGAGGAGGACTGATGGGGTATGAAGACAGCATTAGAACAGAAGAAAATAACATGGCGTGGTACATAAAAAAAATTCCACAGAACCTCTGTTGCAGGAAGTAAAAAGGTCAGGGATGTGCAAAATAAAAGAGTGCAAAGAAAAAACACAATACAAGCATTTGAAGATGGATGAAACTGAAAGTAGATGGGCAGAAAAAAGAATGTATGGACGCTTCCATAGAGATGTTGAAGATAGGACAGACAGAGAAAAAAGATGGTTATGGATGGCTAAAAGTGATCTAAAACCAGAAACAAAAGCCTTAATCTGTGCTGCTCAAGAACAAGCACTAAGAACTAACTAAATCAAACATAGAGTAGACCACAGCAGAAAGTGATAAGTGTATAATTTGTGGCATGACTGGGGAAACTGTATAGCATATTACCAGTCAGTGCACACCACTAGCTCATGAAGAGTATAAGAGACGTCACGACTATATAGCAAGGTTAGTCAATTGGGCACTTTGTGGCACTTGACAGAGCAAAAAAGTGGTATGAACGTGACCTAGAAGGCGTTATCAAAAATGATAATGCAAAGATCCTGTGGGACTTTGTGATACAATGTGACCATGAGATTGAATATAGGAGACCAGATATTGTATTAATTGAGAAAGAAAGCAAACAGTGTTGGATCATAGATATAGCCTGTCCAGCAGATAACAAGTTATGTGATAAAGAAGGAAAAATATTGATAGATATGACAGGTTAGCTTGGGAGGTTAAGCAGTTGTGATGACTGAAAAAGGTGGTGGTAATACCAATAATAGCTGGAGTCTTGGGAACAGTGAATAGAGATCTTGAGAAGTACATCAAACAAATAGGGATTTCAATACGGATGGAACACTTGCAAAAAACAGAATTGTTTGGAACAGCTTGAATACTCCAGAGGGCACTTGAAAAATAAGGGGTGTTACCTCAGTTCGCTGGTAGTGAACAGCTAACACTGTAATACATCTCCAGCATTAGAAGCTAAGAGAAGAAGAAAAAAAATAATAAAAGGATTTCTAATTGCAGCACAAGACCAAAGCCTATCCACCAGAAACTACCAGAAGTACATAATGAAACAAAGCACAATAAGTGACTGTAGAATATGTGGAGATAGGGAAGAAACAACCAACCACATTGCTTTGCTCAGCTCTAGCCAAAAAGAAATATATCCACAGGCATGATAGAGTTGGGACTTTCTTACACTGGAAGTTATGCCAGCGTCATGAAATACCAACAGAAAAAATATGGCACAAACATACACCAGAAAAAGTGTCAGAGAATGACAAAGCAACCATTCTCTGGGATATGCCAATACATACAGACAGAGAGATCAAAGCCAACCAATCAGATATCATAGTCAAAGGTCACAAAGAAAAAAAATGCCTTTTAATAGATGTATCAATCTCCACAGACGACAACATATCTTCCAAGGAAATAGAGAAACTCTACAAACATAAAAATCTAAAGATAGAAATAACTCGAATGTGGAAAATAAAACAATACCTATAATAATAGGTGCTCTGGGAAATGATAAAAAAAAACATACACACACATAAATAGCAAAAACGCCAGGACTTACAAATATATACAGCATACAAAAGATACAACTACTAGGCACTGCACACATAAAGGTACACAAATGCACTCAGTAAAGCAGTAATGATGATGATCATCATCATTTTACGTCCACTTTTCCCTGCTTGCAAGGGTGGGACGGGTCCTATTCAGCACAGCATCTCTCCACTTGTCACGGTCCTTCGTCGTCATCATTGTGAGCTTCAGCTATCTGAAATATGCTCTCACCACCTCCGCCCATGTTTTTCGTCTTCTTGGCACTTCTTCACCCAGCGGTCATCCTCCATGCGCATCACATGTCCATACCATACAGTCTCCTCTCCCGCACACTACAATTTATCCCTCTCAAACACAGTTTCTTTCTCAACACATCCATGCTCGGTCGCACATTGACATGCACATCCAATGGAGCATGCTTGCCTCATTTCTCTCCAGCCGTCGCATATCCTCTGCAGTTGCTGCCCATGTCTCACTACTATGCAGCATCACGCACCTCACACAGGCATCATATAACCCTTCTTCGTCAGCAGAGGAAGCAGCTTCCTAAACTTCTTTCAACCCATCCTTATTCTAGATACTATGGCGTTGGAACACCCCCCTCCCATGCTAATCAGATCACCTAGGTACCGGAAGCTATCAACCACTTCTATAGAACCCACCTGCATTTGAAAAATGTGTCTATCAATGCTACTGTCAAATTTCCCTGTACATCTACTGCATACGTATTTCTCCCTACCTGTTAGTTTGCCTGCTATCCCACTACATCTCTTGCGTACCCAAGATCTGCATTGTGTAC
The DNA here is from genome assembly GCA_964016885.1 of Eledone cirrhosa. NCBI lineage: Eukaryota > Metazoa > Mollusca > Cephalopoda > Octopoda > Eledonidae > Eledone > Eledone cirrhosa. Next base: position 235,860,220 of record OZ024740.1, on the reverse strand, counting down.
AGCCAGTTCCTTTTCTGCATATCGAACATGGCCATTTCCCTGACAGAATCAGAGTTTTGTCCTCTTTTCTACTCAACACTTTTGTCTTAGCTAGGTTCACTCTCAGTCCTCTTAATTCCAACTGCTGTTTCCATAGCCAGAATTTATTCTCTAGCTCCTCTATTGATTCTGCTATAAGAACCAGATCGTCAGTTCCCAGTCTTAAACTCCTCTGTTATGGCTTAGAGGACTATAATGAAGAGTGGGCTGAGGACCGAACCCTGATGTACTCCTACTTGTATCTGGAATTCCTCACTAAACTCAATTTCAACCCTCACTTTACTGACAGCACCTCTGTACAAAGCTTGCACTGTCCTCACAAGCCATTCCTCAACACCTGGACCACCAGATGACAGATCAGAGTACCCCATCAAAGGCCTTCTTGAGGTCAACAAAAGCTAAGTATAGTGGCTTATTCTTCTCCAAAAACCTCTCTTGTAGTTGTCTCACTAAGAAGAGGGCATCTGTTGTACTTTTCACAGGCACAAAACCAAACTGCATCTCATCTAGTTTGACCCTTTCGCTAATTAGTTGTGCTAATATCCTTTCTGCCACTTTCATAACCTGATCCATCAGTTTTATGCCCCTATAATTGCTCCTCTCCAGAGTATCCCCTTTACCTTTGTAGCAATTTATGAGAATACTGCTGCACCAGTCTTTGGTTATGACACCGCCATATATAGCCTGATTGATGATGCGTGCAACCAGTTTAGTGCCTACATCCCCTGATGCGTGCAACCAGTTTAGTGCCTACATCCCCTGATGCCTTCAGCAACTATCCCTGATGGTCCAGCAGCCTTGCCCTTTTACATTTCCTTAATCGCCTCTTGGACCCTATATTCGTCAATCTCAATAGCTGGTCCCTCTTTTGGATCTACTGGGGGTAATTTCTCTCTCTCCCATTCATTCTCCACATTCATCAGTCTCTCATAATGACATTTCCAGGCCTCCTTTTTCTGATCATTAGTGACACTAAGTACACCAGCATCATTCCGGACACACTTATCTCCAACAACATCCTGATTTTCACTGACATACTGCAATGCAGAACACCGCACGTCTCTGATCTTCCCGTCACAGAACATTGGCAAACCTCCTACTCTCAGCCTCCCTGCGTGCTAAGTACACCTGACGTCTAGCTTCTCTCTTAGTGGCTGTATATCCTTCTCTACTCCCACCATTTTTCCAAGCCTTCCATGCTAGTCTTTGTCTCTAATGGCCCTATCTACCGTGCTGTTCCACCACCAGGTCACTCTCTGTCTGGTTGGAGCTCTGCTCCAGCCACAAGTTTCTTCAGTAGCCTGCAGTAAGTTGTCACATAAGAAATTCCAGTTATCATCTATGTCATATGACTCTAAATTGTCTTCTTTTTCGTCATACACATCTTGAAGGGCTTTACTAAATTTGTATTTTAGTGAAAGGTCTTTTAGCTTCCAAACCTTTCTTTTCCACACCTTCCTGTATGTCTCATTCCATCTCTTGCTTACTGAGATATCACTAACAACTAACCTATGCTATGGGGTACATTCTTCCCCGGGGTATGCCTTGGTATTTGACACCATCTGTCTATCTCGCTGCCTAACTAGCAAGAAGTCAATCTGGCTTATGTGCTTGCCTGATTTGTAGGTTATTAGGTGGTTGGCAGGTTTCTGGAAGTTAGTGTTGCAAATGGTTAGTGTACTTGCATCACAAAATTCAAGAAGCCTCACTCCTTCTTCATTTCTTGAGCCGTAACCGTGCCCACCATGTACCCCAGTGTAACCATCCTGGAGCTGTCCTGGGTGCTTTTATGCCGTGGCACCTCCACGACCACTTTGCAGTGGAATGATAGGGACCCCAGTCCCTATCATCTTATTTCTACAGCTGAGTGGTGGTGGAGCAATGTGAAATAAAGTGTCTTGCTCAAGGAAACAACACATCACCCGGTCTGAGAATTGAACTCACAACCTTTTGATTGCAAGACCAATGCTCTAACCACTAAGTCATGTGCCTCTACAATGTATATATATATATATATATATATATATATATATATATATATATATATATATATTTATTCTATAATTATATATGAGTATATAACTGCATAATATAACATAATATAATGAAATAAAACTATCATATAATAATATAACAATGTATATCTATATAATATATATAACAATAATATGATGTAATGGTTATAATATAGCATGCTTGCACTAGTTAAATCTCCTGAAGATAGAGTTTTCAATGCTGTCCCAATATCACAATGGATAATGGAACTTACACAAATACACATCTGTAAATTACTCATGTGTTGGTGTGTGTTCTTTAGATAAGTGTGATTATGAATGTGTAAGTATGTGAGTGTATGTAAGTTTTATAATAGACTGATGGACAGATACACACACACACACACACACACACACACAGAAAGAATTAAAGAAAATTCTGCACAAATCATGTTATATAAGCAAAATGATTGAAAATGCACTTCATGTTGATTTTTTTCATATATACTTGCACATGTACATTTGCATGTATATATATGTTGTTTACTTGTCTATTGTTACTTTCTATTGTCCTAATAACTTATTTTAGTTATTATCGCTCCAACGTGAGGTATATGATTTTTAATGCGATGAAATACCAATGATCGTTGGCAAATCACTGATGAGGGACTCATTTTATAACATGTTATCCATGTGCAACTATGCAGTATTCTTCTACCCCATATTTTTCATATATATATATATATATATATATATATATATATATATATATATATATATATATATATATATATATAAACATTAGGTGCATCTTTACCTCATAATTACTATTTTTTACACACAGACACACATATACACATATCTGTTTTGCAAGGTTTTTGATATGAAATCGTAATGGGGGGGGGGGGGGGGGGAACAGAAACATGATAATCATTGATGAAGTCACAGATATATGTGACAAAATAACTCTGACAAACTATATTTATATTTTTAACTGTTGGTCAATCAATGATAAACATATATAAACATATATATATATATATATATAAATGAAAGGTATAGAAAGTATTGTAGCAAGAAGCCAACAGTATTCCATAATATATAAGTGACTATAGCATATATATATATATATATATATATATATATATATATATATATATATATATATTTTTTTTTAAGGAACGATCGACTTTCATCAAATCGGACCAAGGAAACAATGTTTCCGTTGGTCTTTCCAATTGCTAATACTATCTATCGGTCGCAACTCCAGGTAGAAGGAGCAATGTGAAATAAAGTGTCTTGCTCAAGGACATAATGCATCGCCCGGTCCAGGAACTGAACTCACAACCTCACGATTGCGAATATATATATATATATATATATATATATAGTTGTGTATAATGGTAGCTATGGTGCTTCCATAGGCAGTATGCCAAAATTCTACTTCTGCAGGTTCATTCAGACAGAGTATTTCGTTTGGAGCAAATTTTATCACTGGGGTGTTATCATTAAAAAATACCCCCCAAAAACCCTACTTCCACTCTTGTCATGCCATTGACCAGAACTTGTGATGACGTGGAGTAAAAGCAGCCAATGGCATGACAAGAGTGGAAGTAGGGTATTTTGATAATAACACCCCAGTGATAAAATTTGCTCCAAACGAAATACTCTGTCTGAATGAACCTGCAGAAGTCGGATCAGCCGGATCCATACAAGGACCACGTCTCAAGCTACCTGCCGGAGAAACAATTGTAACACGCAATAAATTAAGTCCAGATGCATCACTGATTTTTCGTTTTCTTTATTATATATATATACACAATATATTAATAAATGGAAACTATATTTATAAAACCATATTTATTTTATTATACATATTTCAAGGGCAACCAAGGCAAATTATAGTGCGCTTTCATCAGATAAAATACAGATTTTTTTATAAATAAATATTGACATACTCGGAAAAAAGACAACCTTAACGGTTGGAGCTTCCTGGATAGTGGAGATAGTACATTTATTGAGGGTGATACAAAATTATGAGTGAGTATACAAATGAGTGTCCGAAAGGTTGAAAAGATAACGGTTTATTTAAATTAAACTGTTGGAAGAAGGTGATATGTAAGGGAAAGAGAAAAAAAAAAGAAAAAAAGAAAGGAGAAAGATAGAAGAGGAAAGAAAGAACGATTATATATATTGATAGTGAAAATAGAGTGCATGAAGAGATGAGTTTCAAAGGATAAATATACACAGCGTAAGTATATCTTAGTGAGAGAAGAAATGAGAATAACGTGGAAGAATAATATTTATAATGCAGGATTCATTACGTTTTGATTATAATACTTATAATGATAGGTTGAAAAATTAAATTAAAATTAAAAAATTAGAAATCAAAGTTAAAGATTAAAATTTACCTTAATATTAAAAATTTAATTTAATAATTTAATATTAATAATTAGTTTAAATGTGTATGTTAAGGATTATAAATTATTTAAATAAATGTATAGTATTTTATATAAGAGCAAATCTAGTATAGTTTATTTTATTAAAAGTTGTAAGTCAAAAATTTAAACATCCAAATAATTCTAAATTTATGAAAAATTTACGAGAGTTTACACTTAGTTATATTATAAAAACAGTAAGGAAGTGTAAAGGAAGTTAGAAGTGATTTTTTACGAACTCAGATGATTCTAAGGATTAAATGTTATAAAGTTAAAAAGTTAAACAATTTTTTTATCTTAAGAATATAATTAAAACATGAACCATATGTTATTTTATACGAAGTCATAAATTTACTTGCTATAAAGTTAAAACATTTAAAAAATTTATCTTAAGAATATATTTAAAGCATAAACCATAGGTTATTCCACATATATATAAAAATCATATGTTTTTCCACATATATATAAACATTTGGATATATATATATTAAAAACGTTTGAAAAAATATTGGAAGGTATGAAAATAATGGTTTTTCTATATCTTTCAAAGGAATTTCCAAAAGATTTTTCTTAAAACCTTCCGTAAGTTTTTCAAGAAAAAATTTTCCTTAAAGGAGTTTTAAGCAGTCATAAAAAAAATTTATAATCTATCGATAGGTGTAATAATATAAAGTATATAGTATATATATGTGAAGTAGAGATAATAGGAAGTAAATTAAATATATGAATCATATATAGATATAGAAGACATTATGTAAAAGAGATCAATCATATATTACATTTTATATAGATATTTAAAAGTTGAGTTTAAACGATGTTTGCAGGAACTGAATAAATTATTTCGCAAATTAATAGAGTTCTTACTTTTTAGTATAAAGAATATTTCTTCAGCACAAAGAGAGCAATTTTGGGATAAAGCAGTGTATGAAGGAGCTTTGGAAATAATTTTCAGAAGTAAAGAATAGTTAATATTCTTGGATTTCAAGTCCCATAATAAGTTAGATAGAGAAGTTGAAGATTTTTTACCAATATTCGTAAAGGAACATTTATGGTTATTAAAACGAGATTTGAAGTCTGTGGAAGTAGAGCCGACATAGTTAAAGGAGTTTTCATTTGTTTTGACATTACAATTGTATACTATATTTTTAACTAAACAATTATTATTTAGAGGACAGATAGATTTATTTCTACAATTACATTTATCTAAATTTATATTATTGGGAGCCGTAACGTTATATTGGATATTGCTAGGGGTATTAATGCTATTCTGGTTAGGTTTTAAGTTTCTATTATTAATTCTATTAATATTCTGTGCTAAATTCATAGTGGTGGAATATGAGAGTTGAATAGTATGTCTATTAAAGATTGAGTAATACCTGTGTGTCTTAGGAAAGCACCTATCTAGAGCTTTAAAGAATAATTTAGCAATAGGAGTTTTAATACTTAATGAGAAAGGGAGAGCGAACCATAATATATTTCTAGTTCTACTTTTTCTTTTGGTTTTCGAGTTAGTGTAAGGTTTTCTATTATAATTATATTTATAGTTATGGTTAATTGGCACATCCTTACAATCAATGTAATTAATTTTATTACTATAGCCTGCTCTACCTAACGCTTCGTTATAATTTTGTGCATTATCTTCAAATATATTTTTATTCGCTGAAATTCTAGAAATACGTTGCTGCACAGAATTTACAATAGTGTTTTTAACGGATCTGGGGTGATTGGAATTAAAGTTAACATAGTTTAAATTATCGTTTATTTTATGAAATGGATAATAAAGACCAGTGTTAAGGTTTAAAGTTACATCTAAAAAATTAACTATTTTATAATTAGTCTCTACTTCTACTTTAAGATTAACGCTATTAAAAAGTTGTATAATTTCTTTTCTTTTCCTATTTATTTCACAATTATTATTATTTTCAATAAGTAATATCATATCGTCACGATGTAAACCACCGGTTATCTCCGGTATTTTCCTATGTAAAGTATTGTTAATAAAAAGCCCCACAAAATCCGTTAATTGCGCCGAGTCCGATGACCCCATAGTGATATCGAAATTGTTATCTCTGTCTGCTCTAGTCCAAAGATGGTTGCTAAATTTAATTAATGTTTTACGTGCAGTTAAGATAATGTGCATTTCATTGCTAGTTAAATCTGTATATTTAAATGCACATGTAAGGGCTTTATTAAGTAGATTAGGAGTGATAGATGAGTAATAATTAGCAATATCCAATTGAATGAATTTATTGTTGTGTTTATATTTAATGTCCTTAAACCAGTCAATAACTTCATTAGTCCCATATATATATATATATATATATATATATATATATATATATACACACACCCTCCCAACCCCTTTATTTTCACTTTTTTAAAATTCTGTTTTTTTTTATTTATTTCTATTTTTCCTTTATTTTCTTGTTCTCTACTTGTTAACTTCCCTCCTTACTCCCTCTCGGAGTTCCTCTCAACTTTCCTGATGAAACACGTAAGTCTGAAACGTCTAAATCTCATCCACTCCCACCAAGCGTGAACCTAATACAACTATGTACAATTGACTCCTGCATTTGTTTGTTTGTTTGTTTTTCAAATATATATATATATATAAAACAAAGAGGGTGTGGTAAGATACCAGGTGGACCATAACGCACCAGAGTACTCAATACTTAGGGTAGTAGAGTGTGTAATAGGAAAATAGGACTGGTGGCTTAGTTCGGATCTAGCTGTCGAAACGGCCGGAGCTCAGCCGTCGGGGTCCTGATTCTTTTCCTATATATATATATATATATATATATATATATATCATGATAATATATATATATATTTGAGTGTATATACATATATCATCACCAACATTTTACGTTGTAGAAATCGAGCCGTATCTGAGGACCTTGCAATTTCAGAGTGAGGTTCGATCATTACATCGATTGTGCCTCAAGCTGGTCACCAGAGAAACGATTGTAATATGTCTAATAAATTTTATTCGTCACAATACTGATTCTCCATTTCTTATGTGGTATATATATATATATATATATATATATATATATATATATACACACACACATACAAATAGATTTAGCTGCAAATCTAGATAATAGAAAAGTTATACTGCACATTATCTACCTGGCTTCTAGCACATATCCTCACCTTCTGTGATCCTTCTCCTCTTCAACTATTTACAAACTGTCCAAAACATAATAGTAACACACTGTTTCTATATATAAATTACCAAAGTTTTCATCATTGTCACATTTAGAGACATGATAAGATATTTACCATTTTCAAAACTATAACCCCTGACTTTAGGCTATAATCTAACAAATGGCATGTCAAGGGTTGGAAAATCTCCAGCAATGTTTTATATTTATAATTAATATTTATTCATTGTACTGGCTTAGGTTTAAATCTAGAAAAATCATATGGTAGACCTCTGTTATAGCTGTTGTTAAAAGATATTTTAATCATGTTGAATATCTGGCAAAATGAAGATTGGTTGTTGGCATGATAGTTAACCTTTTTGATGGCCCGATTCCTCTGGGATAATGTTGAAATGTTTCAACATATTAAATGATATTACTACAAAAAATATCTAAACTATAATAAAGTAAGGAGTGCGGGGTTGCATACGGTTTATAATTTTTTTATCCCATTAGTAAAATAAGTTGGATTACTTCGAATAAATAATGACTGAATATTACATAATTTATCTACTACATTTCGTAGCTGTTGATTAAATATATTTTACTGCTTATTAAAGATTCACTGCTTTAAATTTTTCAAATGTCAACACTTCCAGTTAGCGATCACTTAAATAAGCATTGATATATTTCCGTCACTAATTTTCTCCTAATGCAGTTTATATATAATATCGCCTTTTTTTTAATGTATCATAGATTATGTTACTGATTACATAAAAGTGTGTAATGCAGTCTTCGTTCAATTTCTGTGTATATTGTCAATTACAATTTTATTTGATGTATCACATCTACATGCATATATACTTGCGTATAATATCAATATGCACACTACACATGCTAGCAGAAAACCACCCGAAGAGTGGTTTTTCTGCTAGTATGAATAGTAAGATAAGGTCTCATTATTGTTTTAAAATAATATCAAATCAAATTAAAATAAATTACAATTAATGGTAGTGGATTAGCAACATCAGTGGATTGACAATGGTAGTGGATTGGGAACATCAGTGGATTGGCAATGGTAGTGGATTGGCAAGGGAGTTAGATTGTGAATAGCAGTGGATTGGTATTGATAGTGGATTGGCAAGGGAGTTAGATTGTCAATAGCAGTGGATTGGTAATGATAGTGGATTGGCAAGGGAGTTAGATTGTCAATAGCAGTGGATTGGCAAGGGAGTTAGATTGTCAATAGCAGTGGGTTGGTAATGATAGTGGATTGGCAAGGGAGTTAGATTGTCAATAGCAGTGGGTTGGCAAGGGAGTTAGATTGTCAATAGCAGTGGGTTGGCAAGGGAGTTAGATTGTCAATAGCAGTGGGTTGGCAAGGGTATTAGATTGACAACAGCAGTGAATTGAGAATATGGTTAGATTGACAACAGCAGTGGATTGGCAAGAAGGTTAAATTGACAACAGCAGTGGATTGGCAATGCCAGTGGATTGGCAAGGGGGTTAGATTGGCAATGACAGTAGATTGGCAAGGGGTTAGAATGGCAATAGCAGTGGATTGGCAAGAGGGTTAGATTGGCAATATCAGTGGATTGGCAAGAGGATTAGATTGGCAAGAGAGTTAGATTAGCAAGAGATTTAGATTGACAACAACAGTGGATTGGCAAGGGAGTTAGATTGGCAAGAGGCTTAAATTGGCAATATCAGTGGATTGGCAGGGGAGTTAGATTGGCAAGAGGCTTAAATTGGCAATAGCAGTGGATTGGCAGGAGGATTAGATTGGCAAGAGAGTTAGATTAGCAAGAGGTTTAGATTGACAACAGATTGACAAGAGGCTTAAATTGGCAATATCAGTGGATTGGCAGGGGAGTTAGATTGTCAATAGCAGTAAATTGGCAAGGGTGATAGGTTGGCAAGAGCATTAAATTGACAAGGTTGGTGAATTGGTAAGGGCAGTGTATTGGTATGGTTGATGGGTTGGCAATAACAGTGAATAGGCAATGACAATGAATTAGCTATGACAGCGGATTGGCTAAGGCAATGGATTGACAAAGACAGTGGATTGGCAAGGGTGATGAATGGCAATAGCAGGGGTTTGGCAAGGGTGATAGATTGGCAACATCAGTGAATTGGCTAGAGCAATGAACTGGCAATAGCAGTGGTTTGGCAATGGCAGTGGATCAGCAAACTCAGTAGAAAGTCAGACAAAATACCCAGTGGTGTTTGTATTGACTGTTTATATTCTGAGTTCAAATCCTGTCAAAGCCAATTTCAGCTTTTATCTTTGCAAGCTCAGTAAATTAAAACACGAGTACTGAGGTCAATTTAAGTAATTAATCCCTCCCCTCAAATTTTTGGCTTTGTACCTATGTTAGAAACAATTATTATTATTTTTTTCTTTTCCTTCAGTATTGTTTCTGATATATGCCGATTATTGTTATTATTAGGGTGGGGGGATTGGCTGTGTTGGTAGAGCGTCAGACAACATGCTTCACAGCATAGAGTTACGGCCCTTTACTGTCTGAGTTTGAATCCCGCCAAGGTTAACTTTGCCTTTCATCCTTATGGGGTCGATAAAATAAAGCACCAGTAATGTACTGGGGTCGATTTAATTGACTTCCGCCTCCCCCAAAACATTGTTGGCCATGTACCTAAATCAGAAACCATTATTACCTTCCAGTCACTTTGTTGAAAGGTGTGTGAGAGTGGCAATTATTGTCTGAGTGAACCGGCCTGCTCTGAATATATGCCTGCAGATTGGAGGAGGACAACTGAGAAGGAACACGTTTGCTACCAGTCAGGATGGCCATGGCCTTTTGTGGTATATCTCCATAAGTCACCCCTGAAAGTCACCCCCATATTGAGGAATTTTCTTTTGTTTTAATTTTATGTTGATTTTGTTATTTTTTATACACAAAAATGCCCTAATAGATGGGTGAAAGACCATATCTTGCTAAATATTACTACTACTATATACAAATATTCCATGTATTGTCTGTGAGATAAACCATTCAAGATCAGCTCTCATTAGAATACAGTGAGAGATTCAGTGAACTCCAAACTGCTACTATAACTATCTATGTTTTTCTAATCTTTCTGAATTTCTACAGCCCCAATCTAAACCCATGCAATTAACCTACCTACCTTTCCAGCCTCACCTTCTACATTCCTTGTCTAGTCTGCATATAAAACTTGTTTATTGAATCCTTCTTCCCCATAACTACATATCCCTCTGGAAACTACCTGCCATTTCCACCTTCCAATGACACATATTCTGAACATTAGTGATACAATACTCTGGTTTAGAAAAACCTAAAACTAAAATGTCTTTGACCACTGACTTCTATGATATTTTAATTCAAAATATGTTTATTATTAACTGGCAGTATCAGTAGGGATTGGCAGTATCGGTAGAGGGTCGGACGCCATGCTTTCAAGCATAGTTATGTCCCTTTACGATCTGAGTTCAAATCCCGCCGAGGTTAACTTTGCCTTTCATCCTTACGGGGTCGATAAAATAAAGTACCAGTAATGCACTGGGTAATTGCTGGCCTTGTGCCTAAAGTAGAAACAAGTATCAGTAGAGCATTGGACAACATGCTTTGCAGCAACCCTTTACGTTCTGAGTTCAAATCCCACCGAGGTTAGCTTTGCCTTCCATCCTTCCGGGTTCGATAAAAGTACCAGTAATGCATTGCGGTCGATTTAATTGTGTGTGTGTATTTATGTGTGTGTGTTTGTGTGGGAGTGGGAAGCAGGGTGATTTTATGTTGTGTGCCTTTAGGTCCAATAACTTGTGCCTATACTAGAAATCATTATTATGTTGGGGGATTGGCTGTGTCGGTAGAATGTCAGACAACATGCTTCACAGCATATAGTTACAGCCCTTTATGTTCTGAGTTCAAATACCACTGAGGTTAGCTTTGCCTTCTATCCTTACGGGGTCAATAAAAGAAAGCACTAGTCATACACTGGCGTCGAATTATTCGACTTTCCCATCCCCCAAAATTGCTGGCCTTGTGCCTAAATCAGAAACTATTATTAACTGTTGTCTTGCTGAAGACAATGTATTTGGATTTCCTTGAACTACATTCCATAAAAGAACTTTAGTTAATTCTTCTCCAAACTGTTTTTTATATGGCATTTTATTCGGAAGATGAAGTTGGTATTAATGGTACCATGTGGTTAAGAAGTTCTTTTGAGAACTGTGTGGTTCTTAGTTTGATCCTCAATCAGAGGACATTGATTAAGTGACTTCTACAATAGCTTGCGTGTGTTTGTGTTTGTATGTGTGTGTGTGTGTGTGTGTTGTGTGTGTATTTATGTGTGTGTGTGTATTTGTTTGTGTGTGTTTGTGTTTGTGTATGGGAGGGGGGAAGCAGGATGATTTTATGCTGTGTGCCTTTAGGTTCCATAACTTAGTAGTTCAACAAACAGAGATCGATAGAATCACTGTCAAACTGAAATAAGTACTGGAGTTGATATGATTGACTAACGTTCTTGAAGATGTTAGACTAGCATGGCCACTACAGTCCGATAAGTTAAACAACTAAAAGAGTAAAAGATTATCTATCAATAGGTTAGAAGCAGGAGCATTATAAAAGCAGTATTGTCCATTGAGATAGATATATCTATAAACTCTCATTGCAGTATTGTGAATTGTAATTATTGAGGAGATAATGGTAGAGTTTCTCTCTGTCACATCATTCCAACACTTCTTTTCATGTTATCACACACAAGCAAATTGATATTTGCTTGTTTCCATATTCCCATGATACGTCTTCATGTTATTCAACAATAACCAGGGATTTTGAAAGTCTTTTTGCAGCAGCAGCAAAAGCTGCAGTCGTAGTGGTGAGAGCGATGCTTTGCATGTGATGGTGGCAACTTTGGTGTAGTTATCTATATGCACAAGAGTGAAAATTTGATTTTCACCACTGACAGCAGGCATCATTGGGAGGCTTACAAGTTCATGTCTGGTCATATCTCTGGACAATCATAAAATAAATTAGTTTTGTAATTAAGGAGAGTCGACTGACTCTCGCTTTCAAACATAATCTAACATTTAGTTTGTTTTGTTAAGTGGAACATCATGATAATACCATTGTAAAACTTTGTTTGTGTAGTGTTCTGTAGTGGTTAAGACAAACATAATATGAGAGAAACAATGATAATTATTGTCATTATTGTTGTTATTATGATTATGTAATGCAATTAACTTTACTGAAATATTCTCATTAAATACACAGCCTTTTAAAACATACCCTTCTATTGTTTATATTGTTTTGTTCATTACATTTTTCTTTACTTTTCTACTGGCAACTGCACGTTATGTAAAGTGGCCAGGTGGGTAGAGTACCTGAAAACCTGCAGATATGTAAGGGATTCATATCCTGTTGCTGGTGCAAAAAGATTCAATTTGGCCCTGGCTAAGTTAGGGGTGTGCATTTACCATGTGAGTTCCACAGTGAAAGTAAGGCATAGTAACTGAACCGATTGTGAAGGCTCTAGTTGTCTGCTGCTTATATTTAAAGGGAGGGGCAGTGTCATGTTTTCTTGACTGGGTCAAAATGAGGTCAGGAATTGGGAAAGAGATCAAGGGTGTGTTGTTTGGCTGATGGTTAAGAAATTCACTTTATAATAAAGGGGCTATGGGTTTGACCCATAGTGCATAGCATCTTGGACAAATGTCTTTTACCATAGTCAGGTCAATTGATGTCTTGTGAGTGAAACTATGTGGAAGCCTATCCAATGGATTGTACCTATAATTCAAAGGTTCAGCCTTGTCACAGACAGTGTCACACTGATTTCTACTAGAGAGTAATGTTAAGGGCAAATGTGGATATCTAAATCATCTACATGTCAATTCAATGAGCAGGTAGTCCAGTTGACTGAACAACTGTATAGTTATCATCATAACCAACAGAGAGAAATCTATTTCACTTTAACTCTCAACATCTGGTACCACATGAAACTACCTTAATGAAGCATTCTTGAAAAGTACAAAACAACACTATGACTACATTACATTGAAAATTAAATGTTTTACTCTAATACAGTCAATTTTCACAATTATGCGTTAACCATTTATATACACAGATACCATAAACGTTTGAATGAACAAACTAGCTTTTAGACAAGTTCTGTTAAATTATTACAGAGTTAAGTGTCTATGAGAGATACTAAATAAGGATATTAATGTGTAGATTAATAACTATATTTCCAACAACAACAAATGCTTCTCAGACTCAGAGAATTTCAAACACTGTGAATGTTTTTAATTTTCTCAAAATAAACAGTGGTGTGGAAGATTGGCTGAGGTGTTTTAAGTTGTGTCAAGAAGTATGTATCTTAAACGTGTTATGATGTGATGTGTGTCTGGGTTGTGTAGAA
>OZ024740.1:235841207-235843707 GCA_964016885.1 Eledone cirrhosa | reverse complement strand
TCACATCAGACAAGTAATCATACCAGAGTGGCCATCGCAACAGGCTAGCAATCATATAAGACTGATCATCACATCAGACAAGTAATCACACCAGAGTGGCCATCGCAACAGGCTAGCAATCATATAAGACTGATCATCACATCAGACAAGTAATCACACCAGAGTGGCCATCACAACAGGCTAGCAATCATATAAGATTGATCATCACATCAGACAAGTAATCACACCAGAGTGGCCATCGAAACAGGCTAGCAATCATATAAGATTGATCATCACATCAGACAAGTAATCACACCAGAGTGGCCATCGAAACAGGCTAGCAATCATATAAGATTGATCATCACATCAGACAAGTAATCACACCAGAGTGGTCATCACAACAGGCTAGCAATCATATAAGACTGATCATCACATCAGACAAGTAATCACACCAGAGTGGTCATCACAACAGGCTAGCAATCATATAAGACTGATCATCACATCAGACAAGTAATCACACCAGAGTGGCCATTGCAACAGGGTAGCAATCATATAAGACTGATCATCACATCAGACAAGTAATCACACCAGAGTGGCCATCGCAACAGGCTAGCAATCATATAAGATTGATCATCACATCAGACAAGTAATCACACCAGAGTGGCCATTGCAACAGGGTAGAAATCATATAAGACTGATCATCACATCAGACAAGTAATCACACAAGAGTGGCCATCACAACAGGCTAGCAATCATATAAGACTGATCATCACATCAGACAAGTAATCACACCAAAGTGGTCATTGCAGCAGGGTAGCAATCATATAAGACTGATCATCACATCAGACAAGTAATCACACCAGAGTGGTCATCACAACAGGCTAGAAATCATATAAGACTGATCATCACATCAGACAAGTAATCACACCAAAGTGGTCATCCCAACAGGCTAGCAATCATATAAGACTGATCATCACATCAGACAAGTAATCATACCAGAGTGGCCATCGCAACAGGCTATCACATCACACTAATCATCTCATTAGACTAGGCATCACAACATGCTATCACATCACACTAATCATCTCATTAGACTAGGCATCACATCAGACTGGTAATCACATCCTAGAGTTCATCACATCAGACTGGCTATCCCACCCCAAAGGTCATCACACCAGACAGGTCTTCATATCAAACTGGCTATCACACACTAGAAGGCGTCACATCAAACTGGCTATTACATCTAGAGGTCATCATACACCAGAGGCCATCACACCTGGCTGCTCATCACATTATATTAGCTGTCACACCCCAGAGGTGATCACATGAGACTGGCTATCCCACCCAGAGGTCATCACACCAGTCTGGTCATCACATCAAACTTGCTATCACACACCAGAAGTCGTCACGTCATACTGGCTATTACACCTGAGAGGTCATCGCATTAGACTGGCTATCACACCCTGAGGTCATCACATCAGATAGGTCATTGCATTAGACAAGTAATCACACCAGAGTGGCCATCGCAACAGGCTAGCAATCATATAAGACTGATCATCACATCAGACAAGTAATCACACCAGAGTGGCCATTGCAACAGGGTAGCAATCATATAAGACTGATCATCACATCAGACAAGTAAGCACACCAGAGTGGCCATCGCAACAGGCTAGCAATCATATAAGATTGATCATCACATCAGACAAGTAATCACACCAGAGTGGTCATCACAACAGGCTAGCAATCATATAAGACTGATCATCACATCAGACAAGTAATCACACCAAAGTGGTCATCCCAACAGGGTAGCAATCATATAAGACTGATCATCACATCAGACAAGTAATCATACCAGAGTGGCCATCGCAACAGGCTGGCAATCATATAAGACTGATCATCACATCAGACAAGTAATCACACCAGAGTGGCCATCGCAACAGGCTAGCAATCATATAAGATTGATCATCACATCAGACAAGTAATCACACCAGAGTGACCATCATAACAGGCTAGCAATCATATAAGACTGATCATCACATCAGACAAGTAATCACACCAGAGTGGCCATCGCAACAGGCTAGCAATCATATAAGACTGATCATCACATCAGACAAGTAATCACACCAGAGTGGCCATCACAACAGGCTAGCAATCATATAAGACTGATCATCACATCAGACAAGTAATCACACCAGAGTGGCCATCGCAACAGGCTAGCAATCATATAAGACTGATTATCACATCAGACAAGTAATCACACCAGAGTGGTCATCGCAACAGGCTAGCAATCATATAAGACTGATCAT
This sequence comes from Eledone cirrhosa, assembly GCA_964016885.1. NCBI lineage: Eukaryota > Metazoa > Mollusca > Cephalopoda > Octopoda > Eledonidae > Eledone > Eledone cirrhosa. Next base: position 235,841,422 of record OZ024740.1, on the reverse strand, counting down.
CACATCAGACAAGTTATCACACCAGAGTGGCTATCGCAACAGGCTAGCAATCATATAAGACTGATCATCACATCAGACAAGTAATCACACCAGAGTGGCCATCGCAACAGGCTAGCAATCATATAAGACTGATCATCACATCAGACAAGTAATCACACCAGAGTGGTCATCACAACAGGCTAGCAATCATATAAGACTGATCATCACATCAGACA
>OZ024740.1:235756207-235833707 GCA_964016885.1 Eledone cirrhosa | reverse complement strand
TAGTATCTTCATGGACTGGGAAATTTGAAAGTTACCGTATATACTCAAATATAAACCAAGAAATATGTGACCAAAAGATCGATGGTAGAAGTGGGTTGGCTTATTTTGGGGTTAATATTTTGACGATTTTCACTAACTTCAAATTTTATGTAAATAAGGTTTGGAATTTTGCCCATTTCTCAGACATAAAATAGTGGGGTCGGCTTATATTTAAGTATATACAGTAAATATTGTGACCATAAACAAAATGTAGTACCAATGTTTGCAGGCCATCTCAGATTAGTGAGGTTAGCAAAATTAATCTAAACTATAATAAAGTAAGGAGTGCAGGACTGTGTCGAGAATATATTTTTTTATCCCATTTGTAAAATAAGTTGGATTATTTTGAATAAATAATGAATGAATATTACATAATTTATCTACTAAATTTCGTTATTCTTGATTAAATATAAATAATTTTGTTGCTTATTTTAAGATTCACTTCTTTAAAATTTTAAAATGTCAACACTTCTGGTTAGCGATCGCTTAAATAAACATACATATATTTCCGTCACTAATTTTCTCCTAATGCAGTTTATATATAATATCGTCTTTTTTTAATGTATCATGGATTACGTTACTGATTACATAAGACAGTGTAACGCAGTTTTCGTTCAATTTCTGTGTATATTGTCAATTACGATTTTATTTGATGTATCATATCTACATGCATATATACTTGCGTATAATATCAATATGCACACTACACATATTAGCAGAAAACCACCCGAAGGGTAGTTTTTCTGCTAGTGGTTATAAAACACCTACATTTCAACTGTTACTCTAACCCACTATCATCTCAGCCATATCTAGCTCTTCACACACAGTAACAATAAACTGAATTGTATTAAATTGAATTTATTGAAAAAAACATAAAATTCCATGATATGACCAAACTTCTTTTTAAAATTTTCACAAGTCAAGTAATTTCTCTCCTTTATCTTTGAAGAAGAAATATTTGACTGGAGGAAAACTTGTTTATTCAGCTTAAAATCTGTTTGCCAGTATGCTATTGCCAAATAACCAAATTCTAGCAGTTTCTGCAACTTCTCAAGGTAATTGTTTTGAAAATGCTCTGATAGGTATAAAGGTTTTCTCAGGATTTTGATATTCGTATTAATATCATTCTTCTGGGTTACTTGAGCTATAGAATGGTCTTAAGGTATATTAAATATGAGGCTTACTTCAAAACAGAATGATAAAATTGTCATTAAAGAACATCAACAAAGTTCCTTTCATGCATGAACAATTCACACAATTTAACTGCTAATGCAATGCATTGCATCTTATCTTACCTAGAGGTATGGTATGTACATGGTATAAAATATAAAAGTAAGCTTTTCTTTAACAAATAATAAAATTATCAAGCTCTAAATATACAGCATTGAAAGAAATAATGAAAACTGCAACATCTCATGTTTTGAATTTCATGCTTCTCTTAAACATTTAAATTAAAAACATTACATTATTTCCAGAAATAAGTGAATCTCCTCAAGGAAATGTTTAAATGTTGTTAAAGACCTTACTAATTAAGCCTTTATGAAAGATGAGGAATAATAAAATAGTGAAGCTGATCTGAAACGATATGATGGAGAGAAACTGATTTGAAGGAAAGAGCTTATAGCAGTCAAATAGATACAAAGTTGGCTATAGATATTCTCTTCTAAATTGCATTTCAGTCCCTTACCTTCAAATAAATAATTGTTTCTACTTTAGGCACAATTACCCAGTGCATTACTGGTACTTTATTGATATATATTATATATCAACCTAACATATATAACATTAATAAAATACATCTTCCAAGGCCACAATACACCATATATTACACAATGACCACATATCTTATCATCCTTGGTTACCTACACACCACATATTCTTAGGTCTATCCCACACCACATATTCCACAAAACAAGTTCAATGAGTATTTGTCCTTTGTATCAGATACATAACAACATATATCTATGTATACCTTTGGATTATGTCTTTAGACATAAATATAGGCATCATCTACAAACACTCATACAGCTGGTCCTTCACAAATCAAAAATATTAAGAACTAAGTAAATATTTTACAAAGCTGACAAAATATTTTCTCAAGCACTAATAAACAACATAATTTACAAATACTCCAGAAAAATAACAATGACATTGACAAAAATAAAAACATAGGAAATACCATTGCCTTTTTCCCTTTCCAATACCACCCACATGCCTTCAGAGAATACATTTAAAAACTAACACTTTACACACAAAAATAAACTTTATAAATATGATATAAAAATCTAAAAAAATTTCAATACACCATTAAGATCATTAAAAACTCTGCTGTGAAACTAATTTGGCACAGAGATAATTTGTCCTTATTACATGAACAAAGAACTCTCAGCATTCTAAATTATACTCAAATCAGACTAGACACAACCTTTTTTTTTGAAAGAGCTGGTCTGAATACATATACATAAACTTGTGTTCAACATATAGATATAATATATAGATATTATATATGATATTATTAAACTAATGGGAAATAGCATTACACAAGAAATGTAGGCTTTCAAAGTAAAAACCAGAAACACGAAACATTAACACACACTAACTTCACTAACCACTCCACAAAGTTACAAATCCAAACTACAGTATTTTAATACAAGCACCATCATTTGGGAAGAATTTAATGTACTCAATACCATCTGGTTTTCAAATGATACAGATAACAAAAGAGGAAACACAACAGCATTGTATCTAAACTTTCTTAAAAAAACCACACCAACACACCTCCACATACCCCACCAAGCCAACTATAAAAACCCTTCCTCAGATAACACTTTCTTCTCCACACACCTACCACAACTTGGCAAACAATTTTATACCTCTTTTCAGACTATTTATCAACACAAATCACTTGCATATCAATAAAGAAAAAAAGCAAACACTTCACAAAAGTACAAAGGAATGAGTTCCATCAAGAAACTGAATTAAGGTTTTCAGAATTTAACACCAGAACCACCAACATAGATACTGCAGTACATACATTCAACAAAATAATTAAAGGTGCACCAAAAAGACACATCCAAAACCAAATAACATTTAAAATATACACAACCCCAATTACACACCAGAAATAGCCAACCACATAAAAACCATATACAGCTGAAATAAAACTTAGTGTCAAAAAACATAACAAGATAACAAAAGTAAGACAAAGCAAAACAAAACTGGCAACTATTAGTATTGATCATAAACCAGCAAACTAAGAGTAAAACTCTGCAGAGAGTAATTAGAAACATCACCAACAACAACAGCAATAGTCACACTACACTTTCCATCACAATAGCAACATAAAAAAATATATCTAAGCTGTAACACCAAGCAAATATTGCTTGATAATCAGTCTCTAAAAACCACACAAAGTGGAAAACATACTTTTCAGATAGACTATGATATTGATCCTTTTCCTCAGACAAACACCTAAAAATAAAAAAACAATAAGAAAATATAAAATAATTGTTTCTACTTTTGGCACAAGGCCAGCAATTACCCCAGTGCATTACTGGTGCTTTATTTTATCGACCCTGTAAGAATGAAAGCAAGTTAACCTTGGTGGGATTTGAACTCAGATCATAAAGGGGCGTAACTCTATGCTGCAAAGCATAGTATCCGACCCTCTACCGATACTGCCAATCCACTCCCTCTAAATCTAAGATAAGGCACTTACAAACATCTAAAACTATTTGTACCAACATTGAGAAATTCTCAGAATCTGAAAGCTGCAAAATGTTATATCAATTCTAAAAGTCAATAAAACCACTATACAAACTTATCACCCTCCTTATACATACCCTCAAACATTCTAGAAATGCTAATTCTGGACATCACTAATCTACATATACTTCTTCCAAAAACATAACAAATTCAAACCACTGTATTTAACCACCACTGCTCACAAACCTATCACAGAGAAGATGAGAGCTTCAACAACAAAACCACCTCCCATATGTATCATTGTAATTACCATCAACATTGTTGTGTTGGTGACACGACAAAATACATCCAAGTTACTTTGTAAAGCGGTAGTCATGGTGCCACAATAAAAAAACATCCAGTTCACTCTGTAAGGTGGTAGTGTTGGTGCCATGATAAAATGCTCCCAGTGCACACTGTAAAGTTGTTGACATTAAGAAGGGCATCTAGTTGTAGAAACTAAGCCAAAATTGGAACATATGAGCAGGATATGATTATCTGACTGGCCTTGGCTCAGAATGTGATACCCAGTCTTACATGGAAAATAGACGTTTATTGATGATGATGATTTGCAAAGCTTTCTACTCCATTCCCTACTATCCACTCATACAAAAACAGTACAAATCACAGGCTAGCAAACTATTCATTAGTTCACCAAGCCATGTAGTGTACAAGAACAACACTTCAGAGCCTGCAGTTGTTATGATGTGTGCTGCACTGTTTTCACAATGTATTTTGCTGGTTGCAATAGAATGCTAGTGGAATGACATCAGAATGTAGGTTGGTAGAGATGTTAGAGCCCCAGACAAATACTCAACAGTATTCTGACCCTTTACGTTTAGAGTGTAAATCCCACAGAGGTCAACTTTGCCTTACATTCTTTTGAGGTTGATAAAAAAAAAAGTACCAGTCAATAATTTGGGTAGTATAATTGATTTTCTCACCCTCCAAAATTGGTAGCATTGGGTTTATATTAGAAACTATTGTTTAACCCTTTAGCATTTAAATTGGCCATATCCGGCCAGAATTCTCTCACCTCTTTCTGTTCAAACCAACTATAACCGGCCTCTCATATACTGATGTTAAGGTATTGTTCTCAAAATAAATAACATGAAAATCTCATAGATTCGATATTATATGAGATGATTATGTAAGATAAAGCCTTTACCACAAGAACACAATAGTAAATATAGAGTAATGTAAATGCTAAATAGCTCTACCATTCTATGAACATGTTTTAATGGCAGCAAAATGGTATTAGATGACAATACAATGTCAGTGGAAGTACTTTGAATAGTTCTAACACACTATCAGCATTATAACGATGGATCGTTCAACAATATTGATAATGAATATTTAGTTATTTGATTAACTTTATGTTTGACTCATGAATTAACATGTAAAGGGTAGAGTATTCTACAGACATGTGTACCCTTAACATAATTCATAGGCAGAATCAGCATGACTCAATATGTGACAAAGCTGGACCTTTGTATTACAGATACAATCCATCTGGTAGTCTTCTACATGGTTTCTGCATACCCAATTTCGTTCATAAGGCCTTAGATCAACCAAATGCTATGCTAAGAACACTTTCTTGAGATGCCATACAATAGCATTGAGCCTGGAACCTTATAACACACATTTTTTATAGGATCAAAATAGCAGTGGATAACATTGTAATGTCAGTAGGGTATCAGTGGAACCTCAGTGGATAGCATCGTAATGTCAGTAGAGTATCATTGTAATGTCAGCGGAATGTCAGTGGATAGCATTGTAATGTTAGTAGGATATCAGTGGAATGTCAGTGGATAGCATTGTAATGTCAGTAGGATATCAGTAGACTGGCAGTGGATAGCATTGTAATGTAAGTAGGATGGCAGTGGACTGGCAGTGGATAGCATTGTAATGTCAGTAGGAAATCAGTAGACTGGCAGTGGATAGCATTGTAATGTAAGTAGGATGGCAGTGGACTGGCAGTGGATAGCATTGTAATGTAAGTAGGATGGCAGTGGACTGGCAGTGGATAGCATTGTAATGTAAGTAGGATAACAGTGGACTGGCAGTGGATAGCATTGTAATGTAAGTAGGATGGCAGTGGACTGGCAGTGGATAGCATTGTAATGTCAGTAGGATGGCAGTGGACTGGCAGTGGATAGCATTGTAATGTCAGTAGGATGGCAGTGGAACAACAGTGGATGCCGTTGTAATGTCAGTAGGATATCAGAGGAATGGCAGTGCATAGCATTGTAATGTCAGTAGTATATCAATAGAATGGTGGTGAATAGCATTGTAATGTCAGTAGAATGGCAGCGGATAGCATTGTAGTGTCAGTAGGATATCAGCGGATAGCATTGTAGTGTCAGTAGGATATCAGCGGAATGGCAATGGATATCATCCTAAGGTCAGTAGGATATCAGTGGAATGGCAGTGGATAGCATTGTAATGTCAATAGGATATCAATGTAATGGCAGTGGATAGCATTGTTATGTCAGTAGGATATCAGTGGAATGGCAGTGGATAACATTGTAATGTCAGAAGGATATCAGTGGAATGGCAGTGGATAGCAGAGGAAAGGCAGTGGATAGCATTGTAATGGCAGAGGAAAGGCAGTGGATAGCATTGTAATGTCAGAAGGATATCAGTGGATTGCATTGTAATGGCAGCAGGATATCAGTGGAATAGCAATGGATAGCATCCTAATGTCAGTAGCATAACAGTAAAGTGGCAGGGGATAGCATTTTAATGGCAGATGAATGGTTGTGGATAGCATTGTAATGTCAGTAGGATATCAGTGAGATGGCTGTTGATAGCATGGTGATGTCAGTAGGATATCAATGGAATGGCAGTGGATAACATTGTAATGTCAGTAGGATATCAGTCAAATGGCAGGGGATAGCATTGTAATGTCAGTAGGATATCAGTGAGATGGCTGTTGATAGCATGGTGATGTCAGTAGGATATCAATGGAATGACAGTGGATAACATTGTAATGTCAGTAGGATATCAGTCAAATGGCAGGGGATAGCATTGTAATGTCAGTAGGATATCAATGTAATGACAGTGGATAACATTGTAATGTCAGTAGGATATCAGTCAAATGGCAGGGGATAGCATTGTAATGTCAGTAGGATATCAATGTAATGGCAGTGGATAACATTGTAATGTCAGTAGGATATCAGTCAAATGGCAGGGGATAGCATTGTAATGTCAGTAGGATATCAGTGAGATGGCTGTTGATAGCATTGTAATGTCAGTAGGATATCAGTCAAATGGCAGGGGATAGCATTGTAATGTCAGTAGGATATCAGTGAGATGGCTGTTGATAGCATTGTAATGTCAGTAGGATATCAATGTAATGACAGTGGATAACATTGTAATGTCAGTAGGATATCAGTCAAATGGCAGGGGATAGCATTGTAATGTCAGTAGGATATCAGTGGAATGGCAGGGGATAGCATTGTAATGTCAGTAGGATATCAGTGGAATGGCAGGGGATAGCATTGTAATGTCAGTAGGATATCAGTGGAATGGCAGTGGAAATGTTTTGAACAGTTCCAGCAAACTATCAGCAACTATCTTTTAATGGCAGTGGAATGGTAGTGGGGGTGAAAGTAGGATTGTAACATATTGACTAATATTCCAACACATCTTTTATTTTGACCACCACCACCCTACTGTCAGCTTCCACCACTGACCGACACTCACCAATTCCACTCAAAGAAAGACATCTTTAAATAGACAGAAATACTTTGATTAGGTTTTGATTCTAAAATTACTTAATGATTTCTTTATTATACATTATGTTCTCTTTTGTTCCTGGGCATGGTGTTTTTTTTCTTTCTAGTTATTTATGTTGTTGTTGTTATTGTAGTTGATGATGGGGTTTTGTTTTTCTAGTTGATATCTTTTTTTTTGTTACTGTTGTGGTAGTGGTTATTGTTGTTGCTATTTTTGTTGTTATTGTTGTGGTAGTGGTTATTGTTGTTGCTGTAGTTGCTATTTTTGTTGTTACTGTTGTGATAGTTGCTAGTGTTGTTGTCGTAGTTGCTATTGTTTTTACTGTCGTAGTAGTTGCTATTGTTGTTGTTACTGTTGTGGTAGTTGCGGTAGTAGCTATTGTTTTTACTGTTGTTGTTGTTACTGTTGTGATAGTTGCTAGTGTTGTTGTGGTAGTTGCTATTATTTTTACTGTTGTTGTAGTTGCTATTGTTGTTGTTACTGTTGTGCTAGTGTTGTTGTGGTAGTTGCTATTGTTGTTGTTACTGTTGTGCTAGTGTTGTTGTGGTAGTTGCTATTGTTGTTGTTACTGTTGTGCTAGTGTTGTTGTGGTAGTTGCTATTATTGTTGATGTTGTGGTAGTTGCTATTGTTGTTACTGTTGTGGTAGTTGCTAGTGTTGTTGCTGTAGTTGCTATGGTAGTTGCTATTTTTGTTGTTATTGTCGTGATAGTTACTATTACTGTTCTATATTTTTGAGATGAGGAATCATTTACATTATATATATTATGATCTGAGTTCAAATCCCGCCGAGGTTAACTTTGCCTTTCATCCTTACGGGGTCGATAAAATAAGGTACCAGTAATACACTGGGGTAATTGCTGGCCTTGTGCCAAAAGTAGAAACAATTATATATATTTGACAGATAGGTGTCCTCATCTTGTTTTGTTGTTCACACACCATTTCGGCTGATGTACTCTCCAGACTTCATCAGGTGTCCTAGTGATGTTATTATTAAAGTTTGTTGTTAGGGTGGTGGATTGGCAGTATCGGTAGAGGGTCGGACGCCATGCTTTGACGCACAGAGTTACGGCCCTTGCCATTCTGAGTTCAAATCCTGCCGAGGTTAACTTTGCATTTCATCCTTACGGGGTCGATAAAATAAAGTACCAGTAATGCACTGGGTATTTGCTGGCCTTGTGCCTAACGTAGAAACAATTATTAACGTTTGTTCAGGTCACTGCCTAGAATTGTACTAGGAATCTTGAGGTTAGTAGCCCAGTTTTTAATCCACTTTTTTGGTGGGGTGGTTAAAAAGTGGGCTACTAACCCCAGATTCCGAATTCAATTCTAGGCAGTGACCTGAACAAACGTTAATAATTGTTTCTACGTTAGGCACAAGGCCAGCAATTACCCAGTGCATTACTGGTACTTTATTTTATCGACCCCGTAAGGATGAAAGGCAAAGTTAACCTCGGCGGGATTTGAACTCAGAATGGCAAGGGCTGTAACTCTGTGCATCAAAGCATGGTGTCCGACCCTCTACCGATACTGCCAATCCACCACCCTAACAACAAACTTTAATAATAACATCACCAAGACACCTGATGAAGGCTGGAGAGTACATCAGCCGAAATGTTGTGTGAACAACAAAACACGATGAGGACACCTATCTGTCCAATGTATATAATATAGTTACTATTGTTGTTACTGTTGTAGTAGTTGCTATTCTTGTTGTTGATGTGGTAGTTGCTATTGTTGTTGTTTTTTACTGTTGTTGTAGTTGTTATTGTTGTTGATGTTGTGGTAGTTGCTATTTTTGTGGTTGATGTTGTGGTAGTTGCTATTGTTGTTGTTTTTTACTGTTGTTGTAGTTGTTATTGTTGTTGATGTTGTGGTAGTTGCTATTGTTGTTGTTTTTTACTGTTGTTGTAGTTGTTATTGTTGTTGATGTTGTGGTAGTTGCTATTTTTGTGGTTGATGTGGTAGTTGCTATTGTTGTTGTTTTTTACTGTTGTTGTAGTTGTTATTGTTGTTGATGTTGTGGTAGTTGCTATTTTTGTGGTTGATGTTGTGGTAGTTGCTATTGTTGTTGTTTTTTACTGTTGCTGTAGTTGTTATTGTTGTTGATGTTGTGGTAGTTGCTATTGTTGTTGTTTTTTACTGTTGTTGTAGTTGTTATTGTTGTTGATGTTGTGGTAGTTGCTATTTTTGTGGTTGATGTGGTAGTTGCTATTGTTGTTGTTTTTTACTGTTGTTGTAGTTGTTATTGTTGTTGATGTTGTGGTAGTTGCTATTTTTGTGGTTGATGTGGTAGTTGCTATTGTTGTTGTTTTTTACTGTTGTTGTAGTTGTTATTGTTGTTGATGTTGTGGTAGTTGCTATTGTTGTTGTTGATGTAGTAGTTGCTATTGTTGTTTTTTACTGTTGTTGTAGTTGTTATTGTTGATGTTGTGGTAGTTGCTATTTTTGTGGTTGATGTTGTGGTAGTTGCTATTGTTGTTGTTGTTGTAGTAGTTGCTATTGTTATAGTTGTTATTGTTGTTGATGTTGTGGTAGTTGCTATTTTTGTGGTTGATGTTGTGGTAGTTGCTATTGTTGTTGTTGTTGTAGTAGTTGCTATTGTTGTAGTTGTTATTGTTGTTGATGTTGTGGTAGTTGCTATTTTTGTGGTTGATGTTGTGGTAGTTGCTATTGTTGTTGATGTTGTAGCAGTTGCTATTTTTTTATGTTGCTATTTTCGTAGTTGCTATTGTTGTTGTTGCTGCTGTTGTTGTTGCTGTTGTTGTTGTTGCTGCTGTTATGGATATCATTATTGCTGCTGCAGTTGCTGATGATGTTTTAATTATGGTTGTTATTGAGTGTGTTATTGATAATGATATAGTTGTTGTTGTTGTTGTCCTTGCTGTTGTTGTTACTGTTCTTGTTGTTGTGGTTGTTGACACTGTTGTCATTGTTGCTGTTTGTTGTTGCTAATGATGTTTTTGTTGATGATGCTGATGATGATGTTACTGTTGTTGGTGTTGTTGATGATGTTGCTGTTGTTGGTGTTGTTGATGATGTTGCTGTTGTTGTTAATGATGTTGTCGATGATGTTTTTTGTTGTTTTATTGATGATGATGATGCTGTTATTGTTTACTGATCAATTAAAAGTAATGGTGGTGGTAATGATGGGTTTCTTATGATATTGCTATTGTTGTTGAAGTTGTTTAACTTCAAACCAGTTCTGGTCCAGCAGAGCTATAATTGAAGGTGCTCTATCCATGACCTTCCTGTCTTTTTGTAAATCTAGGACTGTATTCTCCAATGTGTTCTTCCTTTTTTCAGATGGTAGAGTGTAATTTGATGGAAATTTGGCTTCTATTTCTAGCAGGTCTCATGACTGCTTCAAGGTCATTCACTATCAGGTAGAAATGATTGTCGTTAGTGTGCAGCTACTGTTTAGCTCCATTCAAGGAAAGCTGGAAGTATGTAAATAAAGCTGAATGTTGTTATTGCTGTTGTTGAGCCTTAGAAGCAGACCTATGATCATAGGCGTTCCAGCTATGACCATCCCAACTTTTTTTTAAACAGTGCATCTGGAACTATATCATTCAATATGTCCTTCCTTTATTTGGAATGGATTTTGTGAGATATTTGGCTTCTATTTTTAGCAGATCAAGCAACTGTGTAGAGACCTTCATCACCCCAGGTGTGCAATATAGCCACCTTGTTTACGGCCCTACTACATACACAATGTGTTGTGACACACTTAACATAGTGTGTTACCTATGTTATTCAACCTACTCTTGAGCTTCTTCTGATCAGGTTGAAGCCACAGTGGTGATGATAATGGTGGAGGTGGTGGTGAGCAAGGTAGTGTCTGGGTGACTAATTAAACTGCCAGAATTAATATGCAAGTAACAGCCACTCTTCTTTTTCTTCTTCAGTTCCTTTTTCTCCATATGGAGCATTCCACACAGTTGCAAACCCTGTCATGAGCCTGCTCCCAGGCCAGGAAAGGCCCCTGTTTGCCTGGTCTTCTTCCATAGACCTCAACCAAGTTTTGACAGGCCTGCCTTGCTTTCTATTCTCTCCTGGATTCAATTCAAGGGAAGCCCCCGTTGGTCTCTTCATGGCTATGTTTAGCACATGACCAAGCATATTCCACCATTGTGCAGCATTGGTAATCCATAGATTGCTCAGCCAAATACTTTTCATGATTTCCTCATTTGTGATGTGATCACACCAAGAAATCCTAAGTATGGTCCTAAAGCAACTCATTAATATAATATGAAATAAACTATCTTACTTCACTTTATGTGTAGAGGGCTGCTGTTATAAGATAATGTTTGCAATCTGTAAAATATATATCAGTGTATATCTTAAAATAACTACTCATTGTCTGTTGTAAGTAGTGGACAAACAAACTGAAACAACACAGAGTAGAGAAGGCCCTTTGGTCTCCTGTCAAAGACTTCTTTTTTGTGCTAGTGACACAATACACCTAGTCCACTCTGTAAAGGGACAGTGTTGGTGCCATGATAAAATGCATCCAATACACCCTGTAAAGTTGTAGTGGTGGTTTCACAATAAGATGCATCCAGTACACTCTGTGAATTGGTTGGCATTAGGAAGGGTTGGTAGGTGTAGAAATCAAGTCAAATATGGAAAGTATGAACCAGACATGGTTCTCTGACCAGTCTAACCAGAGTGTAAAATGATGGTGATGGTGATGATGATGGTAAATTGGTAGAGTCATTAGAGTATTGGATAGAATGCTTTGCAGTATTTTTTATGGCAATCTGTGATCTAAGTTCAAATTCTACTGAGGTCAACTCTGCTTTCATCTTTTCAGAGTCAATAAATAATATAACAAGTCTAAAACTGGGCTGAGCCCCCCCCCCCTCTCTCTCTCTCTCTCCCCATATTCTCTGTCTCCTTTCTCTCCCTCGGTTTTTCTCTGGTTTAAGTGCCTCAGACATGACAACCTTCGTAATAATGATGCCATGAGAAATTGCACTTTGTGCACTCTGTAGAGTCTGGGAATATATGTAAGACCCAACCCCTATCCTGGCCTATCTGAGAGGTTAGTAGCTCCAATTAAGTATACTGACATGGTTTATGACAATTACTAGCAGGGAAAATGTACATTAAATGATGCTGATATATGTGTATGTATATATATATATATATATATATATATATATATATATATATATATATATATGCATATATATATATATATATACACATACATATATATCAGCATCATTTAATGTCTATATATATATTATGATAATACACAAGACCAAAATGGTTAATTATATTTCATATTAATAAATTAATGAATGTTCATCCATATTTTAAGTAGATACATAATTAATTATTACTTAATTAATTAAATGAACAAAAAAAGTAGTATAATCAGAACTATTGAGTGAAAATGTAAATAATTATAACCTCACAAACATTTTGAAGTTAAATTATTTATATTTTCATTTAACAGTTCTGAGGATTTCAACTTTTTGTTTATTTAATTAATTAAGTAATAATTAATTATGTATCTACTTAAAATACGGATGAAACGTTCGTTAAATTAATTAAAATGAAATATAATTAACCGTTTTGGTGATATTATTATAAAGCATTTGTGAGTTTATATTGTTACTTAAACATCTTCAAATATGGATTTCATACAACTCAAAACAGAATTGTATTTAGCTTTCTAAATGGTTTATTGTGATAAGTCTCATATATTGAGCTGTAATCTTTCTTCACCTATATTTATCTATTGTCTTGTTTGAAAACGATCTTTTATGAACTAACCTATATATATATATATATAACTGTTATAAGGGTAAAGGAGACGCCCTAGATAGGAGTAACTATAGAGGCATTAAATTAATCGACCAGGTCATGAAGGTCACGGAAAAAGTAATAGCGCAACTAATCAGAGAGAGAATTGACCTAGATGAAATGCAGTTCGGGTTTGTGTCAAGCAAAAGTACCACAGACGCTCTTTTCATAGTACGACAACTACAGGAGAAGTACCTAGCTAAAGGTGAACCCCTCTACTTAGCTTTTGTCGACTTGGAGAAAGCCTTCGACAGAGTCCCCCGCTCCATTATCTGGTGGGCTCTTAGAAAACTAGGCGTTGACGAATGGCTTGTGAGGGCTATACAAGCCATGTATAAAGAAACAGTCAGAAAGGTTAGAATTAACAACGAATATAGTGAAGAGTTTAGCGTAAAAGTTGGCGTCCATCAGGGCTCTGTTCTCAGCCCCCTACTATTTATTATTGCCCTTCAGGCTATAACAGAGGAGTTCAAGACAGGCTGCCCATGGGAACTCCTATACGCAGACGACCTGACACTCATAGCGGAATCAATGGCCGAGCTAGAGAAGAAATTCCAAACATGGAAGCACGGCCTAGAGTCAAAAGGACTTAAAATTAACCTGGCTAAGACCAAAGTACTAGTTTGTAGGAAAGAAAACAAGGCGGCGGTCCCTTCTGGGAAATGGTCGTGCTCGGTGTGTAGGAAAGGCGTAGGTAGAAACTCCATTTTATGTCCTAAATGCAAAGTATGGGTGCATAAAAGATGTAGTGGGATCACAGGTAAGCTAACTAAGAACATAGATTTTACATGTGGCCGGTGTTCTGGTGCAATAAGTAGCAGCAAGTGCCCACAAAATACTAGCTCTTTCAATTGCGCAGAGGGTTCTATAGAAATAGTGGACAGCTTCCGTTACCTGGGCGATAAAATCAGCAGTGGGGGAGGGTGCTCTGAAAGTACTGTAGCTAGAGTCAGAACTGGTTGGAAAAAGTTCAGAGAGCTTATACCACTATTAGCTGCTAAAGGGTTCTCCCTAAAAATGAAAGGCAGGTTGTACGATGCCTGCATACGAACAGCAATGCTGCTTGGCAGTGAGACCTGGGCATTGTGTGCAGAGGATATACGCAGACTAGAGAGGAACGAAGCTTGCATGCTCCGCTGGATGTGTAACAGTAATATACGTGAACGGCAAAGCATAAACGAACTAAGGAAAAAATTAGAGATAAGAGGGATCAGATGTTGTTTACTCGAGAGAAGGCTACGTTGGTATGGACACGTGATGCGCATGAAAGTCGATAGCTGTATAACAAAGTGCAGGGCAATAAAGATAGACGGTAGTCACGGAATAGGCAGACCTAGAAAAACCTGGGACGAGCTGATAAACTCCGACATCACACACTTACACCTCTCCAAGACAATGTCACTGGACCGAGACCTTTGGCTTTGGCGGTACTCAGTAACAGAGAAGACCCGCCTTACCTAAATATATAGTAAAACCTACTCCAGCCAGTAGGCATCTCTAACAAAATACACCCCGTCCCACCACCACCACCCCCACCCCATCCACACCACCCCGTTCTATGTAAAGTTATGTTGGTGCCGCGCCATCGAGGCCGAAACAAATGAGATCGTGTAGGTGTCACGACAAAAAAACACACAGTCCACGCTGTAATGTGGCCGTGTAGGCAACACGGTAAAAACCTCCCAGACCCACACTGTAAATGTGGTTGGTGTTAGGAAGGGCATCCAACTGTAGAAAACCTGCCAGACAGTCCTATGCGAGCAAGACAATCACTCTTGCCTCAAGTGGGACTACCCCCGTCCAAACCCATGCAAGCGTGGAACACGGACGTTAAACGTCGATGATGATGATGATGATGATGATATAGCTGTATAAAAAAGTGCAGGGCGATCAAAATAGATGGAAGTTACGGAGTAGGCAGACCCAGAAAAACCTGGGATGACTTGATAAATTCCGACTTCACACACTTACACCTCTCCAAGACAATGTCACTGGACCGAGATCTTTGTCTCTACGCAGTAATACAGAAGACCCACCTTGCCTAAGTACAAAGCGAAACCTACAGTCAGTAGGCACTTCTTAACCAAAATACACCCCCATCCCACTACCCCTACCCCACCACCATCTACACCACCCCTTTCAATGTAAAGCTATGTTGGTACCACAGCATCCAGTCCTAAATAAATGAGGTCGTGTAGGTGTCACGACAAAAAAACACACAGTCCACGCTGTAATGTGACCATGTAGGCAACACGGTAAAAACCTCCCAGTCCACACTGTAAACGTGGTTGGTGTTAGGAAGGGCATCCAGCCGTAGAAAACCCGCCAGATAGTCCCGAGCAAGACAACCAATCTTGCCTCAAGTGGGACAATTCCCATCCAGACCCATGCTAGCGTGGAAGATGGATGTTAAACAATGATGATGATGATGATGATATATAAAACAAAATTTGTTTTCACTCTTAACGTGGTGGATACCTATATAGCTGAGAGAAAATAATTGATGATTGTTTCGGAGAGTCTTGCTCCTTGTCAAGATTGTGTATTCTGCTCGTTACTGCTACTCACTGGAACTGTTGAGAATAGTATTCTCAAATGTATACATTGGCTGATTAGCATCATTTGCATACTGAGCGATTTTATGGCTGGCTTTGCCAAAAATTAAAAAACAAGATTTGTTTTCACTCTCTATGAACACACACACACATACATATACAGGATGTCCCCAAAAGATGTATACACACTTTGATTACCTGTATAAGCAATATTTATTAGAATGTTGTTGAAGTGTGTATACATTTTTGGGGTACATCCTGTGTGTGTGTATATATATATATATATATAATAATTGTTTCTACTGTAGGCACAAGGCCAACAATTACCCAGTTCATTACTGGTACTTTATTTTATCGACCCCGTAAGGATGAAAGGCAAAGTCAACCTCGATATAATAATACAAGGATGATTGGTTAAGCCTTCATTACGTTATTGGTTGGTGACATGCGATTCGCTATTGATCAGCTCAAAGTTCGATCTGTATCGATCTGGCCTGACTCAAAAGCTTGTCGGACCTCTGTTGCCATTACTCCAACAGAGGTCTGACGAGCTTTTGATTCCAGAGTCAGGCCAGATCGATACAGATCGAACCTTGAGCTGATCAATAGCGAAACACATGTCACCAACTGATAAATGTAATGAAGGCTTAACCAATCGTCCTTGTATTATTATACTACACTCTGTCTAGCTCTACACCTCGATACTGATGTGAACCTAAATATCGAGGGCTCACCTGGGTAAACCTACAGTAACTTCGCATTACACTCCCTGGATATATATATCATCATCATCATCATCATTTCATCTTACGTCCGCCTTTTCCCTGCTTGCAAGGGTAGGACGGGAACTGATTCTGGCTTGATTTCTACAGCTGGATGCCCTTCCTAACACCAACCTCATTTACAGTGAGTGCTGAGTACTTTTTTGCCGTGGCACCTCCACGACCACTTTACAGTGGAATGATAAGGATCCCAGTCCCTATCAGCTCATTTCTACAGCTGAGTAAACTGGAGCAATGTGAAAAAAAGTGTCTTGCTCAAGGAAACAACACATCACCCGGTCTGAGAATTGAACTCACAACCTTTCGATTGCAAGGCCAATGCTCTAACCACTAAGCCATGTGCCTCCATATATATATATATATATATATACACAGGGTGTGGACGATATTTGTTCGCAATTTTCAAGTTGCTAATTTTATGCAAATTTTTTTTACTTCCGTTGTCACTCTTGTCTCCATAAAAACAGTGACTATATTTCCATTATTTATTTTCAGAATAATTGATTATGAATAATTTTGAACCTCCAAATTTGTGGAAGAGACACGGAGTTCTTCTTGGAATCCGCGCCGGGAGGACAAGTAAGGAAATTTCAGACTTTCTCAGTGTCAGCAGGAGAATGGTGGAAAAGGTCAGAAAGGAATTGGAAGATTCAGGATTCGACTACGAAGCAACATCAAAGAGGAAAACACATGATCGAGGATCTGACGCCTTCAGAACGCCCGAGTTCATCGCTGAAGTTCAGGATATCATCAACAATGAACCTAGCAAGTCGATGCGTGCCATCACAAGGGAGAAAGGTGTGGATGAAAAGCTCATTAGGCTGGTGGTACATGAAGACATTCGCTACGTTTTATACAAGATGATGAAAGGACAATTTCTGTCAAAGGTGATGCAAGAAAAGCGACTGAAGCATGCAAAGAAGCTGATCAAAACTTGAAACACCCACTGGAGCCAGACATGCTGTGGTTTTTCTCCGACGAGAAAAACTTCTGCCAAGACCAGAAGATCAACTCCCAGAACAACAGGTGGCTCGCTGTCTCATCCAAAGACGTGCCCAGAGTCATGCAGACAAAGTTTCCAGCGACAACATTGGTCTTAGGTGTCGTCAGCAGTCAAGGTGACGTCATACCACCTCACTTCTTCCCTGAGGGCCTCAAGCTGAACTCCGATGGCTACATCCGCGTTCTGAGCGAGGTAGTATAGCCCTGGATCGACTATGTAGCTGCAGGTAGGCCGTACGTGTAGCAGCAAGACTCAGCACCCTGCCATACCAGCTGAAAGACCCAAGCCTGGCTGTCAGAGAACTTTGCCGACCACACTTCACTTGACATCAGGCCTCCCAGCTCGCCTGACTGCAACCTCCTCGACTTCTTTGTGTGGGGCGCAGTGGAACAAGACACCAACAGATCTAGCTGCAATACAAAGACGATCTGAAGGCCAGGATCACAAGTGCCTTTAGGGGCCTAAGTCGGGGAACAGTGACGAAGGCCTGTAGCTGGTTCCGAGGCCACCTTGAGGCCGTCATCAAAGCCAATGGTGGGTTTATCAAGTGAGATCAAAAGAACAAGTCATGAAGACAAACTGACCCAAGTTTGATAAATATATCTTAAAAAATAAAACTACTGTGTTATATATGCATATATATATGCATATATATATGCATATATATATATATATATATATATATATATCATCATCATCGGGTTTAGCGTCCGTGTTCCACGCTTGCATGGGTTTGGACGGGGGTTTTCCCACTTGAGGCAAGAGTGGTTGTCTTGCTCGCATAGGACTGTCTGGCGGGTTTTCTACAGCTGGATGCCCTTCCTAACACCAACCACATTTACAGTGTGGGGCTGGGAGGTTTTTACCGTGTTGCCTACACGGCCACATTACAGCGTGGACTGTCTGGCGGGTTTTCTACAGCTGGATGCCCTTCCTAACACCAACCACATTTACAGTGTGGGGCTGGGAGGTTTTTACCGTGTTGCCTACACAGCCTCATTTACAGCGTGAACTGTGTGTTTTTTTGTCGTGACACCTACACGATCTCATTTGTTTCGGCCTGGATGTATATATATATACCTATATGCATATATATATATGCATATATATATATGCATATATATATATATAGATAGAGAGAGATAGAGAGAGAGTCATGTACATACAGAGTTACACACCCTACATATTCTAAACAGCCTAGTCTTCCTCAATCAGTACACGTAATGTATAAAATTGATACCACAAGATAGAAAGACATAGAAACTTCAATATTTATACCTGCAACAAAATAAAAACATATACTGATTCCAGTTAAAATGTAAACCTATCTGAGTTCAATTTCAAACTGAGGCTCATGTGTTATAGGCTGTTACTATGAACAACCAAAAACTTTAAGAAAACACTATCAACTCACTGATTTTCGCCTCCATGATGCTACACACAACCTACCTCCTCACCTCAGACACATACTTATTTATAAATGTTATTTTAATATAATTCTTCTCCTGTTCTCCACCAACCAAGATTGAAAAATTTTCCATACTTCTTATTCCTGTATTTCTATATTTTATTAGTTTTGATTATTTCTTCTACTTTTTTCCACCGCTCCGCCTTACCAATTCTTATTGATAAAATTGATTCTGCCGTTCACCAAAAATTGGTAGAATTTCGACAGTCTTTGATATATTCTGAGTTCATTGATTATTTAATTACTGACAGTGAAGGAAGGAATCAATCAACAGTTACTGCTGCTTCTTTCATTTGGACACCATTCACATTGTATTCATAGCTTTCAAGCTCAAGCATTTCCAATATAGCTTCCCAAATACCATAACACCTAGTCTCTGCTATTGGTTGTCCATGTGTGTCTGTGTGAGTCTGTAAGTGATATATATATATGATGATGATGATGATATATATATATATATACATGTGTGTGTGTGTTTGCGTCCATACCCACATATATAGACATGTGTATCCTTATTTGTGTGCATGTGTATGCCTTTTATGCCTATACTCGTGTGTGTGAAGGCATCAAAAACATCTATATATCACTTTTCCTCACTAACATAAACATCAATAACATAGCTATAACACCATTTCAAGGGTCAGAAATTTCTCCATCTGTGAACAGTTGCACTAACTGTCTGCAAGACACTTCTTCACTAAAGTATGGCTCACATAAATCTGGGGTAGTAATGTGACACGAGACACGGTAAAAAGGCTCCCAGTCCACACTGTAAATGTGGTTGGTGTTAGGAAGGGTATCCAGCCATAGAAAACCTGCCAGATATAGTCCTATACAAGTGAGACACGGTTACCTGATCAATCTTGCCTCAAGTGGGACAATTCTCGTCTAACCCATGCTAGCGTGGAAGATAGACGTTAAACAATAATGATGATGATAGTCCCCTTTCAAACAATAGCTATCTATAGGAAAGTTGTTAGCGCAGGGGTCTGAAAATCAGGGACTGAAAAGAGCCATTACATCCCGGAGAAGAGGCACACCAGGCTAATGGTAGGATGAAATGGGACATGCAATATCCACCAGTTATAATGCTAATCTACAATACAGCTCACAGGCTATTGTTTTTTCTCATTAAAATGAATATACATATGATAGAGTGGGATATATGAATTAGTAGAAAATGTAAGAGGCAGTCATTTTTTGACAACATTTCACATGCAATCTCACTATAACCACTTATATATATAACATATGAGCCACAGTTTGAAATTGTAAAGATACCATCGGGGATGTGGACTTGTTCAATATGACAGAAAAAGATGGGCAGAAATTCCTTAACTCTTTAGCATTAACATTACTCTATATATACTATTATATTTTTGTGGTAAAGACATTATCTTACATAATTATCTCACATAATATCGAATCTCTGAGATTTTGAAGTTATTTATTTTGAGAACAATACTGTAACATCAGTATGAGTGGCTAGTTGCAGCCAGTTTGAACAGAAAGAGGTGAGAGAATAATGGCTGGATACAGCCAGTTTAAATGCTAAAGGATTAAGGTGCACACAGTGTAGTCTATGGACACACAAGAGAAATAGTGCATTTATAGGCAAGTTAACAGAGAAGATAGACTTTGTATGTGGTAGATGCACACATGAAATAGATTCCTTCAGCTACCAGGTAGGCTCACTGGAAGTTGTGGACAGCTTTTGCCACCTAACTGACTAAATCAGCAGTGAGGGAGGATACTCTGGAAGTGTGATAGCCAGGGTAAAAGCAAGCTGGTAAAAGTTTAGAGAGCTAGTACCCCTGCTAACAACAAAGGGCTTCTCTCTCAGAAAGAAAGACAGACTGTATGATGCTTGTGTGCATACTGCAATGCTACATGGTAGTGAAATATGGGTCTTTGACTGCAGAAGACTTGTGAATGTTAAAAAGAAATGAAGCAAGTATGCTCTGATGAATGTGTAATGTTAGTGGATATGAACGATGTAGTGCAAGCAAGCTGAGAGAAAAACTTGGTATAAGAGATATTGGATGTAGTGTGCAAGAGAGAAGACTGTGTTGGTATGAACATGTGATGTCTATGGAAAATAACTGTTGTATAAAGAAATGCAGAGAAATCTCAGTGGCTGGGACCCATGGAAGAAGCAGACCCATGAAAATTTGGGATAAGGTGGTGATGACCAGACTAAAGAAGTTTAACCACCCAATGGAGATGAAAAAGGACTGTGAGAATTGGTAACATGCTGTACTAGAGAAGACCTGCTTACTAGCACAAAATATGACCTGACCCACTGCCCATGATCCCTCTTCACCAGAACTCTTTAGTAGCTACCCTCAACAAAAGTAATCCCTAGTAGCCGCCTTCACCGGCACTGTACACTCCCACCTCATTCATTTCCATTCCATTATCACTCCTTAACTATTCTCAATGTCAGGACACCCTGCATATAGTCCTCAGTAACTGCTCTCTCCGTATCTCTGCATCCCCTCACTACCACACCTTATTCTCACCATCACTACACTTCCCCCACACACACTTTAACAGTAGCTATTCTTTTCATCTGAGCTCTCCTCCACATTACCACACTTTAGCTATTCTCACTCTCACTACATCCCCTCTCAAAAACCCTGACACATGTGACTACCTCCACCCTCCATGCCATTGGCCATACATACATAACATCATACTTATTTTCCTTCTCTCTCTCCTCCCCCACTTCAGAACAGAGAGGACTCTTCAGTTAGGACAATAACCAACAACATTTATCCTGCTGGTGCTCCGAAAAGGCACTCAGTACACCCTGTATGGTGACTGGTAATGAGAAAATCCACCCCCTGCTGATGTAGAAACCATGCCAAAAAGGGTCATGAGGACTCTTCAGTTGGGTCAACAGTGCAACAACCTCTCTAGTATTGATAATCTACACAATAAACACACCCAGTACACAGTGTAAAATGGTTGGTGATAGAAAAGACATCCAGTCATAGAAAGCTTTCCAAACAAAGGTTTGGCTGGACCCTTAAGTTGTGACAAAGACATGACATCCTCCCCAGTGTGGGTGTATTAATAAAATGCATGGTAGAATGTGGCATCATATGTAAGTAATATGCAGGCACCTAGCCCATCTGTAGGGACAGTAGCCCTACTTGAGCCCACACTGTAGAGTTTTAGTTTTGGTGCCATGATAAAAAGCACCCAGTCCACACTGTAAATGTATTTGGCATTAGGAAGAGAATTCAGCCATAGAATACAAGCCAGAAACAGTTCTGTATGAGCAAAACAAAGTCATCTGATCTGACTTGTCTCACAATGGGACAACTTATCTAACCCATGCTAGCGTGGAAAAATGGACTTTAAACAGGTGATGAGGATGATGATCAGAGATAAAACATTAACTCTGTGTAAATATGACTGTCAAGGATAGTCTTGTTCATAAATATACTGCTGTAGTTTCATCTTAAATAAGACAATTACTTTATGTAAGACTCAAGATGATCCCATCCTATTAATACGAGACAGCTGTGTCTCTTTAATAATATTCACTTCTGTCATAGATAAGGGACAAACTTTATGGAAAGTGAGGTTGTAACTGAACACTTTCTCACATATACTCTACAGTTTAGTCATAATAAACTTTCTTCTATCAAAGATGAGACATGACTTTTTATAGAACGATAAGAAGATTCTGAGAGTTATAAATAACACATTTCACATTCAAATAAAAACCAACCACAAAATTAACTAACAAAGAAACATGATAAAACAAAAGAATTCTATATATTGCAACGATTGGCTAGGGGCTAAATAACATGAATGAGATAAGGTTTTAATCAAAGACCTATATGCCTATGTATATGTGTATGTGAAAGAGCGTGTACGAGAGAGAGAGAGAAAGAGAGAAAGAGTTGTATATGCATGAAGAATATGTGTGTATGATTTTGCCAGCATCATCAATTTAATATCCACTTGTATGTGTTGCTATGGGTTGGATGGTTCTGCCATATTGTATATATTACCCATTATATATATATATACACATATATATGTATATATATATATATATATATATACATATATATATATATATATATATATACATATATATATATATATACATATATATACATATATATATATACATATATACATATAAACATATATATATATATATACATATAAACATATATATATATATACATATATATATATACATATAAACATATATATATATACATATATATATATATATATATATGCAAAAAATAAATGGTATATATATATATATATATATATATATATATATCCTAAAATTGATCAATAAATTCTCACCAGCCATACAAATCTTGCTGAAATAAACAGCAATAAGTTCACAAACAACAACAACTTCCAATATTTGCTGGGTATTGATTTTACTTTGTTGTTGTTGTTTCATATAGTGAAGCTAGTTCATAGTTTATGCTATAAGGTTTGGTGATTCACAAATAACTTGGACAGCATTAATTCCAACACAGTGTCTTTCAACACTGGACTGCTGCTGCTGCTGCTGCTGCTGCTGCTGCTCATCATCATCATCATCATCATCATCATCATCATCATCATCCTCCTCCTCCTCACCATCCTTTTTATGTCCATTTATCCACGCTCACGTGGGTTGGACAGGTCCTTTTCAGAACAGCATCTCTCCACTTGCTGTGTTTCTTTGTCATCTCCTCTGTGAGTTTCAGCAATTTGAGGTCAGCTTTCACCGCTTCTGCGCAGCTCTATTTCAGTCTACCTCTACTGTGGCTTCCATCCACTGGCACTTCTCCAGCCATCGATCATCTTCCATGCACATCACATATCTGTACCAACACAATCTTCTCTCCTGCACACCACCTTGGATTTCTCTTAAACTCAGTTTCTCCCTCAGTTCATCCAGGCTCTGCCTTTCTCTCACATTTACATTACACATCCAATGAAGCATGGCTGCTTCAATTCTCTCCAGTCTATGCATGTCCTCTGCAGTCACTGTCCATATTTCACTCTCATGCAGCATCATACCTCACACACAAGCACCATACTGTCCTATTGTACTACATACAATATGTCTCTCAACAGTAGACTTCTCTTGGTAGACATATTCTGCGAAAACTGATTCATCATCATCATTATCATTCATTGTCTATTTTCTATGTTTGCATTGGTTAGATGGGCTGTCATGCACTGATGGTTCCTATGGCTTGATGCCCTTCCTAACACTTTACAACATGTTCTGGGAGCATTTTATTATGATTCCAGCACTACCATCTTACAGGGTGGACTGGGTGCTTTTTGTCGTGACACCAGTCTTACTGCTTTACAGTGCAGACTGGATAGCAATTCTTCAACACAAAGCATGAAAGTTGCATTGTAAGAGCTTAGGGTGTCACAGGCTGGTTACTGGCAGACCACAATGAGTGCATGTTACTCAATCCCAAGCAGATGTGTGCAGCTTTTCAGCAACACTTTGCTCAACTATTCATGAACAGTGGCAAGCTGAATTGCAGGAAATATTTCACTATATACCTCGACGACCTGCCTAAAGGAAGAGTTTAAAATTTTGGCTGAAGTGCTAGCAATGAGGTTGGCGCTGTAGCGCTGGTCATTGTAGGTCTGGTAGGAGAGACATGTGCCATTCTGAAAAGATCCATCCAAAACAACCTTCAGCTTATGCCATAGAGAGGGTAGCTAAGGAACCTGGCATAAGTGGAGTCGTGATTATCTTAGATAAATTGAAAGCTTCCGATACTGCTGGCCATCGATACCTGGCAGCAGTCTTCAAGGCTGCTGGCTTTGGACCTGTTTTCAAAGGGTGGATTGCACAGTGACCTCTGATCTGTGGTCAGAGTGAAAGGTCACTTCAAGGAGCTGATCAGTATCATGTGCTTAGTTTGCCAAAGTTGTCCCCTTTTGTCCCTGTTGTATGTACTGAGTCTCATGCCAGTACTGCACAAAGATGTGGGTGATCCATATTAGCATATGTTATTTATGTCACCATCGTGGTGTCAAACACATTGAGGTGATTGGCACTGTTCTCAGGAAATATGAAGAGGTGACAAGCAAAAATTAACAAGGAAAAGTTGGTAGGCCTGCAGCTCATCACCTGGTGTGTAGGCCCATGCCATACAACACCACTGTCAGGTACTAGATGGAGAGACTGGTTAAATTGTTTGGGCTCTGGTTTGGTCAAGACATCTAAAGGGACAAAAACTGGGATGAGTTAATGAGTAGGGTGACCACTCTCACCCAGAATTGGGGCAAGTGGAAACTATCCCTAAATGGTCAGGCAGAAGTGGTGAACGTATGCATAGTGTTTGTTATCTACTACAACCTGACCATTATGCCTTGTCCTGGTCCCCACCTGACTGCACTGGAGTGTGAACTCTTTTGCTTCTTGTGGAAGGGATGTGTTCCGATGGTCAGGATATCCATCAGCAGTGTGAAGTACTGAGCATGCCATGGCTGATAATGTGCAAACATGCACTGCGGCTATGATATTTCTTGCTTTTCCTTGATAGTGAAGAGGTGTGGTTGCCATTTGCTAGATGCACTTTTCCCCAACACATCTTGATGGAGCTGCAGTCCTGGGTCAAGTGAAGACCAAGAAGGATTGCTTGGAAATGTCTTCAAGTGCTCACAGCCCTCTACCAATCAGTTAGTATGATTGGTGGAAACTCTATTTTGGTGTTCTATATAGGGTTAGTGGCAGGTAAAAGTGATGCATTTCTTGGGGAGACACTGGGCATGTGGATTGGCAGTATCGGTAGAGGGTCGGACGCCATGCTTTCCAACATAGTTACGTCCCTTTACGATCTGAGTTCAAATCCCGCCGAGGTTGACTTTACCTTTCATCCTTACGGGGTCGATAAAATAAAGTACCAGTAATGCACTGGGTAATTGCTGGCCTTGTGCCTAAAGTAGAAACAATTATTGAAAATTAACTAGCCACACTTTTTCAGAGGACTTTCGATCCAGGGCACATGGATAATTTCCAGAAATCTCTGGTATGTCATAGTTACCAAGGAGCATTGCCAGTTTGAGATAAACTCTACAGGCATGGAAGTGCCATCAGCCGGGCTTGTCTGAGATGCACACAGGGCAAGGAAACCAACCTGCATGCACTCATCCAATGTCAGAGTATTGCTAACTTGTGGATTTATGTTGAAAACCTGCTGTTATGTGTGGGACAGATCCAGCTATCAACAGAGACCATCATGAAGATCCCCCTGCCACCTTCCTTTACCCAGGGAGGACAGTTTCTATCTTCCTGGTGAGCATGGAAAAAGAGGTTGTGTGGTGAATACAGTTGAAAAGGTTGAAGACAATCAAAGCCCTGATTAATTTTTCCAGTTTTCACTTGAGAAAAATATGGGTGGAGAGTGAAGTGCTACCTTCCAACCAGTTTGTTGAAAGGTGGATGAGAATGGTAAGCATGGCCCAAGAGACTGGGCCTGTTCTGAGTATGCACTTGTAAATTGCAGAAGGATAACTGGAAGAGGGCACTTGTTTTAGTGGTCAGGGTGGCTGTCGCTTTTCACATCTCCATACCAACAATATCCACTATCTTGCACACTACATCTGTATGATAGTGCTGACATGGACATGTAATGATGAATACTGGTTGAAGAAGTGTCAGGAAATGCCAGTGGAAGGAAGCTGCAGTGGTGGAGGAAAACTGAGAAAAACTTGGGCAGTGGTGGTTAAAATTAATTTCAAAAGGCTGAACCTCACAGTGAAAGGAACACAAGAAGGGGAAGGAGGCTGCATTGGAAAAGACACACCCAACCCATACAAATATGGAAAAGATGTAAAATGATGATGATGGATGATTATATATATATATATATATATGTAGATTTATCTACCAAAATATACGGTAGAGTCCAATCCGTATGAAGAACTCAATGTAATCCAAATACCATGAAAAGAGAAGATGTATTCAAAATTTTTTCAATGAAAAACACAGGAAAACAGAGTCAAGATAAATTCATCATTTTACGATCGTTTCTAGGATTATCCTAGAAACGATTGTAAAATGATGAATTTTTTAATATAAGGAACTGTTTCTTTGTTTTTATTCATTTTTTTATTAATATATATATATATATATATATATATATATATATATATATAATTGGAAATTTAGTAAAATCGAATCTCTGGCAGTTTGCAAGCAAATTCGGCCTACTTATATGAAATGATGAGTTAGCAAAGCACTCGATAAGGTAGGTCCTTAGAGTAATAACATACGTTTAAATAGCTTGACAAATCGAACATTGTGGTAGGCAAAATCTAACACACAATAATATACCAAAGTAGATAGAACTAACAGGTTGAGAAAAATACACCTGGACAAATCAAACGATTATACGTTTAAAGTGTTTCTTTGAATCCGAAATCAAATATCAGACTTACGTGACTGGCAAGCTCGTGGTATTCATGATCGAACAGAGGATTCAGTTTTTCAACAGGTTTTCATTCTACCCAGAACAGGGTGATAGGCTAAATGTTGCTGCTAGATGCAGCGTATCGTATCTATAGCTGTCACGTGTTAATTCCAGCAAGGGAAATAACCCCCAGTTTTTGGCGGGTCATTCAAAATGTTAGACAAAGGAAATATTTTAATTTCCGCTAATCATCATGATAAGCTCTCGACTAGATGTTATAAAACAAACAAATAATTAACCAATCAATAGAATTGTCTAATTAAATTAATTAGTTAATTATTAAATCTAGGAGAATAATATAATTGGAAATTTAGTAAAATCGAATCTCTGGCGGTTTGCAAGCAAATTCGGCCTACTTATATGAAATGATGAGTTAGCAAAGCACTCAATAAGGTAGGTCCTTAGAGTAATAACATACGTTTAAATAGCTTGACAAATCGAACATTGTGGTAGGCAAAATCTCTCTCTCTCTCTCTATATATATATATATGTGGATATGTGTATGTTTATATGCATATACACATGTTCCAATTGCATGCATGGTATAATTTTCATTCCTGCAGATATTTATTGAAATGCTTGCCTTAAGCATGCATATTTGCTGCTGTGCAGACTGCAGATATGCATATTTCTTTGCATTTATTACACACAAACAAGTATACACACATAATCACAAATACACCCATTAACACACATCTATACAAGTATGCATATATATATATATATATATATATACATATGTCTAGACTCAAACATATGTACATACATTTATCTATAAAGAACTTTACATATATGAATACAATAACACACATATACATGTATGTATATTTGCAAGTTGACCCCCAATAGTCAAGGCCTGTCATACCTGTCACACCTGTCAAACAGGTGTGTTGTTGCTGCCAATATTTTAGTTGGCTGCTATTTTTTTTTTAATTCTTTTTATTTTTCTAGGGAAACTGCACATAATTTTGTTCACAAATCTTGATGGGGCATGTTTCACACATATATTGGTAATGGTGTCTACAAATATCTGCCAAGATGTTTCGATGTTGATAGAGGGGGAGTATGTGCGTGAAAGATCATGGGTGATGGCATCTCGGTTTGCAATATGAAGATCCATGTTATCAAATGGATAGGCTAGGTAGAGGTCATCAAGTTTAACTTTTGGCAGATGGAATATCAGTTTACATAGAACCATGTTGTGGCCTGTTTTTTTTTTTCTACTATAATATTATGGATAGTGTTGGACTGGTCACTAAACATTAGGTCCAAAATGGTTTTGTGACACAAGTTGACGCAAAAAAAAAAACCATCCATATACGTACATATATCATCATCATCATTTTATGTCCACTTTTCCTTGCTTGCAAGGGTGGGACGGGAACTGATTCTGTCTTGATTTCTACAGCTGGATGCCCTTCCTAACACCAACCTCATTTACAGTGAGTGCTGGGTGCTTTTTTGCCGTGGCACCTACACGACCATTTTGCAGTGGAATGATAGGGAACCCAGTTCCTATCATCTCATTTATACAGCTGAGTAAACTGGAGTAACGTGAAATAAAGTGTCTTGCTCAAGGAAACAACACATCACCTGGTCTGAGAATTGAACTCACAACCTTTCGATTGCAAGGCCAATGCTCTAACCAATAAGCCATGTTATATATATATATATATATATATATACACACACATACACACACACATATATATATATATACACACACACATATATGTGTGTGTATGTGTGTGTAAATATATATATATATGAGCTGATTTTCCGATACTCGATTATTCTATTATATTTAGCTCTAGACATAGCTATTGACCAGTTAATTTTATTGTTCATTTTTTGTCGATTCTATTGAATGATGAATAGCTCCTGTTTATTTTAACATGTCTATCGAGCACTCTTTTTCGATATGTGTATTTCACATTACCGATTATCTTTCGTGAATATAGAGGTTATCTCCCTTGCTGGACTCCATGTGCGTCTAGCTATAGTTAATTTCTTCATTCGCCGGACATGGCCCGTTGATAAAGTTATTCCGGTCCCTCCTCTCCCTATAAGTCTTATATATTTTTATGTGGGCTGATAGGGGGCGGATTAAGGAATAGCAGAAACCCAAGAAGCTAGATTTACCACCTTTCTAGTGGGTCCGGGTAAGTTTTTACACTCATATGAATTATTGATTTATTGATATTTTATCTGTGTGACCCGAATCTTCCTGGTCGTTATTTTTTGGCTGTACGGGTGATTTTAGGCATAATCTTTGTGTGTTGGTATCTTAACGATAGTTATAGCTCTGATTTATCTGAATTATTGAGCCCTCTGCCACTCATGTCGGATTTTGTTTATCGTAAATTCGTGAGCTGATTTTCCGATACTCGATTATTCTATTATATATATATATATATAAATATACATAATTAATTACCAACACGAGTGCGAATTATATGCAAATTAGTGCATCCATTTCAGGGGATGGGTATATTAACCATCTTTCCAACAACAACCCTCGGCACCTTTTGAATTCCATATGCCTAACACCTGAGGACATGCTTATATGTCAGAAAATAGTACAGCTCCCATAACATTTGGAAACATCTTTTCATGATCAGAGTGGCTGAAGCATGGAACAAACTACCTGCATCTGTTGTTAGCTGTTGACACACTGTATCCTTCAAAACTTCCATGCTTCCTGAAATTCGCCAACACTACACCTGATATTCCCCCTCCATACACACGCACACATGTGTGCATGTCTGTATGTATATCATGACTCATACACTATTCACTTTCCTAACTTTTGTACATTATAACAAAGAGTTACGGCCCTTTATGGTCTGAGTTCAAATCCCGCTGAAGTTAACTTTGCCTTTCATCCTTAAGGGGTCGATAAAATAAAGCACCAGTAATACACTGGGATAATTGCTGGCCTTGTGCCAAAAGTTGAAACAATTATTCTATGTATTATACATGCACCTTTGATGAGTTGTAATGCACCTGAGTAACATACATAATAATTTTCATTATTATTTTGTGGCCAATAAATGAAATGTGCCTAAAGTAGAAACAATTATTATTATTATTATTATTATTATTATTATTATTATTATTATTATTATTATTATAAGCCCATCAAATTCATTTCCTTGTGGTTGGTTTGATGATATATGTCTTCTGATGAGAGCCTAATTAGGTTGGAAAATTGATTAAAGAAGTTTATCATTGTTTAAATATACAGGGAAATTCATATTTATATACACAATGGTGCAGTCTTGGTTACCCTCTCTGTATGTATACAAATATAACTTTATCATACTTATATATATATGTGAGGGGAAGCAAAACATTATCCGCTATTTTGCCAAAACTTTCTTTAGGTTGGCCGCTCTGCCTTTAGCGCTTGCATGATAAAAGGTGGCACTTTTGAACTTGATCACTCTTGTGTTACAGAGTAAACATGGCCACTTTGTTGGCAGTGTGCACCAAGGAAAAACAAAGACCATTGATCCGATTTCTCTGGTCTGAAGGCGTGGTAGGGGCATAAATTCATCACAGGCTTTCAGTACAATATGGGAACAGTGCTTTATTGCGTAAAAGTGTGTTTGAGTGGATTGAGAAGTTTAAAAATGGCCGGACAAGCATGAAGCATAAAGAGAGAGCAGGATGTTTGAGAGATGGTTCTGGTGAACTGACAAGTGGTTATCGATTAAGCGACATGTTCTCTGCAAATTAGTCATGGTTCTGGAAACAAATTTATCCATTACAAGCATCAGTTCCATACAGTCTGCGAGATGGGTGCCAAAAGAGCTTACTGAAGAACATAAGTACAAATATTGTGAAGATCAGTCAACACTTACTCAACTGCTAGAACAATGAAGGTGAAGCCTTTTGGGAGAGAATAGTCACAGGGAGGGCTTGTGAAAGTATTCTAATCACCAAAGGTCGTCCATCTATTGAAATGGAACCAGCAGGAGGGCACTTTCACAAACCCTTTCAAAAACACTCCTTAAACACCTCCCAACTCCACTCTCAATTAATTATCATGCTTTTACCATTCACTATTTTCTTTCACCTCTTCTGTGTATATATATGCTTTAATTCCTTTAAATCTTCTTCAACACACCTTCACTCCTACCCTGATCAACCCACCACCTCCAGACACACCAAATATATAGAGTCACACATCACAACACAGCCTGAGATCAGTTTGATAATCGCCACCAACGAATGGAATGTGAGAAAGTTCTCCAGGAAAGTTAACCAGGAATCTTTAAAAAATCTCCCCACCAAAGTTAACAAAGAACTTACTACAAAACCAAATTGTAAAATTATAATATTATAAAATTAAATTGTTTAGAACTACAAGTGAAGTCATTCTTTTCCTTTTTTCAAATATATATATATATATATATACTACCCTAAGTATTGAGTACTCTGGTGCGTTATGGTCCATCTGGTTCCTTACCACAATTCCTTCGTTATATATATATTATATATATATAAAGGCTAAATGCTGAGTCTTGCTACTCAGAAGTTTCGCTTGTTTATCACAGGGTTATAAGACAAGAACTCTGATGACTCTGTGATAAACAGGCAAAACTCCAGAGTAGCAAGACTTACTATTTAGCCTTAATAAAATGAATATTAAAACTCTACTCCAGTATTGAGTACTCTTTTCTCTCAGCCATCAACCACATATGGATATATATATATAAGTTTTTCAAACTAGACAAACTGAGTTTGTGCTAATATGCTGAAATTTCCCACTTGCTTGTTGATTTCACGGGACTTGCATTTCTGAAGTGCCTGTCTGTGATTCAGCGCGCACACATTTAGTTACTAGTGGTAAGTTCGGGATTATGTGCGGGTGTTAAACAATTCAGCCCAGACTAAATGAAATCATTGGTTTCTTCTCCGTATCCCGTGCACTGTGATGCAATTGTTACAAGCAGTACACAGAAGCCTCACATTAATTCCAGAACCATCAGAAAGGAACGAATGCAACCAGGATCAACACAGAGATTCGTCAATGGGGAGTGATCCTTTCTGAGCAGTTTCTAACTGCCACTGTCACAACATGGCTTCCAAAAGAGGAAGGAGACACCGGCCTAAGATATAGAACCAATCACATATTTGGGCGGTTAAATTTCAAACAGTTTGAAAGTAGCGCCAAAAAGCTCTCAAGTTCATACATAAAAAAATAACAGTCAGAAGTGCATGATACCATCATCACTGTTTTACGTCCATTCTTCCACGCTAGCATGGGTTAGACGAGTTGTCCTGTTGTGGGAAGTGTCTGGTCGGCTGACCTTGTCTTGCTCATACAGGAACTGATTCTGGCTTGATTTCTACAGCTGGATGCCCTTCTTAACACCAACCTCATTTACAGTGAGTGCTGGGTGCTTTTTATCCGTGGTGCCTACATGTCCACTTTACAGTGTGGGCTGGGTGCTTTTTTGCCATGGCACCTCCACGACCATTTTGCAGTGGGAGGGTGTCTATATGCTTCAGCTTCGGCTTGTACCCGTGGGGAGTCGGGTCTTCTGTATTACTGTGTGACGCCAGAGATCACAGTCCTGTGTCATCGCCTTTGAGAGGTACAATTGGGTAAGGTAGGCTTTTATCACCTTATCCCAGGTCTTCTTGGGTTCCATCGCTTCCATCGACTTCTAGTGCTCTACATCTTTTTATGCAGCTGTCATCCTTCATACGCACCACATGTCCATACCAATGCAATCTCCTCTCCTGCACACAGCATTTGATTCCTCTTATGCTCAGTCTCTCTCTCAGTTCGTTTATGCTTTGCCATTCGCGTATATTACTATTACACATCCATTGGAGCATGCAAACTTTGTTTCTTTCTAATCTACGTAAGTCTTCTACACACAACGCCCAGGTCTCACTACCATGTAACATTGCTGTTCGTATGCACACATCATACAGTCTGCCTTTCATTTAGCGGGAAAAGCCTGTTGCAGCTAGCAGTGGTAGTAGCTCCTTGAATTTCTTCCATCCCATTCTTACCCTAGTTATTGTACTTTCCGAACACCCACCTCTGCTGCTAATTCGGTCACCTAGGTAGCAAAAGCTGTCTACTGTTTCTACAGAGCCCTCCCAGAGTTTGGTGGTGCTTGTTTCCTGCCGCCGTTTTATATATATATATATATATATATACAAATATGCGGGCATGGTTATGTGTGTGTAAACACACACACACACACATATATATATATATAGATAGATAGGGGGGGGGGAGAAAGAGATTATAGTAGTGATCAGATTTTGTTAGGGAAAATCGAAGACTGTCTGCACATTCCCTCATGTAGTTTAGGCTCTCCACTGTTCCCTTTTCGGATCCTTTTCGGATCCAGGCTGCTGTGTAGTGGACCATTTTGCTAAACATTTGAGGGACATACAACTTAATATGGATACCCCCATCGGTCATCATTTCCATTCCCCAGGTCACTCTTCCTTACATGTCTCAGTCTTTGGTATCCTTTTACATCACGGAACACAGGCCTCATGCACCACGACTGAGCAGAATCTGATTTTCCGCCTTGGGTCTAGTTTCCCTGATGGACTCAACTCCCCTCTCCAATTTTTATTTAATCTTACATGCATACACTCGGCTTACTTCTCTACCCCTTGCCACGGTCACCCTTACCTCATCCATTGTCACACATGAATGCATACTTTCACCTCTAGGTTCCTATGGCTCTGTTATGGTCAGAAACATACACTCTTACACTTTATACAGACCAACAAAAAACACGCTCACACCTCTATATTTACTTTCACCACTCTGTATGGATTAACATACACACATTTTTGTCCACAGCTTCGTACATATAAATACATACACACACACTCTCTTATACTTACATATACACACACATAACCTCTTAGCTTCATACCGACCGATATATAAACACACACACACACGTATACGCAAGTGCACACATACAACTCTATATACAAAATAGTTCTTTTTTTCCTTTCAGACAGATGTGCTCCATCACCACCTTTTCAAAAAGGCTCCAGCATCAACAGTTTTCCTAGAGATCGCGACATGAATGGATCTGTTATTTTTTCTAAAGAGGATTTTTCTGTTTCTGCCACTGCCCATCTCCTCAATCTTTCTATTTCTTTTTTAATTTCTCAATAATAACAACAACAACAACAGCAGCCACCACCGCCACCACCACCACCATCATTATCATTATTATTATTATTATTATTATTATTATTCTATTTTCTGATGAAAGACTAGCATCCAAAACGCTAAGACTCTTTTCCCACAATATCAAGCCTAAATCTAAAATATATTTCTTCATTGGGTCGTTTGCTTTGTTATTTCTGTTTGCCTTTTGCATATATATATATATATATATATATATATATATATATGTGTGTGTGTGTGTGTGTGTGTGTGTGTTTGTGTGTGTAAACATACATATAAACATACATACATATGTATATATATTCTCTCTCTCTATATATATACATACAAACACACATACATTCATATATATAGGTACATACATACATACATATATATATATATATATACATATATATATATATATATATATATATGTGTGTGTGTGTGTGTGTGTGTGTGTGTTTGTGTGTGTTTGTGTGTGTGTGTGTTTGTAAACATACATACAAACATACATACATACATATGTATATATATATTCTCCCTCTCTCTCTCTATATATATATATACAAACACACATATATACACATACATTCATATATATAGGTACATATATATATATATATATGCATACACACACAAATGTCTATGTATATGTATATATATATATATATGCACACAGATAAATAAAAAAAGATAAAATAAAAGCAAATAAGTTCCCCAGTTGCTAGAAGCATCATGTACACCATGTAATTGTATAGCAATGTGTGTTTGACTGCACAGAACCGATTGTAAATATGTGCAGTCTTGCATATATAGCTTCCATACATGAAACTTGTAGTGCACAAATATCGAATAGTGCATAGAGACAGCTCACAGCAACAACAACTACAGTAACAACAACTGTAGTAACAACAAGAACTACAATAACAACAACTGTAATAACAACTACAATAACAACAACTGTAGTAACAACAAGAACTACAGTAACAACAACTACAATAACAACTGCAACAACAACAACTACAATAACAACTGTAGTAATAACAATAACAACAACAACCACACTAACTACAACAACAATGACAACCACACCAAACAACAACACTAACTACAACAATAACAACCACACCAAACAACAACACTAACTACAACAACAATAACAATAACAACAACAACCACACTAACTACAACAACAATGACAACCACACCAAACAACAACACTAACTACAACAATAACAACCACACCAAACAACAACACTAACTACAACAACAATAACAATAACAACAACAACCACACTAACTACAACAACAATGACAACCACACCAAACAACAACACTAACTAAAACAACAATAACAACCACATCAAACAACAACACTAACTACAACAACAATAACAACACCAACACCAACCACACTAACTACAACAACAACAACAACCACATCAAACAACAACACTAACTACAACAACAATAACAACGCCAACAACAACCACACCAAACAACAACAACAATAACAACACCAACAATAACAGCACCAACACCAACCACACTAACTACAACAACAATAACAACCACACCAAACAACAACACTAACTACAACAACAATAACAACACCAACAACAACCACACAAACTACAACAACAATAACAACACCAACACCAACCACACTAACTACAACAACAATGACAACCACACCAAACAACAACACTAACTACAACAACAATAACAACCACACCAAACAACAACACTAACTACAACAACAATAACAACCACACCAAACAACAACACTAACTACAACAACAATAACAACCACATCAAACAACAACACTAACTACAACAACAATAACAACACCAACACCAACCACACTAACTACAACAACAATGACAACCACACCAAACAACAACACTAACTACAACAACAATAACAACCACACCAAACAACAACACTAACTACAACAACAATAACAACCACACCAAACAACAACACTAACTACAACAACAATAACAACACCAACAACAACAACACAAACTACAACAACAATAACAACACCAACACCAACCACACTAACTACAACAACAATAACAACCACACCAAACAACAACACTAACTACAACAACAATAACAACACCAACAACAACCACACAAACTACAACAACAATAACAACACCAACACCAACCACACTAACTACAACAACAATAACAACCACATCAAACAACAACACTAACTACAACAACAATAACAACACCAACACCAACCACACTAACTACAACAACAATAACAACCACATCAAACAACAACACTAACTACAACAACAATAACAACCACATCAAACAACAACACTAACTACAACAACAACAACAACCACATCAAACAACAACACAAACTACAACAACAATAACAACACCAACACCAACCACACTAACTACAACAACAATAACAACCACATCAAACAACAACACAAACTACAACAACAATAACAACACCAACACCAACCACACTAACTACAACAACAATAACAACCACATCAAACAACAACACTAACTACAACAACAATAACAACACCAACAACACTAACTACAACAACAACAACAACCACATCAAACAACAACACTAACTACAACAACAATAACAACCACATCAAACAACAACACTAACTACAACAACAACAACAACCACATCAAACAACAACACAAACTACAACAACAATAACAACACCAACACCAACCACACTAACTACAACAACAACAACAACCACATCAAACAACAACACTAACTACAACAACAATAACAACACCAACACCAACCACACTAACTACAACAACAACAACAACCACATCAAACAACAACACTAACTACAACAACAATAACAACCACACCAAACAACAACACTAACTACAACAACAATAACAACACCAACAACAACAACACAAACTACAACAACAATAACAACACCAACACCAACCACACTAACTACAACAACAATAACAACCACATCAAACAACAACACTAACTACAACAACAATAACAACACCAACACCAACCACACTAACTACAACAACAATAACAACCACATCAAACAACAACACTAACTACAACAACAATAACAACCACATCAAACAACAACACTAACTACAACAACAATAACAACCACATCAAACAACAACACTAACTACAACAACAATAACAACACCAACACCAACCACACTAACTACAACAACAACAACAACCACATCAAACAACAACACTAACTACAACAACAATAACAACCACATCAAACAACAACACTAACTACAACAACAACACCGACACCAACCACACTAACTACAACAACAACAACAACCACATCAAACAACAACACTAACTACAACAACAATAACAACACCAAACAACAACAATAACACCAACACCAACAACAACACTAACTACAACACCAACAACAATACCAACAACAACAACACCATCACCATTTACCACCACCACCACCATCAACAGGACCGCCACCACAACGACGAACAACAGCAACACCAACAATACCATCATCATCATTAACAATAACAACAACACTAATATCAACAACTACAACAACTACAACAACAACTACAGCAATGATACTACTACTACAACTAACAACTGCAACAATATCATCAACAACACCAGTAGCAACAACAACAACAACAACAGTACTACTACCATCACCACCGCCACCACCACCACCACCACTACCATTAACAACAGCAGCAATATCAACAACAGCAACAATACCACCATAACCACCACCGCCACCACCACCACCACCATCACGACCACTGCCACCACCACCACCACACCACCACCACCACGACCACTGCCACCACCACCACCACCACCACCAGCATCACGACCACTGCCACCACCACCACCACCACCAGCATCATGACCACTGCCACCACCACCATCACGACCACTGCCACCACCACCACCACCACCACCATCACGACCACTGCTGCCACCACCACCATCACGACCACTGCCACCACCACCACCACCAGCATCATGACCACTGCCACCACCACCACCACCATCACGACCACTGCCACCACCACCACCACCATCACGACCACTGCCACCACCACCACCAACAACAGCAACAATACCACCATCACCGCCACCATCACCATCACTACCACCACCACCATCACCATCACTACCACCACCACCAATACCACAACCTACACTACTACTAGCACCACTAATAAGGGCAACAACAACACCAACAATATCAATATCAGAACCAACACAACGCCGACAACAACAGTATCAACAACAACAGCAACAATACCACCATAACAACCGCCACCACCACCACCACAACAACCACCACCACCACCACCATCACCACCACCACCATAACAACCACTACCACCACCATCACCACCACCGCCATAACAACCACCACCACCACCATAACAACTACCACCACCACCACCACTACCATCACCACCACCACCATAACAACCACCACCACCACCACCACCACCATCACCACCACCACCACCACTACCATCACCACCACCACCATAACAACCACCACCACCACCATCACCACCACCGCCATAACAACCACCACCACCACCATAACAACTACCACCACCACCACCACCATAACAACCACCAGCACCACTACCATCACCGCCATAACAACCACTACCACCACCACCGCCATAACAACCACCACCACCACCATAACAACTACCACCACCACCACCACTACCATCACCACCACCACCACCACTACCATCACCACCACCACCACCACTACCATCACCACCACCGCCATAACAACCACTACCACCACCATCACCACCATAACAACAACCACCACCACCACCATAACAACTACCACCACCACCACCACCACCACGCTACTACTAACACCACTAACAAGAGCAACAACACCAACACTATCAACATCAGAACCAACACAACACCAACAACAGCAACAACAACAACAATATCAACAACAAACTGAAGAGAACGATACAGTTTAATTAAAGCAGCAATAGCTGGCAATATAATTACAGAGCTCTAATGAAGGATGTCAGCTTGTTAACAATGATGCCATGGTTTATCACTGATTATCGAGGGGGGAGGATGTGGCAATAGCAATAGTCATTGCATATTTCTAACACCCACACCTTCAAACCTACTCCCAACACCCACAAACATCCACCATCTCCAACATCTAACCATTCTAGAAGTGAAGAGTTATGTACAAGCCACCTTGCGTATGATAAATGCTGAATATGCTGTGGGGTATCTGTTGTCATGGTAACAAATGATGGGGGATGAAACAGCAACTGGGCATCAATTAAGAATATGTTAAAGGTTGAATATTACACACACACACACACACACACACACATACTCATATACTACTGTGCATGCATGCAAATGCACATATACATATATGAGTGTATATATATATATATGTTAAAATAACAGATTAAAGTTTAAGGGTGAAAGCAGTGATTCTTTGCTTAAACTTTGATCTGCTATTTTAATATATATTTGCTCTAGGGTTCTTATATATTTGATATATATTTATCCTTATCGAGCCCTCTTTGGATTTTAGTCTTCACATTTATTATTATTACTGTATATATATATATATGTGAAGTAATTCCGTCGGAAAGGTACAGGAATAAAGAGTGCTCTATGTAGGTTACAGAGCTTATTAGTTATGTAATAAACAACATAAGATAACCACTGGTAAATCAAATAATTATCTTATGTTGTTTTTTTGTTTTGTTTTTTTCTGGTCTTGACAGAAGTCTATATATATATATATATTTCTATATATACATATACAGGGTGTGGACGATATTTTCAACTGCTAATTCTATGCAATTTTTTTTTACTTCTGTTGTCACTCTTGTTTTCATAAAAACAGTTACTATATTTCCATTATTTATTTTCAGAATAATTGATTATGAATAATTTTGAACCTCCAAATTTGTGGAAGAGACACAGTTCTTCTTGGAATCCGCGCTGGGAGGACAAATAAGGAAATTTCACACTTTCTCAGCGTCAGCAGGAGAATGGTGGAAAAGGTCAGAAAGGAATTGGAAGATTCAGGATTCGACTACGAAGCAACATCAGAGAGGAAAACATGATCGACGATCTGACGCCTTCAGAACGCCCGAGTTCATTGCTGAAGTTCAGGATCTCATCGACAATGAACCTAGCAAGTCGATGCGTGCCATTGCAAGGGAGAAAGGCGTGGATGAAAAGCTCATTAGGCTGGTGGTACATGAAGACATTCGCTACGTTTCATACAAGATGAGGAAAGGACAAT
Organism: Eledone cirrhosa; assembly: GCA_964016885.1. NCBI lineage: Eukaryota > Metazoa > Mollusca > Cephalopoda > Octopoda > Eledonidae > Eledone > Eledone cirrhosa. The sequence goes on along the minus strand of OZ024740.1, from coordinate 235,792,575 downwards.
TTCTGTCAAAGGTGATGCAAGAAAAGCGACTGAAGCATGCAAAGAAGCTGATCAACAAGTTGAAACACCCACTGGAGCCAGAAATGCTGTGGTTTTTCTCCGACGAGAAAAACTTCTGCCAAGACCAGAAGATCAACTCCCAGAACAACAGGTGGCTCACTGTCTCATCCAAAGACGTGCCCAGAGTCATGCAGACAAATTTCCAGTGACAACATTGGTCTTAGGTGTCGTCAGCAGTGACGGTGGCGTTATGCCACCTCACTTCTTCCCTGAGGGCCTCAAGCTGAACACCGATGGCTATATCCGCGTTCTGAGTGAGGTAGTAAAGCCCTGGATCGACCAGGTAGCTGCAGGTAGGCCGTACGTGTAGCAGCAAGACTCAGCACCCTGCCATACCAGCTGAAAGACCCAAGCCTGGCTGTCAGAGAACTTTGCCGACCACACTTCACCTGAAATCTGGCCTCCCAGCTCGCCTGACTGCAACCTCCTCGACTTCTTTGTGTGCGGCGCAGTGGAACGAGCCACCAACAGATCTAGCTGCAATACGAAAGACGATCTGAAGGCCAGGATCACAGGTGCCTTTAGGGGCCTAAGTCGGGGAACAGTGACGAAGGCCTGTAGCCGGTTCCAAGGCCGCCTTGAGGTCGTCATCAAAGCCAATGGTGGGTTTATTGAGTGAGATCGAAAGAACAATTCATGAAGACAAACTGACCCAAGTTTGATAAATATATCTTAAAAAATAAAACTACTGTGTTATTTTTTTCCTAGACAATAATCTTGCAAACAAATATCATCCGCACCCTGAATATATATATATATATAGCTCTCCTCTTTGTTGTTATCTTGTCTCACTCGCTTTACGCGTTTTAATTGTCCTAATAACTTAATTTAGTTATTATTGCATCGACGTGAGGTATATGATTTTTAATGCAATGAAATATCTATGATCGTCAGCAAATCACTGATGAGGGACTTATTTTATTACATGTTATCCATGTGCAACCTGCAGTATTCTTCTCCCCATTTTTTCATATATATATATATATATATATATATATATATATATATATGCAATGTGGCAGCATACTACTATATCCATCTCCGAGTCAAAAACATAAACACACACCTTTTCCTCTCTGTTTTTTCTTTGCTTGTTTCTTTAAAGTTTACCATTGTTTTGTTGGTATACATCTATTACGCAATTTACACCTGATGAGGTCACCGGATTCTTACGCAACCTGGCCACTGAAATGTGCAGGTGAGTGTTTGCAAAAATAAAAAAAATTAAGGAAATTCAACATATTTGGCCTCCTGTTATTTCACTTTATAATAGATATATATATATTATATATTACATACACACCCAAATAAATATATATATGTTTACATTTGAAAAGGGAGGTAAGGTTCTATACAAAACAGTGGTTATAGAGAAAAGGTGAAATTGGAAATAGCATGGAAAACATATTTAAGGGTCTGTTTTCCTTTCTTTGATTCGTCAAAGTGACATTATTGAAAAAATGAGAGGGACCGTTCTTTTAAAAAAGAGTTTTATAATGTATATAAAGTATATAAAGTATAACCGGTTTCGATGTATTAGTAAAATTCATCTTATCTAAACGAAAAATTAAAGATTTAAAATTAAGTGTTAAGGTAAGTTTTTTTCATCTTCCTTCCATCTTCCTCAACAGGGAAGATGGAAAAAACTTACCTCAACACTTAATTTTAAATCTTTAATTTTTCGTTTTTAATTCTTATTAATTCTTTTTAATTGTAATACTCAACATTTGATAAGATGAATTTTTCTGATACATCCAAAGCGGTTATACTTTATATACTTTATATACATTATAAACCTCTTTTTTAAAAGAATTGTCCCTCTCATTTTTCAATAATGTCACTTTGATGAATCAAAGAAAGGAAAAAAGAAAAGAAAAGCAGACACTTAAATATATTTTCCGTGCTATTTCCAATTTCATCTTTTCTCTATATATTTATATATATATATATATATATATATATATATATATATATACACACAGTAAGTCCCCATCTTACAAACATCCTACTTATGAACTTCTGCAGATATGAACAGTCTCACATAGAAAAAAAAAATTTTGTCTGAGTTTGAAATTTGTTTTTTTCGACCCCCGGGTTCCTTCTTTTGCAGCATAAAAATAGGGTTCCTTCTTCTGCAGCATAAAAACAAGTCAAACTCATACCTACAGTATGAGATACCATTCTGCTTCCACAGAATTGAAAATATATTGTTTTTCTTTAACAATTTATTGTCATTAGCTTTAGAGTATTTAAGTTGATTATTACATGTTATATATATACCTCTATATATTGTATATATATATATATCACTCATATGGAAACCTGCAGTATCAATGTAACATATATGGGTTTATTGGTACGTACTGTGTTAGATGATCAACTTACGAACAAATCAACTAACAAACGGCCTCTTGGAACGTAACTCGTTCGTATGTTGGGGACTTACTATATATATATATATATATATATATAATAGAATATAGCTTTGAACAAACATAGCTGTATACAGATGTGTATTGGAATTTCGTATTTCTAAAGAAATACGGTATATTTATAAATAAACATTTAGAAAGCCGTAGCTATGCAAAAACACCAGCAGCTATCGCCACCTGAGAACCAGTTCAGTTCGAAATGCATCAACGATTGTCCCCCCTTGCTTCTGTTGGCCACTGCCAGGTGGCGATAGCAGCTGGTGTTTCTGCTACGGATTTCTAAATGTTTATTTATAAACATACCGTATTTCTTTAGAAATACAAAATTCCAATATATGTGTATATATATATATATATTTATGTAAAAGGTAAACAGAAATAACAACACAATCGCTACAATATATGGAAAGAATATATTAGGTTAACGCTTGAAATAGCAGGAAAAGAGTCTTAACGTTTCGGATGCTGGTGCTTCATCAGAAGAAAGAATGAGAAATAAGATAGATTGAAGGGACAGGTGGGGTGGAATTGGAAAAAATGTCTTTAGATAAAAATAACAGGTCCATTCATGTTTACACACACACACACACACAGATCTACCTCCCCAATTCCCACACATCTCCCCCACCCCAGCACCCAGTCCTACACTGTGAAGTGGTTGTGTAGGAATCACAATGAAAAGTACCCAGTATACAAAGTAAATGTGGTTGGCATTAGAAAGGGCATCCAAATGTAGAAACCAAGCCAGAAACAGTCCTGCATGAGCAACACAAGGTCATCTAACCTATGCTAACGTGGAAAAATGGATGTTAAATGGTGATGATGATGATGGTGATAATGGTCCTGTTTGGCTTGAAAGAATATAGACTGTATAATATAAACTCTTTAGCCTTGAAAATGATTAATTATTGAACAGCATCAACATAGAGTAAAGAAGACTCTTTAGTTTTGTGAAGGAGAAAAGAACCTTTCTCCTTCACAAAATACACCCAGTACATTCTGTAAACAGTATCAAACAGGAGACTTTTATTCACAAAGTTGATTTAAATATGAAAAAGAAAGATAAAAGCAAAATTAAGTAATGAGTAAAAGGGAAGGGATAGGGAAGGGCAGATCTGGCTGTACGCGAAAGTAGAGGGAAGGACTATAAATGCCATAAATGAGAGAAAAAGGAGGGAAAAAGCAAGGACTCTAGGGCCACAGAAGAAAAAGAAGGGGAGGGGAGAGGGTGATGGGCCTAGGGCGCAGTGATGTTGGGGATGCACCCAGCAGACAAAGCTGCAAAGGCATTTCTGCAGACAATGGCCAGCGACACACGCTGCAACAGCCACCCCACCTCACAGGGCTCCTTCCTCAAATGAGCTGGTGATGTTCCAATCTTGCAGACAAGCTCAGCACTAAGGAGTCAGAGGATGCCTGAGGTCTCAACGCCATCCAGTGTGAAGAGGAAGTGGCTGGACAAGCACTGGCATTTGTTTATATTCCTTTCTCTGCATTGCAGGCCACTGTACCAGGTTTGTGGAGGTGGAGAACATGTAGCAACATGTGGTGTCCCAGATGAGGGATCTACCTCCTTCAAATGGGAAGATGGTAATTCCATCGGAGCGCTTGCCAATCTCTGCGGTCTAGGCCTGCTGGCTCCAGTTGTGATAGGAAGCCAGTTGCATCCCAGCTCCCTCTCAATGTGTCATTGAGAGGGAGCTGGGTGTCGGGAGAACCGGCCTGTGATTTGGCGTCATGGCGGTGGGTGCAGGCCAAACAACGACAACCTCAGAATGGGTACCGGTTGATGAGGAGGGCACCGAATTGAGTCATGGACAATTGTTTGGCTGCAAAGTGGATTGGAGGTTGGCAAGGTGGTGTTGGTCCAAGCCACACTCGATCTGCCTGAAGTAAGACCTGCATTTGATGTCCCAGTTACATTGGACATTTTTATACTGGGAGACAGAGAAGCCTTCGCCTGTCCAGTCAAACAGAGCCTGCTCAAGCTCTGAGACCACAACAGGTTCAACCATCTTGCTGAGGACCTCGCTGACAAGAGTGCGACTGGAGGAGATTGAGGAAAGGTAGACCAGTAGTGCCAAATCCAAAGCAGATCGAAAGGTGAAGCCACCAAACCATGCTAGGATCTTTACCTGTTGCCAGCCGGCGCTGTTGAAACTGACATTGCAGATGGTTTCTGCACAGCGTCGGATGGTGGCATCAAGTTGACTGAAAGGATCTGGAAGGGGGTGACAAGGTGCACCACACAGCGTGAACAAGAATTTGGAGAGGGTGAAGCAGTTACTCAAGAGGAAGAGTGCTAGTTGAGTGTTCATGAGGTGCAGCCTCTCTGCCATTCAGGACAGGTCTGTGTGCTTGGTCTCCAAGCACTCTCTTGTGGCTTTCAAGAGAATTGGATAGCCAAGAATGCAGGTGGCGTCTTTGGGCATTAGCCAAGCTCTGGACAAGACGAGATGGATGCTGAGTATAGCATCGTGGAATTCAGCTCTTTGTAGCTAACATTTATCACCTCGGATTTGGATGGGTTGATCTCAAGTCCGATGAGTTTTAGAGCTGGAATGATTAACCGAAGGTCCTCAACTACCATCTCAGCCAAGCCACCCAGGGCTAGAAAGTGTTAGAAAGAGTATCCAGCCATAGAAGCCATTCTAAAACTGGAATGTAAATGTAGAACATAAGTCCCTGACTCATCTTGGAAGGCAGTTATTTCAAATAAGATGGAAAATGGATGTAAAATTATGAAGATGATGATGATCATTATCATCATGATGGAAAGAAGTCTTTGTGTCCTTTTGTTTGTCTGTTTTTCTATCTATCTAGCCATCTCTTTCAATTTATCCACTTATCTAGCTATTCATCCATCCATCAATTCATCTATATGTCTATTTATTTCTCAATCTGTCAATATGTCTGGTCAAATATATTTACACATATACTAAAACACACAAAAATACTCTAACATAACAGGAAGTGTGGTGTACAAGGTAAACAGATAGATTAATTGTGCACACATATGTGCAATTTACTAATATATTCACACATTTATCAACCATACACACATACATATAGATAAATATGATCTCACTGTGTGGCACTTTAAACAAGTGTCTTCTGTAACCTTAGGTTAATCAATGCCTGTGAATGGAGTCTGGTAGATGGATACTCTGCAGATAGCCATTCTATTACTCTCTCTCTCTCTCTCTCTTTCTCTCTCTCTCTCTCTCTCTCTCTCTCTCTCTCTCCCTCTCTCTCTCTCTATATATATATATATATAACATATATATATATATATATATATATATATATATATATATATATATATATATATATATATACTTGGGGAGGGTCATATTTGTGTAATATTGCCAGAATTAATAACAGAACACACTCACTGTTTGGTTGGTTTTCGCTTTTCGCTTCTGTGTCTTTTATATCGGTAATCTAATTTATTCGGTCCTCAATGTTGCCATTGACTGACCAACAGTCAAAAATAATACAGATACAATATAGACACAAACACATATATATAGTTTATCAAAGTTCTTTCATTGCATATCTGCAACATCGTCAGTATAACAATATTTGTTTCGACACACGATTTCATATAAAAAACCTCGCAAAACTATATATATATATATATATATATATATATGTCAATTCTAACTCTAATCACCCCAGATCTGTTAAAAATACTATAGTGAACTCTGTTCAAGAACGTATCTCAAGAATTTCATCTAATAAAAACATTTTCGACGAAAAAGCGCAGTATTACAATGAAGCGTCAGCTAGAGCAGGATATAGTGATAAAATTAAGTACATCGATAATAATAGGCAAACTAACCAAAATAATAACAATTTTAATTACGGTAACAACTTTAACAACTATAATAGAAAACATTACAATAATTCCAAAAGCCGGAAAAGAAATAGAACTAGAAATATAATATGGTTCCCCCCCCCCTTCTCACTAAATATTAAAACCCACATTGCTAAACTATTTTTTAAGGCTCTTGACAAACGTTTCCCTAGAACACATAAATATCACTCAATTTTTAATAGACATACTATAAAATTAACCTACTCGTCCACCAAAAATTTAGCACAAAATATTAACAGAATAAATAATAGGAATCTAAAACCTAGCCAAAATACCGATAATAGCCAAAACAATATTCAATTAAACAACTGTAACTGTAGAAATAAATCTAAATGTCCGTTAAATAACAATTGCTTAGTTAAAAATATAATATACAATTGTAATGTTAAAACTAACTTAAATTCTTTTAACTATGTTGGTTCCACCTCGACAGAATTTAAACTTCGCTACAATAATCATAAGAATTCTTTCACAGATCCAAACAAAAAATCTTCAACTTCACTATCAGGCTTACTCTGGCAACTTAAACATGATAACGTTGGGTATTCGATGTTTTGGAATATTGTCTCAAGAGGGATTCCTTTTAATTCCTCATCTGAGACATGTGACCTCTGTGTGGAGGAGATATTCTTTATATTAAAATCCAAAAATTCCCTTAATTTAAGGAGCAATTTATTCAGTTGCTGCAGACATAGATTGAACTCAACGTTTAAATATAAATATAAATTTAAAATGTAGTATAATTAATTAGGATATTTAATTAATGTATGAAACCTGACGATAAATCTTTCGATTCCTTCAACTTTTTCTTTTAAACCTTCTTCATAAATATATACTAATGATGTAATTAAACTACCCTAAAATGTAGATGCTCCCAATCTATTGAATAAATTTTACGCTAGATAAACTTCTATACTAAATATAAGAGCATCCGTAGAACAGCAGGGTCTCCTAAATCCTTTAAATGATTTCTGCTAAATAAGTTTTGTTGAGTAATTTTTGTTTTTTTTTGTTTCATTTTTGATTCTGATTGCTTCTAATGAACTTGGCAATATATTGTCAGATAAATTGGAAGGGTAGATTTCTGTGGTTGATATGGGGGGCATACTGTGTTTTTACGGCCCGAGATACTCTAGGGAGTGATGAAAATATTTTTAACGTTTTGATATCTCTGTGCTGATATATTGATATCTGGTTGTCTCTGTACAAAGGCCATATGTATTAATATGCATATGGAATGATTACAGAGTATATTTTATCTGTTTATTTTATATGTCCATGTAGCTATATGTGTGCATACATATATATATATATGTATGTGTGGGTATAGTTCTGGATATGTTACAGATATGCATAATATTCTATACATGAACGATAATCATGTGTGAGGGCAAGAATATTAATATATTTTTTTTTATGTGTATATATAGTAAAATCTTTTATAACACAAAGGAAAAAAATTTTTTTCTGTGAATCAAGAAATTATAGAGTTGATCACGTAAAGTCATGGGTATGTCTATAGTATCAACTAGAACTTGAGATGACCTCTTTTTCTCTTTCTTTCCTTTTCCGGAAAGTGCATATGCATGTGTATGTATATACTTATATATTTCCGTATTTTTTGAAGTTTTATCTCAGTTTTGGTACATCGACCTCAGAATTTTAAACTAAACATATGGTCATTGTTGAGCAAAATTATTTTCACACATTATGCATCTATGTCTCATTCATGAATATTGATATTTACATTATATTACCCAATTCATATGAATTGATAATTCAAATTGATAGGACATAACGTAAAGAAGTAAATCTATCATCCCTCTCTCTAGATATAGCTCTTTCTTCTCCTCCCTCTTTATATATGATGAAGTCTATGTATCGGTTGTTTTAACTTTGCCTCTCGAGTTTCTCTCTTATTTCCCTCTTATTTCTCTCCTATTTCTCTCACCTCCCCATATATAATTATTATTATTTGGTCTACCTCTTTTTTTCCCCCACCTCTATCTTTCTCTCTCTCTGATTTCTCTTCAGTTTATATTTCTCTCCGTCTCCCCCCCAACTGTCCTTAACACTATAACTAAATAATTACAGTACTCCCTCCCTCCTAAATCTCTCAATTTGTATGATGAATTATTATTATTCATCTGTTGCCTCAGCTGCGTCTCTTTTTTCACCTCCTCACTATTTCTCTCTCCCATATCTCTCTCTATTTCTCTCTGTTTTTCTTTACATACATTTCTTCTTTTTCTCCGTCTTTCTTTTTAACTGTGCTTAACACTAAATATTTATAAACATCTCACTACCAAACCAGCTTCTTACATAACGGTTGGTCAATATTTATGGTACGTCAAAATTATTTATAAAACTGTTTATAAATTGTATTTTATCTGAAGAAGGCATGCCATATTTTTAATATGGTATCCCCGAAATATGTATAATGAAATAAATATGGTTTTATAAATATAGTTTCCATTTGTTTAATATCGTATATATATATATATATATATATATATATATATATATATATATATATATATATATATATATATAAAACATATATACATATATATATAACACACATATATATAACATATATATATATATATATATATGTTATATATATTATATATATAATGTGCAAAAAATTTATGCACCAGCAAAAAATCTGACAAAGTAAAAGATGCAACTGTCTGTTCATCTTACATAACTGTGTGCATATGTGTGTGTGAATATATATACAGAAGCCTGTACAATTTGGAGTACAGCACCTACAAAAAATGCATCATAAACAAACTAGTTAAAATATACAAAATATCAACACATGAAAACCTAGCACACATAAACAAACAGGCCAAAACAATAATGACGGAACTTAGGATAGACAACAGGACACAACCCTACAACCCTAGAACACTGAGGATATCAAATAAGGATCACAAACCGGACTTTCAGAGCAAACTACCAGTCAGACTCATAGCTCCCTCCAAATCAGACCTAGGTAGACTCAGTAAATCCATCATTGACTGGATAATACTTGAGCTAAGGAATAGGACAAAACTCAGCCTCTGGTCCTGCACTAGAGAGGTAATCGAAACCAAATCGGCACTAGAGAGGCATTGAAATCAAGTCGGACATTCGATTCGTCCAAATGGACATTGCGAACTACTACGCCTCTATATCCCCAGTCATCCTAAACAAGGCATTGATCTCAGCCATGAACAGATCAAGCCTCACTAGAAAGGAGGTTGACATCATACTAGTTGCAAGGAGAACCATACTAGAATTCGATGGTAAATTATGGGAGCGACAAAATAGACCAGATAGCCTCGACATTACTATGGGGTTGAGTGACTCCGCACAGGTTATGGACGTCGTTGGCCTATACCTCCTAAATATAATAACAGATGAGATCCCCAGTATGGGCAGAGGCTTGTAGCGACAATCAGCACGCCATACACTGCCACCCCTCTCAACCTACCAACTAATCACCACCAACTAATCACCACACTCACCCACATAGACTACAGGCAAAAACACCCCTCTGAACTAACCTACCAATCAAAACAAATCTCACTGAGCAGCATAGGGACATCAGACTTTCTCATACGCCATGTATAATCATTTCTTCATTACCATTAAAAGGGGTCTGACGAGCCGTGGATTACAGAGTCGGGTTAGATCGATACAGATCAAACCTTGAGCTGATCAGTGGCAAAACGCATATCACTGACCAGTAAACATAATGAAGGAGTAATCACTCGTCCTTGTTTTATTTTATTATAATACACTCTGTCTAGCTCTACACCTCGACACAGAAGTGAACCTAAACATCGAGTGCTCACTTGGGTGAACCTACAGTAACTCCACGTTACACTCCCTGGATATATATATATAATATATTATATATATATGTGATATATATATTATATATATAATATATATATATTATATATATAATATATATATTATATATATAATATATATTATATATATAATATATATGTATTATGTATATATAATATATATATAATGTATAATAAAGCTGCAGTAGAGGAAGACCAAGAAAGACCTGGGCGGGGGTTGTGAGAGCTTACCTCAAATTGCTCAGACTGGCAGAGATCACAAAGGAACAGAACAAGTAGAGAGATGCCGTGCTGAGAAGGACCCACACAACCATGAAAAAGCAGGTGTAAAAACGATGATGATGACGACGATGATGATGATGATGATGATGATGATGATGATATATATATATATATATATATATATATATATATATAAAATAAAAGGAGCATAGCTTAGTGGTTAGAGCATTGGGCTTGCAATCAAAAGGTTGTGAGTTCAATTCTCGGACTGGGTGATGTGTTGTTTCCTTGAGCAAGACACTTTATTTCACGTTGCTCCAGTTTACTCAGCTGTAGAAATGAGTACCGGCCTGCCCGCCCAGCCAGTGGGATGGCGTTATCTTATGGCTAAAACAGCACGACGTGCTGTGACGATTTGCGCCCAACAGACTGGTCGGTCAAGGTGATAAGATAAAAATAAAAATGTTCGCTCTACATAGCTGAATACAATAAATGTAATCTGAGTTTTTAAAATATTAATAATAATATTCAATTCATTTGCAATTATGCAAATAAACCTCATTTTTAAAGCCATGTCCTGAGGGGGTCATTCTACTGACATGGCTTTAAAAATGAGGCTTGTTTGCATAATTGCAAATGAATCGAATATTATTATTAATATTTGAAAAACTCAGATTACATTTATTGTATTCAGCCATGTAGAGCAAAAATTTGATATATATATTATAAGCTGGGAAGTCTTCCTGACCCTTTCTTTAGAAGGTTTTCTATGGCTGGATGCCCTTCCTATCATTAACCTCTTTACAAAGTATACTAGGTGTGTTTAGCATGTAAATCGCCAGCACTAGAGAATTGCCATGCTCCTGACACAACTAAAGAGACCCCTGAACTCTTTTGGCTTGGTTTCTACAGTGGTCACCCTTCCTTTCACCAACCACTTTACGGGGGTGTACTGGGTGCATTTTTTGTGGCACCAGCACTAGAGAGGTTGTCAATCATTGACTTAACTGAAGAGATCTCTCTATCCTACGGAGCAGGTGGAGTGTATGTCATGGGCATGTGCTAAGGATGGAGGGGTTTGACAAAGTGAGGGGTGGTAGGAAGGTACTGTGATAATAGCTACTACAGCTGTGACTGGGATGTCAGGGTTATGGAGGAGATAATCTAGAGTGGGATATTGGGTGTTGACTTTGGATAGAATGTGGGTGTTAGGATTTGGGGGAGTGGGGATGGTCCTGGATAGAGTAGGGGTGGGGATGTACAATGATGATAAGGACACCTACTAGGCATGGCATGGTAGTTTGTGTGGAAGGGGCATGAAAGGGGAGGAGTTGCTGTGATAGTAAGGATAGCAACCAGAGGGTGTTAGCAAGAAGCAGGGGGCATGTAGATGGGGTTGGGTCAGATTTAGTTACTAAGGCGTGATAGTTTTAGGATGGTAGCCAGGTTTTCACCAGCACAGCATGTCTCCAATCCTCACAGCGGTTCATTGTCATTTCTGTTGTATGTAAATAATATATATTACACTGGTCAATAACATTTTGCTTTTTTATCTGCTAACCTAAGTTTGAGACCTGTTTTTGAGTAATTTGGGGTCCCTGAGTTTAAAAATGGCAATACTTTTTTTCTATCATGTCAAGTTTTCACTTTGCCAACAAGGAAGGTTTACAAAATATCCATGTTTCCTGTGTTTATGGGATAGCTGAGCAAAAGACAAACATGAAAACATGATGTGTTAGGGGAAAATGGATGCCATATTTGAAATTAGCACCTCAAAATTAGCTAAAAACAACAACAAAACCTAAGTCAACAAAATGTGTGTTGACCAGTGTTATTAATCAATAAGTACCAGTAATGCACTGGGTATTTGCTGGCCTTGTGCCTAAAGTAGAAACAGTTATTAATCAATAAGTAATGAAAAACTTTCAGGAGAGTCATTATTTATTTTCATAAGCTTACAAAACTTAAAATAATGACCTCTCACATCTACACACAAGCACAAGCGTCTTTCCCACTCCTAGAGGACCTCTTCCCAGTCCTGCTTCTTCAGTTCCATCAGGAAATTCACCGATGCCTCCTTTGGCTCCGGTGTTCACTTGAATCTGATTCTCCTGAGGCTATCTTTCATGAATGGGAACAGAAAGAAGTCACAAGGAGCCAGGTTGAGACTGTAGGGTGGGAGTTGTATCTCTTTTGTTCCCTCATTGGTCATCCAGATGGTCACCAGCATTGACCTGTGACATGGGGCATCGTCCTGGTAGAACCCCCATGCTCCACTACTGTAGTCTCTTCCTCCTCCTCTCTCTGAACCTTTTCAGAACTTCAAGGTAATACTCCTTATTGATGGTTTGGCCCCCAGGAATTCATTCAACATGAATTAGCCCTGGAAAGGAATGACCATTGCCATCTCTTGCGACTTGTTTATCTTTGCCTTCGTGGGCCGGGGGGGGGGGGGGGGCACATACTTCTACTGGACATTCTGATGTTTGCTCTCAGGGTCATAGGTGAATACCTAAATCTCATCGCAAGTCACTACTTTATTGAGGAAACCAAAATCAGCCTCTATCATATCAAGAATTTCAATGCAACATTCCATATGAAACTGCCTCTGGTCGTTGGAGAGGATCTTTAGCACGAACTTAGCAGACTTTGTGGAGCTCCCAATCTTTGGTCAGAATTGTCTCCACTGTACTAATACTAGTACCAACAGCTTCAGATATCATCCTCACAGTAGCTTGATGGCCTTGTATCCCTAACCTTTACACTTACTCAATTTTTTATTCTTTTAACTTGTTCATTTCCTTTGGAAAATCATTTAAACTACCCGTAGAAACTTGCTTTGCTCATCAATTCAGCCCTATGCTTTTCGTTTGGTTTTCTTAAGTTTAATACAAAATTTGATGGCATAACGTTGTTCCATGTTTCCCTGCATCTTGTCATGTGTCAATAGATTGGTGAATCAGATCACACTGGTTCCACCACGTACACCATTATGTTCCAACCTAGGCAGATACGAAGTTGCCAGTTAGCCATTTTATACATTACATGTAAGTCTACTTCACCATGAAGTAGCATTCTAATTGAATGATAGTTAATACCTCTCCTGAAATTTCCTCATTACTTATTGAACACACCTCATACATACATACACATATCATCATCATATATATATATGTATATATATATAAATATATATACACACATACATGCATACATACATATCATCATTAATCTTTGTTTTCCTTGGTTATCAGTATGTACACACACATACATCTTAAACTGTTTACATAACTTCCAATTTGGTTTTCAAACATGGTAACCAAGGAACTAGGTCCATTTATGGCAATGCAGGTGAAGTTACACCTCCTTAACTGTCTTTCTATCCACACCCCTCTCTCTCTCTCTCTCTCTCTCCCTCCATCTCTATATTTCTCCTCCTCTCCATCTCTTTATCCCTCCCTCTCTATTTCTATCCCACGCACATGCAATCTCATAACTTTATTGCATGCACATGGAGGTGTGACAAGAGATTGTTAGGTCACCATGGCACTATTTAGCATTTACAGCACTTTCCCTATATCCAACTGCAATGAACAATAAGGAAATTGACATTTATGATGAATTAGAAATGTGATTGGCCCACCAACGTCTATTGATGGCCAAGACAGGTTGAGTGGAGGGTAGTGTGACTGATTGGCTGACGTAAAACACAAGATCAGTTTTCAGAGATATGTAACAACATGCAAGAGTGCATCAAATGCATTGATGTTTTATTAATAAACTACAGCAGATTGATGAAGTTTTCAATTGATGTATAATACTTCTAGTGGTTAACAGGATAGTGTTAAAATAACTGCAGTTGTCTCTATTAAGATCATCATCATCATCATCATCATCATCATCCTTTGTATGTCTGATGTTTCATGCTTCCATGGGTTGAATGGATCTTTACCAGCACAGCCACCCTTCAGTCATTGCACTCTTTTTTCATCTCCTCTGAGAGGTTTAGGGTTTTGAAATCCACGCTCACCACTTTTGCCAAGCTTTTTCTTGGTCATCTTCTATTATGGTTTCCCTCCAACTGGAACTCTTGGCATCTTTTCACCTAAGGGTCATCATCCATATGTATCACATGACAATACCAGTTTTGCAGGCTATTTTCATTCCACTTATATCTAGTTTCTCTCTCAACTCATCTATGCTTCACCAATCATGCATATTAGCATCACACATCCACTGAAACAGGCTTACTTCATTTTTTTTTCTTAGCCTTTGCATATCCTCTGCATTCACTGCCCATGTTTCATGTGTTAAATTTTAGCTTTAGTCAGTTGATATGTCTTTGAAATAAATGTCTTTCAGATGCCAAAGCCAAAACATCATGTGCCTTTCGATCATGTGAACAATAAAATAAACTAAAAATCCCATCTTTTGAAATTAAGCAGCTCAAGGGTTTGACACTTAAATTGAGAGCAATGACAGTTTAATACACTTTGTTTCAGTTTATCTAGTAACTATCTGAGGTACCCGGCTTCACCCGGAAGAACAGTTAAGAGAAGATGGATAAAAGAGAAAACAACTGTATTGAAAGTGTTGTCTGGTTTATAGTATGACGTGAGACTGTAATGTGTGTGTGTGAGCAAGACACATTAAAAAAAACAATCATAAAACTTCCTTATTAGGCTGGGGTGTAAACTGCCGATTAAATGGTAGCATTGGCCTTGGATTTTAAATGTTGTGAAATAGCCATAGTCAGTATGATCTTTTTCAGCTCCAAAGAATGTCATCTGAAATGCAGCAATATACCACATAACATTGCTTCTGAAGTGTTTAGCTTCGTTAGTACGGTCTTTAAGCAGTATATGGATAAAAGCTGGAGGGTCCTCTATCGGTGGAAGTCTGACCTTTCCTCCTAAGCTACACATGCCAAGTGTAATATCCATGCTACCAATTGCGACTTTAGGATCATTTCTATAATTCTTCGATGGATCATATGAAAATGCAGCACTTAGCCAGTTTATTCTGCCTTGAAGAGTCCTTTGTGCTTGTCGAGTTTTCATTGCAACTCTCATTGCCTCTTGGTGATTTTCATATTGAAATATACACCATAGAATAATTTCAAATAGTATAAATTTTTTCTGTGTTCTGTAAAATCAAAGACTGGTGTAAAACGACTTTATAAAAGCTAACGCAATATTGTTAAACCTTCAACTGATACTTTGATCTATACTTTAAGCCAGTTCTAGACTTTTGTAGGACGTCACTCTCTCTCTCTGAATATCTAACACCTTAATTGTATCTCTTTCTGTATAACGGCCTATCTCTCTCTGTATAACGGCCTATCTCTCTCTGTATAACGGCCTATCTCTCTCGCTCTGCTTCTCCCTCTGTGTCTCTCTTTCTTCAGATGTGTGTGTATGCGTGTAGTTTTTGTGTGATCCAACCAACCAATAAACATCTCTCTTTTATATTATATATATAGATGGATTGGCAGTATCGGTAGAGGGTCGGACGCCATGCTTTGCAGCATAGAGTTACCGCATCTTTATGATCTGAGTTCAAATCACGCCGAGGTTAACTTTGCCTTTCATCCTTATGGGGTCGATAAAATAAAGTACCAGTAATAAACTGGGATAATTACTGGCCTTGTGCCAAAAAGTAGAAACAATTATTATAAAGATGAATAGGAACTGTGAGTAGACAATCTTGGACTGTTGGGATTCTGTTATAATAGTTAATTATATCAATCCCAGTACTTGACTGATACTTTATTTTATTAATCCTAGAAGGAGAAAAGAAAAAGTTGACCTCAGTATGATTTGAACTCAGAGCATATAAAATTAAATACTGCATTCTGGTCAATGTTCTAAAGACTTTGCCAATATACTCTTCCCTAGGGAAGTGTAATGTTTATAAATTAGATAGCAAAAACCTAAAGCTTGACATTTAAGTTTAGCCTATGGCCACTGACTAAATAATTACTTTATTTTATCACTGCTAATGAGATACATGAAGGCACATAACTTTGTGGTTAGGGTCTTCAACTCACGATGTAATGACATGAGTTTTATAACTGATAGCATGTAGTGTCTTTCAGAAAGATATTCTATTTCATGTTGCACCAGTCCACTCAACTGGCGAAATGTGTTGTACCTGTAATTCAAAAGGCAAGACTT
This sequence comes from Eledone cirrhosa, assembly GCA_964016885.1. Lineage (NCBI taxonomy): Eukaryota > Metazoa > Mollusca > Cephalopoda > Octopoda > Eledonidae > Eledone > Eledone cirrhosa. The sequence continues at coordinate 235,775,939 of OZ024740.1, read as the reverse complement.
GTCACACTGAATCTCCCTGAGAAATGCATTAAGGGTACACATGTCTGTGGAATGCTCAGCCACTTGTACATTAATTTCACAAGTAAGCTATTCCAGGTGTTCATACAACTAGAACACTCTTTATTAGAATTACAACAGAGGTCAACCATACAAGATACACAAATTGTGTGGTTAACTTGAGCCACTGCCAACTCCATGGTCACCAGTTCAAATCTTACCTACAACCTTTCATTTTAATGTTTTACATCTACTTTATTACCATGTGAGCAGAAACAAGACTGTTTATTTGTTGCAGCAGTTGTTCAAGCAAACCTATCATCAATAGTGTTCAGGCCATGACCATCCTGTCTATTACCGTATCCAGGAAATATTTTCAAGGGAATGCATAAATAACAATAATTGTTTCTACTTTTGGGTCAAGGCCAGCAATTACCCAATGCATTACTGGTACTTTATTTTATCGACCTCGTAAGGATGAAAGGCAAAGTTAACCTCGACGGGATTTGAACTCAGAATGGCAAGGGCCGTAACTCTATGCATCAAAGCATGGTGTCTGACCCTCTACTGATACTGCGATGATGAAGTAAATATAGAAAAAACAGTGTTACATTGTAAAATAATAACTGCAGATATTTCAGCACCTTTTTTATGTAGAATTTGAAGTTGGTGAAAATCGGCAAAATATAGAGCTTGAATATAAACTCCCCTCTGATTTCATCATCGATTATTTTTTGGCACATATTTCTCAGCTTATACACGAGTATATGCAGTAATTAGCAGTGGAGGAGGGTGCTTCAAGAATTTAGTAGCTAGAATAAGGACTGGATGGAAGAGGTTTAAGGAGCTACTACATCTGTTGACAACAAAAGGTTTCTGCCTATGAATGAAAGGTTGGCTGCATGACAACTGTGCAGGATGTGTGATGCTGGATGGTAGTGAGACATGGGTAGGGAATGCAGCGGATATGCAAAGGCTGGAGAGAAATGAAGCAAGAGAGAAGACTGCGATAGTATGGACATGTAATGTGCGTGGATGATGATTATTAGATGAAGTACCAAGAAATCCTAGTAGAAGGAAACCACAATGAAGGAAGACCAAATAAAACCTGGACAGACATGATGAGAGCGGATTTCAAATTGCTGTAGCTCACAGAGGAGATGACAAAGGAATGCAATATGGGGAGATGCTGTGCTGAAAAAAACCTGTCCAACCCATGCAAGCATGGAACAGCACACGTAAAATGATGATGATTTTACACACACACACATATACACACAAATGCTTTGTTTTTTTTAAAAAGAGAATTAGAAGTTTTCACCATATATAGACTACAGAAAATACTTTAATATTAGGGCATACAAACCCCATAATGGCCACATTCTGATATAGAGTGAGAATGGGATTGAAAAGTTCAGAGAGCTATTATCGTTGTTAGCTACAAAAGATGTTTCCCTCAAAATGAAAGGCAGATGTATAAAACTTGTGGTGTCATGTTGTACTGCAGAACATCCACCTTCCCAGGAGCACAAAATGAAATAAAACAAACATGTAGAGGACACACTAGTTTGCACCAATCCTCTCTCCCCTCCCCAGTCTTATACTCTGCTCTCACCTGCTAAATATCCAATGCACCTAGTCAATGTCGAACTTGCGCACCTAATTCCATCCCCCCACCCTACCCTGCCCCAATTCAAATCCTCACCCCTGATGCACTTCCCCTGTCCAACCCATAAAAGTTGGATACGCTCAACATCTGATCTCCCAAAATGCACTAAGTCCACCCTATATTCTGATCTGGTGCCACAACAACAAGGGCACCCAATCCATCCTGTTAAGTAGTCATGTTTGTGACATGACAAAAAGCACACAGTCTACACTGTAAGGTGTTCATGCTGGTGACACAATAAAATCCCCCAGTCCACCCTGTAGGGTGGTCATGTTGGTGACATGGCAATAAGCACCCAGTTCATCCTGTAGAGTGGTCATTTCAGTGCTACCAGAAATGCACCCTGTCCACACTGTGGTGTTAGGAAGGGCATAAGGCTGTACAAACCAAGCCAAAATACAGATCCATATGAGCCGGACATGGTCTCTGGATATGACTTGTCTCGTGATGTGACAACCCATCTAACACATGCAAGCATGGAAAATGGACGTGAATCATTTTACATCCACTTTTCCCTGCTTGGAAGGGTAAGACGGGAACTGATTTTGGCTTGATTTCTACAGCTGGATGCTTTTCTAACACCAACCTCATTTACAGTGAGTACTGCGTGCTTTTTTTCCGTGGCACCTACACGACCACTTTGCAGTGGAATGATAGGGACCCCAGTCCTATCATCTCATTTCTACAGCTGAGTAAACTGGAGAAATATGAAATAAAGTGTCTTGCTCAAGGAAACAACACATCACCTGGTCTGAGAATTGAACTCACAACCTTTCGATTGCAAGGCCAATGATCTAACCACTAAGGCATGTGCCTCCATGATGATATATATATATATATATATATATATATATATATATATATATATGTATATATATATATATATATATATATATATATGTATATATATATATATATATATATATATATATATATATATATATATATATATATATATATACATATATATATATATATATATATATATATATATATATATATATATAAAAATATATATATATATATATATAGTTAAAAGAAAAGAGGTGTAACACACAAGTTATTATATATTGGTAAACGGAATAGAGAATGCTGACAAATGGTTCACAGTGAGAAATAGTTCAGTTAGGGTTAAATGAGAATTAGTAATTGTATTGGTTAGTATTCAGTTTTGGTTTTAAGTTTTACCGGTTGCGCATTTCTAAATGCTTTTCAAAAATAATTTTTGGGATAGAGCATTCGTGATGTTTGCTCTGCAAGCATGCATGGAAAATGGACATGAAACAATGATGGTGATATATATATATATCATCATCATTGTTTCATGTCCATTTTCCATGGTTGCGTGGGTTGTCACATCATGAGAATATATATGTATATATATAAATGTGATGAGGAAATCCCAATACCATGGAGTGCTTCACGCAATATATGGTACTGCAACATTGTGTCACTCACTGTCTGTCTCACTCAATGCTAACTGGGGTTAATAAGTTGTAGAGTAAATCTCTAAGGAATTTGGTAGTGAGGTGGCAAAAATTGAACAAATTTATCAGGGTAATTAACAATAGTTCAATATGATCAGCAACTTAACGATCATAAAATCATCCAATAAAGTCATCAAAATTATTGATATATCCCACAAATTAATTATGGTCATCAACAAAAATAAATACAGCTAACATGAAAAAATTGATGATCAGGTCAGTCAGTAAAAACACCTCCAAAAATGCTGATCATCATCACCGTTTTATGTCAATGCCTCCACGCTAGCATGAGTTAGATGGGTTGTCCTGTTGTGGGCAATGCCAGGTCACGTGACCATGACTTGCTCATACGGGAACTGATTTTGGCTCAGTTTCTACAGCTGGATCCCCTTCCTAACACCAACCTCATTTACAGTCAGTACTTGGTGCTTTTTTACTGTGGCGCTTACATGATCACTTTACAGTGTGGGCTGGGTGTTTTTTGTCATGGCACCTACACAACAACTTTACAGCGGGAGGGACGTGGGGCATATTGTCTATATACTTCAGCTTCAGCTTGTACCCGTGGGAACTCAGGTCTTTTGTATTACTGCGTAACGCCAGAGGTCTCGGTCCTGTGTCATCGCCTTTGAGAGGTGTAATTGGGCAAGGTCAGTTTTTATCACCTCATTCCAGGTCTTATTGGGTCTTCCCACTCCAAAGCTTCCATCGACTTTTAGTGCTCTGCACCTTTTTATGCAACTGTCATCCTTCATACACATTACATTTCCATACCAATGCAATCTCCTCTCCTGCACACAACATTTGATTCCTTTTATGCTCAGTCTCTCTCTTAATTCGTTTATGCTTTGCCGTTTGCATATATTACTATTACACATCCATCGGAGCATGCAGGCTTTATTTCTTTCTAATCAAAGCCCAGGTTTCACTACCATGTAACATTGCTGTTCGTATGCACGCATCATACAGTCTGCCTTTCATTTTGAGGGAAAAGCCTTTTGTAGTTAGCAGTGGCAGTAGCTCCCTGAACTTCTTCCATCCTGTTCCTACCTTGGTTACTGTACTTTCAGAACACCCCCCCCCCTCTGCTGCTACTTCGGTCTTCTAGATAGCAGAAGCTGTCTACTATTTCTACAGAGCCCTCCCAGAATTTGGTAGTTTTTGTTTCCTGTGACTGTTTGCTGTCCCAGTACAACTGCTACATGTAAAGCCTACATTCTTAACTAGACGTCCTGAGATCCCACTACATCTCTTGTGCACCCATAGTTTTAATTTGGGGCAGACGATGGAATTTCTACCTACACCTTTCCTGCATACTGAGCAAGCCCATTTCCCTGAGGGGATCTGGGTTCTGTTTTCCCGTCTACTTACGAGGACCTTAGTCTTTGTCAGGTTGATTTTGAAGCCTCTTCTTTTTAGTCCCTGCTTCTATATTTGGAATTTCTTCTCTAGTTCCACCATAGATTCAGCTATAAGTGTAAGATCATCTGCATACAGAAGCTCCCATGGGAATCTGGTCTTAAACTCCTCTGTTATAGCCTGCAGTACTATAATAAATAGGAGAGGGCTAAGAACGGAGCCCTGGTGGACACCAACCTGTATGCTGAATTCCTCGCTGTAGTCATTGTTAACCCTAACTTTGCTGACTGCTCTCCTATACATGGCTTGCACAACCTTTACAAGCTATTCATCTACTCCTAGTTTTCTAAGAGCTAACCAGATTATAGCACAGGGCACTTTGTCGAAGGCTTTGTCATATAAATACAGGGTGCGGACGATATTTGTTCACAATTGTCAACTGCTAATTTTATGCAAATTTTTTTTACTTCCGTTGTCACTCTTGTCTTCATAAAAACAGTGAGTATATTTCCATTATTTATTTTCAGAATAATTGATTATGAATAATTTTGAACCTCCAAATTTGTGGAAGAGACACGGAGTTCTTCTTGGAATCCGCGCTGGGAGGACAAATAAGACCAGAAGATCAACTCCCAGAACAACTGGTTGCTCGCTGTCTCATCCAAAGACATGCCCAGAGTCATGCAGACAAAGTTTCCAGCGACAACATTGGTCTTAGGTGTCGTCAGCAGTCAAGGTGACGTCATGCCACCTCACCTCTTCCCTGAGGGCCTCAAGCTGAACACCGATGGCTACATCCACATTCTGAGCGAGGTAGTAAAGCCCTGGATCGACCAGGTAACCGCAGGTAGGCCATACGTGTGGCAGCAAGACTCAGCGCCCTGCCATACCAGCCAAAAGACCCAAGCCTGGCTGTCAGAGAAATTCATTGACCACACTTCACCTGACATCTGGCCTCCCAGCTCGCCTGACTGCAACCCCCTCGACTTCTTTGTGTGCGGCGCAGTGGAATGAGACACCAACAGATCTATCTGTAATATGAAAGACGATCTGAAGGCCAGGATCACAAGTGCCTTTAGGGGCCTAAGTTGGGGGACAGTGACGAAGGCCTGTAGCTGGTTCCAAGGCCGCCATGAGGCCGTCATCAAAGCCAATGGCGGGTTTATTGAGTGAGATTGAAAGAACAAGTCATGAACACAAACTGACCCAAGTTTGATAAATAAATCTTATAAAATAAAACTACTGTGTTATTTTTTCCTAGACAGTAATCTTGCGAACAAATATCATCCGCACCCTGTATATATGCGTGTGTGTGTATGTGTATATATATATATACACACACACATACATATGTAAATAAGGCCATTATTGTTATTCCAATCAGTCAAACACTTAGCAAACACCCTAAACTAAATGTGGACCACCCACCTTCTCAAACTTGACATACTGAACTCGACCGCAACCAACAAGCTTGAGTCTTATTACTCTGGATTTTCTCCTGTGGACTCACATTATATATGAGAAACTCAAACTTGGCCTTAATAAAGAATATCTTAATCTCTACTATGGTATTGAGTACTCATTCTTGTGACTGTCAATATTAAGCATACATATATATATATATATATACATACATATACACACACACACATACCATACATACATATATTATATTTATACACACATACACAGATGTGTGTTTGAGTGTGTGTATTTAGCAGGGTGGGGTAGATAGAGACAGGCAGTCAGAGATGTCAAGGCAGCTATGTTTTTCATCACTCAGAAATGTAACTATTGATTCTAGCTTGAATGTGGCGGTAGTAGTAGTAGTAGTAGTAGTAGTAGTAGTAGTAGTAGTAGTGGTAGTAGTAGTAGTAGTAGTAGTAGTAGTAGTAGTAGTAGTAGTAGCAGCAGCAGCAGTAGCAGCAGTAGCAACAGCAGTAGTGGTGGTGGTGGTGGTGGCGTGCTAGTGATGTGCAATAGTGAGTTGCTGTAGTGTGAGGATATGATAGTGTGGTAATGGTATTCATGTGGTGTTGGTGCTGGAATTGGTGTTGGTAGAATCTAGTGGTGCTGCAGAAATAATCTTGTGGCGTGTGACAGTGGAAAGCATGATGGTGTTCTGGAAGGAGTATGATAGCATTGTGTGTTTTCTTGTTTATATAGAGGTTATTCAAATGAAGAAGAGCAATGCATATGACCTTTGCAAACCCTCCTTGTCTGGTGAAATTAATGTGACTGTTGTTCAGCCTGAACAAACCCTCCTTGTCTGGTGAAATTAATGTGACTGTTGTTCAGCCTGAACAAACCCTCCTTGTCTGGTGAAATTAATGTGACTGCTGTTCAGCCTGAACAAACCCTCCTTGTCTGGTGAAATTAATGTGACTGTTGTTCAGCCTGAACAAACCCTCCTTGTCTGGTGAAATTAATGTGACTGCTGTTCATCCTGAACAAACCCTCCTCGTCTGGTGAAATTAATGTGACTGTTGTTCATCCTGAACAAACCCTCATTGGCTGGTGACATTAATGTCGCTGTTGTTCATCCTGAACAAACCTTCCTCATCTGGAGAGATTGATGTGGCTGTTGTTCAGCCTGAACAAACCCTCCTCATCTGGAGAGATTAATGTGGCTGTTGTTCATCCTGAACAAACCCTCCTCATCTGGTGAAATTAATGTGAGTGTTGTTCATCCTGAACAAACCCTCCTCATTTGGTGAAATTAATGTGACTGTTGTTCATCCTGAACAAACCCTCCTCGTCTGGAGAGATTAATGTGACTGCTGTTCATCCTGAACAAACCCTCCTTATCTGGAGAGATTAATGTGACTGTTGTTCAGCCTGAACAAACCCTCCTCATCTGGTGAAATTAATGTGACTGCTGTTCATCCTGAACAAACCTTCATCATCTGGAGAGGTTAATGTGGCTGTTGTTCAGCCTGAACAAACCCTCCTTGTATGGTGAGATTAATGTGACTGCTGTTCAGTCTGAACATTTGTAGGTTGATGTCTCTCGGTTAGAAAAGGTAAGCAGAGTGTTCCAGATGGTTGAAGTTCCAGGGAAATAGGAATTTTCAAAGTGATTAGTGAGTGATCTAGTGAGACACAGTAAGGATAAAGAGTGTCAGGAGTGCTTAGACTTCAAAATTTAAATATACAGTATTCAATGCTATTGTCATCATTATTGATTTGGCAGTATTGGTAGAGGATCGGATGCCATGCTTTATGGTATAGAGTTACCCGAGTTCAAATTCTGCCGAGGTTAACTTTGCCTTTTATCCTTATGAGGTCAATAAAATAAAGAACCAGTAATGTACTGAGATAATTGCTGGCCCTATGCCAAAAGTAGGAACAATTATTGATAACACTAGAATTGATATACATGAGATGGTTGACCGTTAGCCTACTTGCAATCTCATTACACATATTGTGTACTCATATTTAACATTTGGTTCACTATATGGAATTCCTACCTTTTCTGCACATTGAGCATGGCCATTTCTCTGATGGCAGCAGCAGCTTATTTTCTTTCCAAATTACTAAAGATTTTGTCTTTGCTGAATTGGCTTTGAGTTGTTTTGATTCTAGATATTGTGTCCATGTCTTGAATGTCTTCTCTAGATCTTCCACAGATTCAGCTATAAGAACTAGGTCATCAGCAGTAGTGTCCCCACCTCACAAAAAAATTGTGGGTTTGGTGGGAGAGATTATTTAGCTAGGTATTTCAGAGTAGTAGAGGGCATTTTAGTAGCAGTAGAAGAGGAAGTGATAAGAAACTACACCAAGAAACCAATATACTTTTAGTGTGTTACACTAAGTAGATTTTGACAATCAGTTTAATAGCCTTTTTTGTTGTATATTGTCAAGAATGTTCATGTGTGTAATAGAAGCAGCACTGTCTCAGATATATGCCAGTGGTGTTCCAGTGTTGATCTTGAACTTTGTAGCAGATCAACAATTGATGAAAGCTGAAGTATTTCCTGGCTCTATAGATAGATTATACCTCTTTTAGAGGTATAATCATGGCAATGTTATGTATGTAGGATCTTCATAAGAGGTTATCAGAAACTATACAAACCAATAAGAAAGTTTCTATGTGATTGCTTGACCTGCTATTAATAGTAACCAAATTCCCTAAAATCACATACCATACATTCCAGCCATGTAAAGAGATGCAAATTGAAAGACTATTTAGATGTGTAAAACATGTAAGGGTTATGTCATTACATGTGTAAATTTAAAAACCTTCTGAATAGATGTGCAAATACATTTAAAAGCTGTGTCACTACATATATAGATCTAAAGGGATTTTATACAACCATGTCAACACAATGTGTAAGAACTGACATATATGTGTTGTCTAAAGACATAACATCCTCACTGTGTTAACACATATATGAAATATGTGTCACTACAAGTGAACATTTAAGACATTTCATATACTTGTGTAATCACATGTACAAGTTCTGTCATATGTGTATGTGTGTTTGTGTGTGTTAGTGTGTCCCTGTCTGTATGTGTGGGTATGTGTGTAATAATCAATATCAGAACAGATCAACAGAGATTATCAGTAATGTTTTATTTAACATTGATGGAATGAGAATATTCTTGAGAAAATTGTCGTCAAATTGATAGATGCAGTTTGTTCAGCAACGACTTAATGAGAGGGCTTGCCTTGCTTGTGTTGTCAGAGTGGCTGTGTGATCACACACTTACACACACAAATACATATTCTGATGTACCTGTACCCAAACACATACTCTCTCTCTCCCTCTCTATCTATCTCTATCTCTATCTATCTATCTATCTATCTATCTATCTATCTATCTATCTATCTATCTATCTCTCTCTCTCTATCTCTCTATCTATCTATATATCTATATATCTATCTCTCTCTCACACACATATATTTGCATATGTACATATAACTATGTACAAGTGTTAATGAATGTGTGTTTTTATTTATGCGATTACTCAAGAGCATACACACACAAATATATATTCTGATGAATTTGTATACACACACATACACACACACACACACACAGGTGTGCATGTACATATAATTATGCATGTGTACATGTAACTAAGTGTATGTATGTTTCCATTTATGCAATTTCAAGAGCTACACATACTTACTTATGTACTTATATGCACACATTTATATATATATATGTGCATATATTTGCATATATGTGTTAACACATGTTCTGTCATGTGAATGTATGTGCACATGCATGCTGTACATATAAACCAACTTATATCAACCATAATAATAACCGACAGGTTTTTGTATGTATACATGATGGTGGATTGAACTTATTGTTCCTGGTTTCCACCAATGATATCTTCTATATGTGTGAGTGTGTGTATATATATATATATATATATATATATATATATATATTCATTAGTTAAGCAAAACAAGACCACAAATTTCACCAGGAAGACATTATTAAAAGATTGTCAACATATTTTAGTTTGATGTAGGGAATGTAGAGAATAATAATAATAATATTAATAATAATTGTTTCTACATTAGGCACAAGGCCAGCAATTATCCAGTGCATTACTGGTACTTTATTTTATCGACCCCGTAAGGATGAAAGGCAAAGTCAACCTTGGCGGGATTTGAACTCAGATCGTAAAGGGACGTAACTATGCTGGAAAGCATAGCGTCTGACCCTCTACCGATACTGCCAATCTAATAATAATAATGTCCGTTTACAATTGTTTCGCTACTCCGTATAATATTTCTGGATCAGATGACTATATATCATTATTGATCTGGTTCAGTTGAAAATAATTAAATATATATGTTGAAAATAATATATATGCATATATATATATATATATATATATATATATATATATATATATATATATATATATATCATCTTCGTTTAACGTCCATTTTCCACGTTAGCATGGGTATATATATATATATATATATATATGTGTGTATATGTATATGTATATATTATATATATATATATATATATATATATATATATGTATATATTATATATATATATATATATATATATATATATATGTATATATTATATATATATATATATATATATATATATATATATATATATATATATATATATATATATATATGTGTATATGTATATGTATATATATATATATATATATATATATACAAGTGGGAAAGTGAAAAATCGGAGAATAGACCGTTAAAACATGTTTATTGAAAATATCACCTACGTACGTTTCGCCCAGTTGGGCTTCTCAAGGGCATAAACAGTCACAAGTGTTCCTTATATAGTTTGGAAAGAGATTTGGGGGTTAAATCGACATCAAGATTCCTCGCTCGCAAAAATATCTTGTCTTGATTTTGCATATATGTGTGTATATGTATATGTATATATATATATATATACATATACATATACACACATATATATATATATATATATATGTATATATATATATATATATATTTATATATATACATATATATATATATATTCTGTCTATAACACTATTTACACACACATGCACATAAATGTATTTCCTATCTTAGTCATGTTGTTAAAAGAAGTTCACTTTCCAATCACAAGGTGCTGAGTTCTAACCCTATATTTGTTTCTATTAATAGTTATTTCCCCAAAGTTACTCATACATGTAATCATGTATGTTCTTTGAATATATATATGCTAAACATTTATGAAATTATATCCTCAAAATAGATTACTGTATTTCCCGGCGCCGAAGATGCTTCATCCTCGAGGACACACCCTAATTTTGACAATCAAAAATTTGAAAAAAAAAATAATAAACAACCTTCGGCCTCCAGGATGCATGGTAGATTTTTGAGACTTATTTTAGGAAAAAAGTAGCATCCTTGACGCCGGGAAATATGGTGTTAAAATATCATTATCTTTAATCACTTCCACACTGTAAATGAGGTTGGTGTTAGGAAGGGCATCCAGCCGTAGAAAACCTGCCAGATAGTTTCATATGAGCGAGACACGGTCACCCGACCAACCTTGCCTCAAGTGGGACAACTAACCCATGCTAGCGTGGAAGATGGACGTTAAACGAAGAAGATGATGATGATGATGATGATATAAGAGAAATCAACATAAAATATAGATTTTTTTCTTATGCAGACCATTAATTCATCAAAATGCAAATTTTTCAGTTTGTATGATTGTTCATCTATCCAGTAATCCTGTATATAAACATATAGTACATATTTCATATACACCCCTACTATGCTTAACACCATCTTAGTGCTATTGCAAATAAATTATAATCAGCCAAGTTTGCTCTATATGCAAATGAACGTTTTCAGCTAATGTTCATCATGCAAAATCTTTATAGGCTCTAGTCTATTTTCATCTCAGAACCAGTTGAGTGAATGGCTTAATCCAGTGCTGTCGGGCATTCTATGGTGACTGAGATATCTTCACAGGGTACAAGAGAGAAAAATTAGTTTTTCATAACAAAAAAAATAATTCTCCTTTGATAGCGAGGCTCTCATATGTTTTTTTGCGTATACACATATAGCATATGCTTTCATATACACTCCTATTTCACACACACACACACACACACACACACACACACACACACACACACACACACACAATCATCATCATCGTTTAACGTCCAACTTCCAAGCATCAAATGGAACAAAACATTCCAACCCATCTAGCGTGGAAGATGTACTTTAAACGACGATGATGATGATGATGATACATATATAAGCAGCCAAATACAGACAACTACGTATTAAAGAACTTTATAGATATATGTACAATAACATAGAGACTTTACTTCTTTGTATTTATATATATTTATGAATATTTAATCATCTCTCTTTGATTTCATTCACATACTCGCTACACTCCAATGAGCTGCAACCCAGCTGACTGCTTCAAACAATGGTCTACTGGTCAAACGACAAAAAGTTCAAATCCTAATACAACCATTCTGATGTATTCATGTGTGATGTTTCAGTTCAACATTTGAATGACTCAGTGGCTGCATCACAGCTATTTGTGAAATGATTTTGGTGAAGAGTGAATGGTTGGTATGTAGCTAAAAGAATGTGGTTCATTTGTTACAGGTAGCAGAACTTGTTAACAAAAACATCCAGCAGTCATTATTATTCATTTGCTTCATTATTCAGTTGGACATTATGGCATAATATATAGGCTGGACAAAGAAAACAAAATCTAAAGAAAGCAAAATAAATCATGTAAACTGTTGCCTAGAACTAGACTGTGAGATTGGTGCAATTGTATAAGAGTTGAACGATTTACAGATAGAATATTTTGTATGGCTGATAAAGTAAAGATGAAAAGACAGAGATATCTTTTGTTAATAGTCTATGTGATGATGGCGATGTAGCTCAGAGAAACAATTGATATAATTTCTTTAAACATGGCTACCTTTTATTTCATATCAGTCAGCCATTTTGTTTTTGGTAACATCCAAAAGATTTTTACAATATTTTTCTTCTTCACTAATATTGCTTTCTTTTCATTTGTTGATTAACTTTTCAGAAAGAAGTGTCTTGAGTTTTCTGGAATGTTTGTGGTTTTTATTACACTAATGGTATTGGAAAATTCAGGTGGATTTAACTCACTTTGAACATACAACCACTGAGTTCTTTTGTGTGAACTGACCATCTCTTTGATATCATACCTGACCTGCATACAATTAGATTTAGCACAAACCATAATTAGATTTGTCTGAATATAGCAGATTTTATTCTAGTCTACATACTTTGCTGTTCTGTTGTTTTCTGTAGTACACACTGCACTATTCTGCTTTTGTACTAATAAATGAAATTAGTACACATATAGAAATCAATCAGGCTTTCTTTTCTGTTCTTTTAATCTGGTAATGTGTGCATATGATGGAGTAGATATATCCAAATATATCAGCTTACATATATGTATATATATATATAGCAGGTGTAAATGTATGTATGTACATATAGATATGTATATGTAGAATGTGTGCATGCAGCTTTGTATGCATGTTACTATATATAGTTCAAGAGAAACAAAACGGACACATAGATACAATAACATGAAGTCTTATTAGTTTCATACTTGTTAAAAAAGGGAAAAGAGTGTTTCAATGTATAGGACATTAGTCCTTCGTCAGGAAAGAGAAAAGTTCAGAGAAAGAGGAGATTGGAAGGTTAGAAAAAAAACAAAACAGGTTTTATCAGAATAGATAAGGCAGGCAGGCAAAAAAAAAATTTTTTTTGGGGGGGGGGGGGGGGGCAAGGTGGTGATTCCAAGTCTATTATATATAATATATATAATATCATCATCATCGTTTTTATGTCTGCTTTTCCATGCTTGTATGGGTTGGATGGGTCTTTCTCAGCACAGTGTATTACTATTACACATCCACCAGTATGAAATAGAAAATTAATGGGAAAAAATAATATCATTAATCCTTTAGCATTTGCATTTATCTATATTTACTATTGCATTTTCTCAGTAAAGGCTTTCCATCACATAATATGGAATCTATGAGATTTTGATATTATTTAATTTGAGAAGAATGCCTAAATGTTGGTATGAGTGACCAGTTATGTCTGGTTTGCACAGCCAGAGGTGAGAGAATTCTGGCCGGATAATGCCTGTTTAAATGCTAAAAGGTTAATCTTGGTTAAATGACGAAGTAGAGTTCTTGATAAAATTTCTTGTGGTGTTTAATTATGCCCTTTTACATTCTGAGTCCAAATCCTGCTGAAGTTGACTGTGCTTTTCAACCTTCTAGGATTGATCAAATAGATACCAATGAAATACTGAGATTGTTTCAATCAATTATTTCCTTCTGCAAAATGTGTGACCCCCTACTTATGGTAGAATCAATAGAGTGATAGATATGACATGCCTTGTTAGATTTAATTACCCATCTTTACATTCTGAGATAAAATCTTGCTAAGGTGAACTTTGCCTTTTCTCTTTCTAGGGTTGATTTAATCAATTAAAGTCTTCCCCGCAAAGTTTATGGCTTTGTATCCATAATAGAAAGCATTATTATATCATCATCATCCGTATCGTCATCATCATCATCCTCATCACCATCATTATTATGTGTCAATGCTATTGATACAGGTGTTAAGTCATTCCTTATAAGAATGACAACTTAATTTGGTTAATTCACCTTTCAGAAAACCACCCAGAAGTGAGCACAGTTCAAACTGAATGAGTCAGCAGACACTATTTACTGCAAGACTGCTTCAGCTTATTCAACAGCTCATTAATTATATTTTAGTTGTGTGTGACACTGATATATGACTGCAGCTTGTTTTACACTGATATGGAGGATTATTACAGCTGGGAAAAAGAGAATTTTAATAATGGTTATTAAATGTAATGATTGAGAAAAATGTGGAGAAAGGAAGGTATCAGTAGGACAGAGAGGTAGACTTTGAATGAAGGACAGGAATAATATCTGTGGTAGAAACTGAATTTTAATAAATAGATTTTTGTTGTTGTTTAATACAAGCTCAGGCCTATTCCAATAAACCTATGATTAAAGAAATTCCCAATGTGATCATCCAGTCTCTTTCAGGGGCTTCTAGGATTACATTGTCTAATGTATACTTTAGTTTTTTAACCTGTTGACTGCCATGTATATTTTACACAGCTACAGTTGCTATGCCATTTTTTTTTCAATAAAATGGCTTCTTTTAAACAAACATTTATTAATAACATGTATCTGAATACATGTACATAGTATTAATTATATATATATTATATCTAGTATATAACAGAGTCTTTTTTTAAAATAGTATATTGTATGTTTATTTAGTTCAACAAACAGATATATACATAATTTTTAAAGATAAAAAAAAAAATAATAATAACATTATGAATAACAAGAAATAGAAATATAATGCAATGCTTACAGAATGAGAGCAAACACGAATACAATATAAAGGAAGGGATGGACAACTGAGCCGCTACCAGAGCAAAAGATAGCAGTATCGAGAGGAGCACGTGGAAACCTCTCTAATGATTTTTGAGGCAAGACAGCACGCTCGCAGCATTACCTCAGGTGATGGCCAGGCTGATGAGTTGGAGCAACCAAGTGCCCTCGTGAGATTCGCCAGTTACCTCTGTTAGGTGAGCCCCAGTGAAGAGAAGAAACTCACAGTCAGCAACCCAACTCCCCCGAACGTCTTGAAAGCCACAGGCTGGAAAATGTAGTTGGCTGACAGATCACAGTATTTAAGGGTTTTGCTCCGTTCGGCTGCAGAAGCTGTGGCTCTCACCCTAACTGCAGCATCCAGGATGTGGGAAGAAGCAAATGAGTCAGACAAGACACCTGCCTCTCGACCAGGAGCACAGGGTAAGGCCGTCAGATTTTTTCCCATCACTCCTGGACAACTCAGGGGGTTCCAAGATTGAGGGGATGTTCGCCCGGGCCAAAGCTCTCTTGGGAATAAGGTTTAGCTCCGTGTGACGTGTGAAGCAACCAGCATTCAAGTGGCAAGAAAGACCATGGAAGCCTATGAAGTTGAGGAGTTTGCCATATCGACACTTCAAACGCGTACAGATGGTGCTGGCAGACAGTAAACGGCATCTTGAAAACTGATCTGACTGGTTGAAGAGAGAGTCAAAGGTGGCCCTCAAATGCATGCTGTCCTAAGCTCTCTGACTCTGTCTGTCCTCCACCTTGTCAGGAACAGACAAGCTCAACTCACTCTATTGTTGGAGAGCTTCCAGTAAATTACAGAATAGCGGTGACCAAGTTTGTGCAAAAGTATATACAAAATTTATATGCTTTTAGTACATGGACATGTAAACAAGTCAAATATACATATTTCCTTGTAAACTGAAAAACTGATAATTATCTTTAATCGATTTTTTTATGTAGTTAGATCCTTCATCCAAACAATCACAAGGAAATACATAACTAAGATGCTTGTATACCCTATCACTTATAGTAGTATCTGAAATGGATGAACTAATTTGCATATTATTAACACTCAGTCAAGATATATGTTAAGTTGTGTGCTAAGCAGTCAAAGTGCATCATCATCATTTAACATCCACTTTTCCTGCTAGCAAGGTTACTGACCTCCCAGATAGTGGTCACAAGAAAAGTGTGATCAGACTATAACTATTTGGTAAGTGCTAAAAGGTGTAGCCAATCAGTAACTATATAATCTTTAGTAAAGTGTGGTCAGACTGTAGCTATGTGGTCACTGATAAAGTGTAATCACACTATATATACATACATACTGAGTACATTTTTTTATCGTGGCACCAGCACTATGAAGGTTCTGTCTGGTATCCCAAGCCCTCTCTATGCTATAGAAGAGGAGAGAGGAGGATGAGATGGGAAAATGCCTTGGCTCAAATCTGATTTGTTAAGTAGGGGAGGATAGAAGGATGACAAGTACAATCACTTCAATAAAGTGAGCTGTTAGATATAAGAATTTAATGCCTACAAACTTTCACACTATTTCTGACATTGTAGTGACAATTTCAACAATGGGAAATGCTTAAGTTAAAAGGCTGATTGTCTCACAATCTTCATATCATTCCGCAACGCTACTTCTAATATAATTATCTCCTCCAATGTAACTATTAGCATTTTTCCAAATTTTGTTAGTGCATAGACTGTAAACAGCTTTTATGTGGAAAAAAACTCCAGACCTCATCTTATATCAAAACTATGTCAACAGCTGAGAAATTGTGTCATTAGAAAATTTGGAGAAGAAATCAATAAATTGAGAAATGATTTTGTTAGCAGGAGATTGTGTGACATACCGTGGACATACACAGTGACAGAGACAGACAGATAGACACACACACACACACACACACACACACACACACACACACACACACACACACACACACACATACACACACACGAACATATAAGAATTTGTGTTACAGTATGGACACACAAATAGGTAGACATACACACACACACAGACACAGAGACAGACAGATAGGTAGACACACACACACAAACATATAAGAATTTGTGTTACAGTATGGACACACAAATACTTATGTTGACACAGTATGGTCACACAAATACTTATACATAATGACACACACACAGACAAACACAAACACATATGAGAATCCATGTGATAGTATGGTCACACAAATACTTACACATATTGACACAGACACACTTTGGCAGACATGAGTGTTTGTACACATGTACTGACACAAAGGTGGAGTCACATGGCCTAGTGTTATGGGTGTTGGACTTATGATCATAATGTCGTGGGTTCGATTCCTGGGTTGCATATTGTGTTCTTGAGCAAAACACTTCATCTCACGTAACTCCAGTATACTCAGCTGAAAATGAGTACCAGGAATAGCTGGATATTTAACCTTGCAATGGACTGGTGTCCTGTCCAGGGGAGAGTCTTGTCCTCTCAGTTGCTTCACACCATGAAACCAGGATAAGCACCAGCCAAATGAGCCTTCTGGCTTAAGACAGACTTTAGACTTTTTTAGACTGACAGAGACACATACACACATACAAACACCTTCATAAACACAGATACAATGGCACACATGCACATACACAAATATACATGCATACCCTACTGACTGCAAATGTGTACAGTATGTTACTATGTATATGATTAAGTTAAATATACAATCATATCTATGTGCAAATATATATACATCATTTGGAGAAATAGCCGAACTTGTAACCCACAAAGTCAATCAGGTCATACATGATGGAGTCATACCCAATGACTGGTGCAGCAGTACAATCGTAAATTGGCACAAGAGAAAAGGTGTTCAAGAAGGAGCAACTACAGAAGAATAAAACTAATGGACCAAGTTATTAAAATGATGAAAAGAATTCTAGCACAGCTTATTAGGGAAAGAGTCAAATTAGATGAGATGCAGTTTTTTTTGTGCCTGGGAGAAGCCTTACAGATGCCCTCTTCCAAGCAAGGCAACTAGAACAGAAGTTCCTAACGAAGAATAAGCCGCTACATCTAGCTTTTGTTGATCTAGAAAAGGCCTTTAACAGAGTACTTTGATCTGTTATCAAATAGTCGTTAAGGAAATTAGGAGTAGAAAAATGACTTGTGAGAGCAATGCAAGTCATGTATAGAGAAGCTGTCAGTAAATTGAGAGTAGGAAGTGAGTTTAGTGAAGAATTCAAGGTATAGGTACAAGTCCTCAGCCCACTTCTGTTCATTACAATTCTCTAAGCCATAACAGAGGAATTTAAAACAGGCTGACCATAGGAACTTCTTTATGTGGACGATCTGATTTTTATAGTTGAATCCATAGAAGAACTAGAGAATAAATTCTGACCACGGAAACAAAATCTACAATCAAAAAAGCTGAAAGTAAACTTTAGGAAAAAAAATAATGTGTTAGCAAGCAGGAAAGAAGACAGGACCCTGATCCCAGCAGGGAAATGGTCTTGTTTGATATGCAGAAAAGGAGTTGGCAGAAACTCTATACAATATATGCAATGCAAATCTTGGGTACACAAGGTGTAGTGGAATAGCATGCAAACTAACAGGAAAGGAATATTTTGTATGTAATAGATGCACAGGGGTAATGAATAGAAACAGTGTTTGTGATATAAACCTTTTCCAATCACACAAAGGATTTATAGAAGTGGTTGATAGATTCTGCTATCTAGGAAATATAATTAGCAGTGGGGGAGGGTGCTCTGAGAGCATAGCTAGAATAGATGGAAGATGCTTAGAGAGCTACTCCCTCTGCTGGTTTCTGCCTATGAACAAAAGGATGGCTGTATGACACCTTTGCACAAAGTGTGATGAAGAAGACATACATAGGCTGTAGAGAAATGAAGCAAGCTTGCTTCAATGGATGTGCAATATTAATGTGTGGCAATGAGAAAGCATGGATAAACTGAAAGAAAAACTGGGTTTAAGAGGAATCAGAAGTGGTGTGTAAGAGAGAATACTGTGTTGATACATGCGATATACATGCCAAGAAATCCCAGTTCCATACAAATTGAAGATTATAGACAAAAAGTAAAAGTGAAAAAACACATATATCTAAAGATTCTGTTTTTCTTTAATCTGACAGAATAAACATCTTTATAATTGTTACATTAAATGAATTTGAATGTTATCAATTATTACTGGTTTCAATTGGTATGTCAATCTTATCAAATATTAAAAAAAGTTTGTTCTCATATTTTGTGGGCAGTTAGAACATGTCAATTTTCTCTCATCTCT
>OZ024740.1:235736207-235748707 GCA_964016885.1 Eledone cirrhosa | reverse complement strand
AGACACACTAACACTAGATACAGAAACACACACACACACACACACAACACACGGCGACACACATGTACACAGACACACTAACACTAGATACAGAAACACACACACACACAACACACGGCGACACACATGTACACAGACACACTAACACTAGATACAGAAACACACACACACACACACACACACAAACACCGACACACATGTACACAGACACACTAACACTAGATACAGAAACACACACACACACAACACACGGCGACACACATGTACACAGACACACTAACACTAGATACAGAAACACACACACACACAACACACGGCGACACACATGTACACAGACACACTAACACTAGATACAGAAACACACACACACACAACACACGGCGACACACATGTACACAGACACACTAACACTAGATACAGAAACACACACACACACAACACACGGCGACACACATGTACACAGACACACTAACACTAGATACAGAAACACACACACACACAACACACGGCGACACACATGTACACAGACACACTAACACTAGATACAGAAACACACACACACACAACACACGGCGACACACATGTACACAGACACACTAACACTAGATACAGAAACACACACACACACAACACACGGCGACACACATATACACAGACACACTAACACTAGATACAGAAACACACACACACACAACACACGGCGACACACATGTACACAGACACACTAACACTAGATACAGAAACACACACACACACAACACACGGCGACACACATGTACACAGACACACTAACACTAGATACAGAAACACACACACACACACACAACACACGGCGACACACATGTACACAGACACACTAACACTAGATACAGAAACACACACACACACAACACACGGCGACACACATGTACACAGACACACTAACACTAGATACAGAAACACACACACACACAACACACGGCGACACACATGTACACAGACACACTAACACTAGATACAGAAACACACACACACACAACACACGGCGACACACATGTACACAGACACACTAACACTAGATACAGAAACACACACACACACAACACACGGCGACACACATGTACACAGACACACTAACACTAGATACAGAAACACACACACCCACACACAACACACGGCGACACACATATACACAGACACACTAACACTAGATACAGAAACACACACACACACAACACACGGCGACACACATGTACACAGACACACTAACACTAGATACAGAAACACACACACACACAACACACGGCGACACACATGTACACAGACACACTAACACTAGATACAGAAACACACACACACACAACACACGGCGACACACATGTACACAGACACACTAACACTAGATACAGAAACACACACACACACACACAACACACGGCGACACACATGTACACAGACACACTAACACTAGATACAGAAACACACACACACACAACACACGGCGACACACATGTACTCAGACACACTAACACTAGATACAGAAACACACACACACACAACACACGGCGACACACATGTACACAGACACACTAACACTAGATACAGAAACACACACACACACACACAACACACGGCGACACACATGTACTCAGACACACTAACACTAGATACAGAAACACACACACACACAACACACGGCGACACACATGTACACAGACACACTAACACTAGATACAGAAACACACACACACACACACACAACACACGGCGACACACATGTACACAGACACACTAACACTAGATACAGAAACACACACACACACACACAACACACGGCGACACACATGTACACAGACACACTAACACTAGATACAGAAACACACACACACACAACACACGGCGACACACATGTACTCAGACACACTAACACTAGATACAGAAACACACACACACACAACACACGGCGACACACATGTACACAGACACACTAACACTAGATACAGAAACACACACACACACAACACACGGCGACACACATGTACACAGACACACTAACACTAGATACAGAAACACACACACACACAACACACGGCGACACACATGTACACAGACACACTAACACTAGATACAGAAACACACACACACACACACAACACACGGCGACACACATGTACACAGACACACTAACACTAGATACAGAAACACACACACACACAACACACGGCGACACACATGTACACAGACACACTAACACTAGATACAGAAACACACACACACACAACACACGGCGACACACATGTACACAGACACACTAACACTAGATACAGAAACACACACACACACAACACACGGCGACACACATGTACACAGACACACTAACACTAGATACAGAAACACACACACACACAACACACGGCGACACACATGTACTCAGACACACTAACACTAGATACAGAAACACACACACACACACACAACACACGGCGACACACATGTACACAGACACACTAACACTAGATACAGAAACACACACACACACAACACACGGCGACACACATGTACTCAGACACACTAACACTAGATACAGAAACACACACACACACACACAACACACGGCGACACACATGTACACAGACACACTAACACTAGATACAGAAACACACACACACACAACACACGGCGACACACATGTACACAGACACACTAACACTAGATACAGAAACACACACACACACAACACACGGCGACACACATGTACACAGACACACTAACACTAGATACAGAAACACACACACACACAACACACGGCGACACACATGTACACAGACACACTAACACTAGATACAGAAACACACACACACACAACACACGGCGACACACATGTACTCAGACACACTAACACTAGATACAGAAACACACACACACAACACACGGCGACACACATGTACACAGACACACTAACACTAGATACAGAAACACACACACACACAACACACGGCGACACACATGTACTCAGACACACTAACACTAGATACAGAAACACACACACACACACACAACACACGGCGACACACATGTACACAGACACACTAACACTAGATACAGAAACACACACACACACAACACACGGCGACACACATGTACACAGACACACTAACACTAGATACAGAAACACACACACACACAACACACGGCGACACACATGTACACAGACACACTAACACTAGATACAGAAACACACACACACACAACACACGGCGACACACATGTACTCAGACACACTAACACTAGATACAGAAACACACACACACACACACAACACACGGCGACACACATGTACACAGACACACTAACACTAGATACAGAAACACACACACACACAACACACGGCGACACACATGTACTCAGACACACTAACACTAGATACAGAAACACACACACACACACACAACACACGGCGACACACATGTACACAGACACACTAACACTAGATACAGAAACACACACACACACAACACACGGCGACACACATGTACACAGACACACTAACACTAGATACAGAAACACACACACACACAACACACGGCGACACACATGTACACAGACACACTAACACTAGATACAGAAACACACACACACACAACACACGGCGACACACATGTACACAGACACACTAACACTAGATACAGAAACACACACACGGCGACACACAAACACCGACACACATGTACACAGACACACTAACACTAGATACAGAAACACACACACACACACACACAAACACCGACACATACAGATGCATAGATGTAGACACACACACATACATTCTGGTTGTCTGTGGTTGGCTTTCTCAATGTCACATGACGCCATACATTAGGTGCACAATATGATGCGTCAGTGCTATGTGGACAGGTGCAACATGCAATGTGTCGCTGAGGAAACAGATAGTACAGATGTTTACATGTTAGTGCAGTGTAACATGGCCGTCACCACCACCCTCACTATCAGCTGGCTGCCACTGGAGTTTAATATGGAAGTGGGTGGTCATGTTTTTGTTATATGAATCTGAATCAGACATATACAGGTGGTTGTCGTGGCAGCACCTACACCCATCATCCCTACCATTACCACCACCACCACTAACATTACCAGGATCGCTCTCCGACAGGTTTGCGGTCGTGCCCCTAACAGTGGAGACTTCTCGTGTCCTTGGCCCTAGGGCTACCTCCTTACTTACTACCATAGGCACTGAGCTGGCTAGCCGCAGGTGTGAGCCTCGCAAGATGGAATGGCTTTTCCAGTGTATCTCCTTTACTGGGCAAACATCTTCTCCATTCTGTCCACCGAGGCTGTGGGGTGGCCAACACATGGGGTGGTCAACAAGTGGGGCTCCATTTGCTCATAATACAGAGAGGGTGAGAGAGTTGACAGTGGGATTTCAAGTGGGATTTCACATGTTCGAACCTGGTGTGCAGCAAACACTACTAAATCTGGCCTGTTTTGAGCTGTTTCGTGAGGCATTAGATTTTTGGTAATTTCTTGGCATTTTGGATTGCACGTATAAGTTATAAATAGGTCAGGTTTTCCATATTTTCAAACTATATGATTGTTGCATATTCCTTGGGCTCCCAGTGAAAATTGAAGGCAGAATAACAGGGACTCCTGGCTCATCAATTTCATTGTTTCTCGCTAGGTGATCCAGAGTACATTGCTACTCTCAACTGTGCTTGGTTATTTTCAATGAAATTCAAGCAACATCCCTCTACTTTAACATATGAGTAACGGATAAGTTGTATTCTTTGTGTGTTAGTTTTGATGAAAAGAATAATGCCATGATTGAGTTGTTTACAATGTTTATTTTATAATAACAATATTCAATTTGAACATTGAATAATAAAATTTATGACATGAAAATATCCGTTCAGAAAATTGGTAGCTGCTACGAGCTATGTGAATGCATGTAAGACTATATAATATGAGTTGTGTTGTCTCTTGCAGATACAATATTACCGGTAGAATAGGATGAGAGTATAATATAACAATATGCGTGTGTGTGTGCCTATTCTTATAGTAGTAATGGTCAAGCTGTCAGGCAGGCATGGCTGGCTGTCTGGCTGTTTCGGTGGCCGAGGAGGTAAGCCAGTAAGGGCCAGGAGAAAGATAGAGTGAAAGGTCTACTGATGCTACATCGCTTATCTTGTTGACTGCCGCTTCTTGTCTGACCTGTCTGGCTGTGTCAGTGGCCAAGAGGGTAAGCCAGTAAGGACCAGGAGAAAGATAGAGTGAAAGTTCTGCTAATGCCTATATCGCTTATCTTGTTGACTCTTGCTTCGAGTCTGACCTTTTGGTTCCCCAACTCCTTGTATTTATAATAAGTGCTAAAGTTAGAAGGATAGATATATGAGGTTGATTTATGTTCTGACCTGTGGTTAGCATCTCCCAAGAGATTGGGGTCACAGGTCAAATGGAATGTACATTTATCATCGTTGTCTTGACAGGACAATGGCGAGAATTTCCAACGATAGATTGTCCCAGAGGTGGGAAAGCTCAGATTCGGCTTCGAATCTTCGCCGGTAAAACATAGCAGTATTCCGTTATATATGCATCAACAATTCATTGCTGAAATAATTTTCGCGCTCGATATATTACACTGAAACTGCCTCTTATGGCCAAGTGGAATGCGTAGAATTCCTGCATTGTTACTTTGTTACAAACTCTTGTTTGATGATGTTGTATGTGCAGCATGTTAATATGCCATCCTTGATCGTGATTTGGAAAGAGAAGAAGATATACCATGGGGTCTAAGTGGCAAGAAATGTACGATATTCTCTCTTTATGTTGTCCTATAGGATATACAACAATATCACGATGTAGTGGTGGCACTCCATCTTTGTTGGATTATTGTATCTTCTTGCATCATGGCCAGCTATGAATTTCATGGTTACTTTTCTAGAAGGGATATTTTCTATTGCAGCTCGCTGTTGTTCTTGCATTTCAACAGTTCTCATATTATTGTATGCTGCTGCATAAGGATTATTATTCATTGAAACCATTATTTGTTCAAACACCGATAATAAGCAATTTGCATTTTCATTAGCATTTTCTCGGGTATGGATTGCTTCATTTGTTTCAATGATGTAGAGCTAACCATATCTTCTCTGTTCATTTTCGTTTGGATGCAAGTTGCTGGCATAATGATATATTTGGCCTTGTAACCGGAAGCAATAAGGGCCACGTTCCAGTGGAGGTTTGATATTGGCACCAAAAGAAGCAAATGCAAAGGCAGAATTATAATTTTTTATGTTGTTGCTAAAATTAGATCCTTTGTGGTTATTTATATCAAATAATAGCCTAAGGTTATCAGGATATTCTTGTAAAGCAGGAAGTAATACTTTTCCATTGTGGCAGCAATTCAGGGGTTCTCCTGAGAACAGTATTGACAAATGACATTCACAGTATTGACAAATGACATTCATATCATCAATATGGAAACGTAAAGGCTGCTCTTCAATTATGGCATTTCGTCGCTGTTGAACTGTCATATTCTCTAGATAAAATTCTCTCTCCTCTGGATTTGTGTCATTTCTTCTCTCGTGATCTCTGTTTTTCATATTCTGTAGATAAGTTTCTCTCTCTTCTAGATTCATGTCATTTCTTCGCTCTTGAACTCTGTTTCTTCTATTCTGTAGATAAGCTTCTCTCTCCTCTGGATTCATGTTATTTCTTCTGCCATGATCTGCACTTCTTCTATTCTATAGATGAGCTTCTCGCTCCTCTGGATTCATTTTATTTCTTCTATCATGATCTCAGCTTCTTCTATTCTGTAGATAAGCTTCTCTCTCCTCTTGGCTCATATCATTCCTCCTTTCTTGCATTTGTTCTCAATTACGGTCACGGATTGCTTGCCTCTCTTCTGCTCATAACCGTTGTCGTTGTCTTCTTTATGGCTCTCTCACTGCCTCTCTTTGTTGACTTATTCTATCTTCCATTTTTAAGAATGGTTGTTTCATTAATTATGAAGAACACTTAGCTGGTATAAGAAAGTGGTTAGAGATGATGTTTGTCATAAATAAAAACTTGTAACAAAAAAAAATAACAAACTGAGGGTTAAGCATGTAATTACTGAAAACATGACACACACCCCTATCTCTCTAAATATATTAAACCCATTCCTTTCTCTATGTTGCAATGCTCTTTCATTTTCTTTCGCCGCAGATTTTCGTAGATTGTTTACTACCCCACTTCCATTGTTTTACTGAAAGCGTGACACACGCGGTCGGACGGTACGTAGGTATTAGTGTATTAATATATAGATAATAATGTAATTATTGTGTACAGTGCTCAGGTGCACTACAACTCATCAAAGGTGCATGTATAGTACATAGAATAATGTACAAATGTCAGGAAAGTGAACAGTATATGAGTCATGATATACATGTGTGTGTGTGTATGGAGGGGGGTTATCAGGTGTAATGTTGGTGAATTTCGGGAAGCATGGAGGTTTTAAAGGATGCAGTGTCTCGACAGCTAACAACTGATGCTGGGAGTTTTTTCCATGCTTCAGCAACTCTGAGCGTGAAAAAATGTTTCCGAAAGGACAAGACTGTCCAATGTGTCCTCCATTATTCCTTTTCTAAGATGTTGAGGTATGATAAGACAGAGGAGATTTGGGTGCCATATCCAGCACATCAAATAACTACATAGACTCCCCTGCACAACTCTGACACCATCTTATGTCACACCAGTGTGTCTATAGTACTGTGACACCATCTGATGTGACACTAGTGTGTCTATGGTACTGTGATATTACCTGATGTGACACTAGAGTGTCTATGGTACTGTGATATTACCTGATGTGACACTAGTGTGTCTATAGTACTGGGATATCATCTGATATGACACTAGAGTGTCTATAGTGGTGTGACACCATCTGATGTGACACTAGAGTGTGTATAGTACTGTGATATCATCTGATGTGACACTAGAGTGTGTATAGTACTGTGATATCATCTGATGTGACACTAGAGTGTGTATAGTACTCTGATATTACCTGATGTGACACTAGTGTGTCTATAGTACTGTGATATCATCTGATATGACACTAGAGTGTCTATAGTGCTGTGACACCATCTGATATCACATGAAGGTGTCTTTGTCTTGTGCCACATCATTGTCACCTTCTGGTTTTACACCTTTTCACACCATGCTGTTACCATCTGGTCTAACACCACTGTGTCAACATTTGCTGTATCACCTTCTATTGCCACATTATTGTGTCACCATCTCTTCTCACACTACAATGTCTCAATCTGATAGCACACAAATGTCTTAACACCTAGTGCAGCACAATTATGTGACATTCTGCTTTGACATTACTGTATTTCTATCTACTCCCACAGCACATTGTGTCACAGTCTGATTCACACTGCTGAGTCACCTTCTGGTGCCACATTATTGAATTAACATCCAGTTAAAAACAGATCAAATATCAAGTATGACATTTTTGCAGAGAAAAGAAATTAGGTTTTATCAGTAAGAAAGGATAAAGTCCACAGAAATGAATACAGTATTCAATGTATTGGTATTTGTTCAGTTACCCCAACATTAACATAACACTTAACCCTTTAGCATTTAAACCAGCCATATCTGGCCATAATTCTCTCACCTTTTTCTGTTCAAACTGGCTGTAACCGGCCACTCATACCGATATTAAGGTATTATTCTCAAGATAAATAATATCAAAATCTCATAAATTCGATATTATGTGAGATAATTATGTGAGGTAAAGCCTTTACTGCGAAAATATAATAGTAAATATAGAGTTATGTAAATGCTAAAGGGTTAATGATATCATTTTTTCCCATTAAGTTCCTAATTCATACTGACTCACTGCTGAAGGGTTAATACATATTTAATACATCCAAATCTAAACAAATACCAATAAGAACACAATCTTTTGATAGTTCTCATTTCATATCAACAAATTGACAAGAAAGACCAATCACATCATTAACAACAAGAAATTGTGAAATATCTTACCGAATGTTGTCTCCTTCTAGCGCAATGATTCGTTTGACAAGTTTTTGGTGAGGGTTCCTTGGAGAACTGAATGAAATAAAAACAAAATCATTAAAAGTGGATATATTATTGTAAAAGTGGATATATTATTACTAGCATCTAATGGAAGATTTAACATTTTAGCATTTACATTACTCTATATATACTATTATGTTTTCATGGTAAAGGCTTTATCTCACATAATATCGAATCTATGAGATATTGATATTTATTTTGAGAAGAATACCTTAACATCAGTATGAGCAGCCAGTTACAGCCAATTTGAACAGAAAGTGATGAGAGAATTCTGGCCAGATATAGCCAGTTTAAATGCTAAAGGGTTAACTGAAACAACTGTAGAAACAGTTGTAGAAAGTAATCATTTTTATTCAGTTATTAATCTTTTGGAAATGAACCTGATTTTTAAATGCCGGAATATGAGATGAACATTATGATAGATGTTAACTGTGTCAGCCAACCAGTCCCAAAGTCATTAATAGACAAAGTGAAGTAGAAATAGCTTCAATACACTGGTCTCAAATTTGGAATATTAGGAACTTACCAAAACAAAATGATTAATATGACTATTTAAATATTGATACCTTACATTTATAAAATGGTTCAGATTCATATAAGAAGGAAAATGAGATTTGGTGACATTCATGTCTTTCTCCTCAAAGTGTATTTTTGACATAAGCAGAGTAAAATGAAACTTAAGGATTTAAATTAAATAACAGCTTCAATTTCATTCTCAGCAGAGCTGTTCTGCTAGAGAATGGGTCACAGGTGATGGATAGTGATACAGCCACCTGATATAATGGGTAGTTGTGATATAAGCGGCACCTGGACCAACAGCAGTAAACTAGTAGGGGAGATGGGGCAATGGGTGACACCTGTAACTCCCCAGAAAACTCTCACGACACTGATATAACTATGACGAGGTGAGTAAAGGCAGCCCCTAAAAAGCCTAGTCTTCACAGGATTGACAAAGTATCAGATTGGTGACTGGTATGAATAAGACCCCGAAACTTCAACTGTAATATGGTGAGAGGAGCAAAAATAACCATACCACATCGTCCTTCATGCAGGTTAACAAGGGACATGTTCAGGCCTTAGGTAGAAGGGCCTGTTTGAAAAATATATTGCAATCTCCATTTCATGCTGAAAAAACTGGGAGGTGTGGGTTGAACGCACAAGGATTCCGTATCCTGAAACCCCAAAGAGGGTCCAGATGGGAGCAAACCTTGACAATTGGAACCTGGAACAAGTAAGGAGCAGGAACTAGTAGAGGAGGCTAGATGCTACCGGCTAGATATAGTTGGAGTTTCCTCAACAAAAATCTGCGGCTCTGATACTGTAGATGTGGATGGAAGAGGAGGAGTATGATGAGATCTAAAACTGAAAGAAAAGATGTATAGCATATTTATTGTAAGCTAAAAATATCACATATTATCCCAAGCTTCTTATTTTTGATTTTGAGGCAATTTTGATGTCTATATTAACTGCTATATGACAGAAAATGAAGAAAACACGTGAATATCATAACAAGTTTTAATTGGGTGCTGGAAAGAAATGCTGAAATATAAATTAAGGTAAAGCAACAGCTATTTGAAAAAGAAATCACTGGAAGAAGAGATTAAGAAGAGCGGTGGGGGTGGGTGGGGAATAAAATATGCATATAGAAAATTGAAAATTAATAAATAATAAATAGGTGTAGAAACTGAATGTATGGAACAACATAGTATGCCACCAACACCAACACCATCATCATCACCTCCACCACCTTTATCATCATCATCATCATCATCATCATCATCACTACCATCCTCCCACCACCACCACCACCACCACCACCACCATTATCATCATCACCACCATCCCACCATCACCATCACCACCACCACAACCATCACCATCCCACCACAACCACCACCATCATTATAACCACCACCACCACCACCACCACCACCGCCACAACCACCATCACAATCATCACCATCCCACCACACCACACCACCATCACCATCACCATCATCATAACCACCACCACCGCCGCCACAACTACCATCACCACCACCACCACCACCACTACCACTACCATCATCATCACCACAATCACCATCACCCCTACCACTACCTTCATCACCCCCCCCCCCCCCACCCACCGCCATCACCACAACCACCACCACCACCTCCATCATCATAACCACCACCACCGCCGCCACAACTACCATCACCACCACCACCACCACCACCACTACCATCACCATCACCTCCACCACTACCTTCATCATCACCCCCCCCCCCACCATCACCACAACCACTACCACCACCACCTCCATCATCATCCTCACCACAACCACCACCACCACCACCACCATCATCATCATCACCATCATCACCAGATGTCTGTTTTCCATGCTAGAATGGCTTGTATGGATAAAAATATCAAATGTATGCTGATGAAAAGGTAGAGAAAATATTCCTGCACCCGGTACATTCTGTAGGTGGTAGCGTAGTACTGGTGCCGTGATACAATGCACTTTGGGTACTCTGTAAAGTGGTTGGTATTAGGAAGGGTGTCCAGCTGTAGAAACTATGCCAAAGATGTGATTCCCCCCACCAGGCCAATCTGTTTAACCCATGCCAGCATAGAAAAAGAATGTAGGATGGTGATGATGATATGCACACATACATCATATACATAGATAAATTCACAGAGAGAGAGAGTGAGAGTGAGAGAGAGAAAGAGAGAGTGAGAGAGAGAGAGAGAGAGAGAGAGAGAGTGAGAGAGAGAGTGTGAGTGAGAGAGAAAGAGAGAGTGAGTGATAGAGAAAGAGAGTGAGTGAGAGAGAAAGAGAGTGAGTGAGAGAGAGAGTGAGAGGCATACATCTATATGCTGAAATAGCTGAGTAGTTAAAAAGTTTGCTTCACAACCATGAGATCCAAAGTTCTGGCCCATTGCGTGGCATCTTGAGTAATTGTCATTTACTATAGACTTGGGTCAACCTAGGCCTTGTGAGAAAAGTGGACATAATGAAACTGTATAGATACTTGACAGCTGGAATGTATCAATAATTTACAAATGCAATCTTACTTATAACTTTACTGGTTTCACAAGTTTCATGATTTTCAAAAGTTATATATCAGAAAGACAAGATAGAGTAAGCAAAATAAGACCAGAAAGAAGAGGAGGCACAAAGGAAAATAAATAGTCATTGAGAAGGTCACAGAATGTGTGATGAAAGAACTTTGATGATCTAATAACTAATAATTGTTTCTACTAACTAATAATTGTTTCTACTTTTTGGCACAAGGCCAGCAATTACCCAGTGCATTACTGGTACTTTATTTTATCGACCCCATAAGGATGAAAGGCAAAGTTAACCTCAGCGGGATTTCTACTAACTAATAATGGATACACAAGAGATGTAGTGGAATCTCAGGAAGTTTAGCTAAGAATG
>OZ024740.1:235711207-235731207 GCA_964016885.1 Eledone cirrhosa | reverse complement strand
TAATTTAACGTGGTGTCCTTGAAATATGTATAATAAAATAAATATGGTTTTATAAATATAGTTTCCATTTGTTAATATTGTATATATATATATATATGTTTACATATATATATATATATATATATATATATATATATATGTGTTTACATATATATATATATGTTTACATATATAAATATATATATATGTTTACATATATAAATATATATATATATATATATATGTTTACATATATATATATATGTTTACATATATAAATATATATATATGTTTACATATATAAATATATATATATATGTTTACATATATAAATATATATAAGTTTATATATATAAATATATATGTGTATATATATAAATATATGTGTATCATCATCATCATCCTCGTTTAATGTCCAATTTCCACGCTAGCATGGGTTAGACAGAGTGTATATATATATATATATATATATATATATATATATATATATATGTATATATATATATATATATGTGTGTATATATATATATACACATGTATATATATATATACACATGTAAGCAGGGAAGAGCGGACGTAAAATGATGATGATGATACACATGTATATATATATATACATATATCATCATCATCATCATCGTTTAACGTCCATCTTCCACGCTTGCATGGGTTTGGATGGGAGTTTTCCCACTTCAGGCAAGATTGGTTGTCCTGCTCGTATAGGACTGCCTGGTGGTTTTTCCACGGCTGGGTGCCCTTTCTAACACCAACCACGTTTATATACTATATATACTATATATATACATATCATCATCATCATTTCATTTTACGTCCGCTTGCAAGGGTGGGACAGGAACTGATTCTGGTTTGATTTCTACAGATGGATGCCCTTCCTAACACCAACCTCATTTACAGTGAGTGCTCGGTGCTTTTTTTCCATGGCGCCTACACGTCCACTTTACAGTGTGGGCTGGGTGCTTTTATTTTTGCCGTGGCACCTCCACGACCATTTTGCAGTGGAATGATAGGGACTCGAGTCCCTATCATCTCATTTCTACAGCTGAGTAAACTGGAGCAATGTGAAATAAAGTGTTTTGCTCAAGGAAATAACACATCACCCAGTCTGAGAATTGAACTCACAACCTTTCGATTGCAAGGCCAATGCTCTAACCACTAAGCCATGTGCCTCCACACACACACACACACATATATATATATATATATATACATATATATATATATACACATGTATATATAGTATATATATATATATATACTATATATACATATATATATATATATATACATATATATATACTTGTTTCTACTTTAGGCACAAGGCCAGCAATTACCCAGTGCATTACCGGTACTTTATTTTATCGACCCCGTAAGGATGAAAGGCAAAGTCAACCTTGGCGGGATTTGAACTCAGATCGTAAAGGGACATAACTATGCTGGAAAGCATGGCGTCCGACCCTCTACCGATACTGCCAATCCACCGCCCTTACATATATATATACTATATATACATATATATATATATATATACATATATATATACTATATATATATATATACATATATACTATATATATATATATATATACATATATATATATATACTATATATATATATATATATACATATATATATATACATATATATATATATATATATATATATATATATATATATATATATATATACTATATATATATATATATATACATATATATATATATATATATATATATATATATATATATATTATATATGTATAAATGTTTATATTTATAGACATTATCATTAATTTAACATTTGTTTTTTTGCATGTCAACAGGGGTTAAATGAAGAATGGAAAATGTTTTAAAAAAAACACTAAAAGAAGACCATAAAACATTGCAAAGATTAATAAACGAACAGGAGAATTATAAAATAGTAATAAAATGGATGAACAAGTGATGTAGCATCCGTTTTCAAAATGATAATCATAATGATTCTAGTGATGATGGTGTTTGTTATGGTGGCGGTGATGGTGGGTCTATGGTTATATATATATGTGTGTGTGTGTGTGTGTGTGTACACATATATATATATATTTATTTATATATATATGAATATATATATATTTATTTATTTATATATATGAATATATATATATAATATATATATATATATATATATATATATATATATATATATATATATATATATATTGGAACATAGATCAAACAGTATTTTTACTTTTTATGTGAAAAAAACTGGAGCGCCATATAGATGAGAAACCCTTTGAATTTTTCAGAAAGAAGCATTTCCTCTGAAAAACACAGTAATTAAATATAAAAGTCAGCAGCAGAGTTCGATGAGGAAGTGGGAAGACTAGGGACAGAATAAGATAGATGATGATCATGATGCTGATATCAATAACAATATTAATATTACAATTTGATTTGCCACAAGGGCAATGAATGAAGGGAACATTAGCAAGGACAATTTACAAGAACAGTCAGTTTTTGTAGAATTGATTATACAGAAAAACAGGCACAGATAACAGCAATTCTTTCTAGTATTGGCACAAGGCCAGCTTTTGGTGGGAAGGGGAAAGTCAAATATATTGACCCAAGTACTCAACTAGTGCTAAATTTTATCAAATATATTGACCCCAGTACTTAACTAATGCTAAATTTTATCAAATACTAGCAGCAGGACCCGGCGTTGCACGGGTAGGAAACATGAAATAGCAAGACGCATATGCAAAGATGAGGAATGTAGCTGTGTACTTTTTGAATTCCCCTATTCTCAGGGAATGATTGTCCATCCACTGGAAACGTAGAACACCAGCAGGCCCGAATCCAGTAGTAGCAGTGTCAGTGGGCTGATTGCGGAAATCCTGCATGCGAAAGGAGTAAGTAAGTTGTGGGGCGATGTATGTCATAAGTCTGTTCACGAATTACGTCACGGATGGAGAACACGTCAGTCTGAGGGAGCGACGTAGTCAATTGTGTGAAAACCAAGTAGGGATGTACGTTTATGTAGGGATATTGTGATGGTGAAATCAGCGTGGCAGCACAGCTGCTGCAGAAGGGGGTTATAGTGCAATTAGCACAAACGCTGGGTGGCACTGGTTGCACTGTGTTTACATAGCAACAAAGGTGCAACAAAAGAGGTCACCGCGGAATTAGCACAACCGCTGTTCGGCGTACTTGCGCAGGGCGTTCATATTGCGGTGTAGGTGAACAAAAGGGGTCTTAGTAGAAGCAGCACAGATGTGAGTTTTATGGTGTCAATAACACGGCAACGTACACAGGGCCCGGATTTGTGCATGATGAAAGCATGGAGCATCAATAGGGCGCCAACGAAAATGTTAAGGTTCTCCTCATTTCCTCAATCACCTGAAAATGGTCCTGCTTAAAAGTAAGTAAGTGTTGTGCCCTCTGTTAAATAAACCAAATTTTTAGTGAAATATTATACGCTACTTACGATGTTTAAGTAGCATTTATATTGAAAATGAAAATGGCATGTAATGCCCAATGCTAATTCGTAAATTTCCTAGAAACCATTAATGGAATCAGAAATTTTTTTCATCCACAGCAATGCGAGGGGACTAACTAATGTGTGCTGAGGAAATCAGCTGGATTATCTTTAAGTTACACCTCAAAAGAGTCTAAAAATGTCTAAGAAATGCGGTTTTTCGCCTAATGCAGGCCCTAGGGCAGAAAAAGTTAAATTTGTTTAGCTCATTGCACTTCAAGAAATATAAGTAACGTATGTGTAAAGTTTGAAAAAAGTCGGTTGGGTACTTCTCAAGTTTTAGGGATTTACACAGACAGACATCCTCTGTTTTATATATATAGATATTGACCCCAGTACTCAACTAGTGCTTAATTTTATCAAGGTTTGGACAGTAAAGTTGACTTCAGTGAGATAACAATAATAAAGGTTTCTGATTTAGGTACAAAGTGAACAATTTGGGGGGAAGAGAAAGTTGGTTAAATTGACCCCAGTGCATTACTGGTACCTTATTTTATCAACCCTGTAAGGATGAAAAGCAAAGCCAGCCAATAATAATAATAATGTTTCTACTTTTGGCACAAGGCCAGCAATTACCCCAGTGCATTACTGGTACTTTATTTTATCAACCCCATAAGGATGAAAGGCAAAGTTAACCTTGGCGGGATTTGAACTCAGACCATAAAGAGCCATAACTCCTATGCTGCAAAGCATGGTGTCTGACCCTCTACCGATAATGCCAAATCACCAATAATAATAATAATACACGTGTACAATTTGAACGCAGAATGTAAAGGGCTGTAACTATATGCCACAAAGCATGTTGTCCGACGCTCTACTGATACTGCTAATCCACTGCCCTATAATAATAGGCTAAATATTGGCCTGAAAGAAAATTCAACTAGAAGCAGTTTTGACAACATTGAACAGTCTTGGGTCACTCAGAATATAACAAATAATTGTTTCTACTTTTGGCACAAGGCCAGCAATGTCCCCAGTGCATTACTGGTACTTTACTTTATCGACCCACTGCAAAGTGGTCGTGGAGGTGCCACGGCAAAAAAGCACCCAGCACTCACTGTAAATGAGGTTGGTGTTAGGAAGGGCATCCAGCTGTAGAAATCAAGCCAGAATCAGTTCCCGTCCCACCCTTGCAAGCAGGGAAAAGCGGATGTAAAAAAAAAAAAAAAAAAAAAAAAAGAAGATAGATTATAATAATGATGGTATTGGTGCTGCAGTTGATGTTGGTAGTGGTGGTGTGTGTAGTGTTCAGGATGATGATGGTGGTGATGATGACAATTGTGGGACTGTTGGGAAAACAGTGATGCTGGCTGTGGCAGTGTTGGGGGGGGGGGGGGTAAGGTAGGTACAATATGATAGAGAAAAAATAGTGATAGTTATGTGAATGTAGGTCATACGTTAATGATGATGATAATCACCATTATCCTCAGTTAACATCCTCTATCCCAACCAGTAAGTGTTGGATGTGTCATCAGCAGACGATGAGCTGTGAGCATCTCAACCACATTCCAGCAAAATACTGAGTGCTCAGACAAAATGGTGGCCCACGACTCACTTACATATGATCCTGCACGCTACTGAGTACATTTTATTGTGACACCAGCACGCTAGTTGTTATGTCTTTGACACATCTGAAGAGTCCTCACGGCTCTTTGTTTCATGAGTTTTCTACAGCTTGACACTCTTCATATCACCAACCACTTTACAGAGTGTACTGATGGGATATGAAAAAGATGATGACAGTGATGCGGAAGAATGATACAAGTATTTTAAATGATTTGTAGCTGATCTTTGAAGACTATTTAATTCACCAATCTCATACAGGTTATTCATACTTACACAACAAAACACTTACTTCTAGTAAAACTAAAAATACACTCTAAACTATTCAACCAACAGTCCAAAACTCACAACACAAACTCCACACTCACAATGAATAATGATATCTACCAAAACTAAAAAGAAAAAAAGCAATTTTCATTACAAAAAAAAACAACCCATAAACATCTTAACTACATCCAAACTCACAACTGAACAAAAGAAAATCTACAAACATACTTTACAAACCATTCCACATAACAAAATACTAAATACTACTCACTTCCTTCTCCAGAAATCAGCCTAAATGAACAATTACTGTTCAGGCTCACTTAGAAACGACAAGTCACCTTTCCTTGCCACATAAACTCAAATATGTGTTTGACACTTTTACTTGCACTGTATGGCCTATAAGGCATTACATTGCACACACAATTCTTACCATTCAACCCACAGCTTCTCAACAGTTGGGATCAGGCACTAGAAGCAGTAGAAGGGGAACCATCAATGCTTTGTGGTTAGATGCGGTCAATAAAACCAACAGTATAATGATGATGGTAATGATTATGATGAGAACAGACAGATAATCTTGTCCCAGTGATTTGATAGTGTAGAAATATTAGTGTAAATGTATTGAGCAACTGAGTTTGTGTTAAGGATAAGAATTAGTGTTGGGATATGATCAGTCAGAGTCAGGGTCAAGTCTGTCATTGAATCAATTATATTAATAAACAGACTTGGGCATATTTAGAGGAAAATACAGACACCTCATTAATTCATTACCATCAACCAAATGGTGGTAGTGATGCAGGCTGGGAAATATACCATATCTACATTTGGGTCTCATACCCCCTACTGTTTTGAAACTCATTCATCTCTCTATCACATATCTATCATTCATTCATATCTGGTTAGTAATAAACAATGTCAGTTACTGGTTTTCAGTTGATTAATGTTTGGTTCAGATGGTGAGAAGAACAAGGGAATGCTTGTAACTTAGTGCAGAACAAATATTGCAAAAGCGTTGTAGTTGTTATTTAACCCTAGGTCAGAAGTGAAAGGTATTCCAACGATGATTATTTTGCTTTTTAAGGATTCTTCGAATTACACACTATCTAATGTGTCCTCTTTGATTTTAGAGAATAGTATTGAATTCAAGAGAAATTTAGCTACTATTTCTAGCTGGTCAAATGACTACTTTATAAACGTTTCCACATTGCTTCATTTCTATGCTGTTTTTACACAAAATCCAAGACAACATTGCATCCATTATTTAATGGTCTAGTTGCACACCAATCATTATCATTATCTTCCTCCATCCAACATTATATCCTTTTTATTACTACAGTAGCCACTCTAATATCTTTAGTAACTACTAAAACTACCAATACCATTTACAGTTTTTTTTTTATCAATAATTATTCCTAAGCAACATAAAAGTGAGTTTTTTTGTTTGTTTGTTTTTTGTAAGTGTTTTTCAAAAAATGTGATTTTGTTTTTCATCAAGATATTTTTTATATGTTAAGTGAACATCCCAGTTCTGGTTAACATGTCATATGTACTGGGAGGAGTTATGGGTTATACAGAAGAGAAAATCAGTTGACATACAAAGTTACATAGCAACAGAGTTTCTTACAAATATTATTGATGGTTTAATGTTAGTATTTGTGACTTTAGTAGAGATTATTGGTCATTATATTTGTTATTATTTATATAATAATATAAATCATTACATTTGTTATTAATTGTTGTAGGATTGGCAGAATCATTAGAGCACTGGAAAAAATGCCCTGCAAATTTTAGTCATAGCTTTTTATGTTTTTAGTTCAAATCCTGCCATGGTTATCTCTATCTTATATAGATCCAGGGTCAATAAAATATAGTAAGTCAAATACTGTGATTGGTTACATCAAATATACCCCTCCCTCAAATTTGAGGCCTTGTATTTACATATGTAAGAAAAAGTATTAAATAATGACTATGGTGGTGGTGGTGGTAGTAGTAGTAGTAGTAGTAGTTTCTCTGGTTAAGCAGACATATGACCAAAAGCATTTCAACCCTAACATAACTATCCTACTTTATTTTATTTTCTAGACATAGTGTAGTCAAGACTGCATTAACCTCCTCCTCCTTCTTCATCCCCTTCTTCACCCACTTATTCCTGGGAGGGTTGGGGGGGGGAGTCCTCAAGCACACCTTCCAGTAGGTTCTGTCAGAACCAATCGTCTCCAGTTGATCTGGCTGGATCCCCAAGTGAGACCAGCCAAGTTCATGAATATTATCCAACAATCTAGCTTGAGGTCTACCCCTGGGTCTCTTTCCAGTTGGTTTTGCCTGTAAAATGTCCAGTGATTCTTTCCTTAGATATGCTGACCACATGTCTGTAGTATCCTAACTGTGATCTTACAATTTGGAGAAGTAGCACCTCTACCTGGCCCTATTTAAATTAAAATCTTCCAACATAATTTTATACAAGAACTAACAGGAAAGAAAACTTTGTATGTAGTAGATGTTCAGGGAAAATTAATAGTAGAAGTTTCAATGATAGGCACATCTTTCAAATGCAGGTAGGATCTATAGAGGTGGTTGATAGCTTCCAATATCTAGGTGATCAAATTAGCAAAGGAGGGGGATGCTCTGAGGCCATAGTATCTAGAATAAGGACAGGTTAGAATAAGTTTAGGGAGCTGCTTCCTCTGTTGACAACAAAGGGTTTCTCCCTGCGAATGAAAGGTTGGTTGTATGATGCCTGAGTGAGATGCATGATGCTGCATGGTAGTGAGACATGGGCAGCAACTGTGGAGGAGATGCAAAGGTTGGAGAGAAATGAAGCAAGCATGCTCCGATGGATGTGCCATGTCAACGTGCATGAAAGAGGCAGCATGGATGAGTTGAGAGTGAAACTGTAGTGTGCAGGAGAGAAGACTATATTGGTATGGCCTTGTGATGCACATGGATGATGACTGCTGGGTGAAGAAGTGCCAGGTGATCCCTGTGGAAGGAAGACACAGTAGACTTGGGCGGAGGTGGTGAGGGCTGACCTGAGATCATTAAGCTCACAGAGGAGATGATGAAGGACTGTGACAAATGGAGATATGCTATGCTGAAGAGGACCCGTCCCACCCTTGCAAGCAGGGAAAAGCAGACATAAAATGATGATGATAATGATGATGAACCATATGTTAAATTACTATCTTGGTAATGAAATAATAATTTTAATAAATCCCTCAAAATGCTTCATTAATTAATTGAAATACAGTGTATTTCATTAAAAACATGTCACAAATTACAGTCATGAAAAGGTTATGTAGTGTAACTAAGATTACATTATCTAATATGTCCAACATTCTTTGAAAGACAGTAGGATGTTTTTGTAGAAGGATTTGCCTGTTATTTCTAGCAAATTGTACACAACTCTGCTCATCTCAGTCAATCTGGCTGACAACAGGTACCACTCACAGTGTTTAGTAGTAGGGGGGAGCCATATATCTAGGAAAACAAATGTTCTAACAGTTCACACGTGAATATCTAATTATAGAATAACATCACAATACAGACACCCCATCTTTAAGCCAGCAGAGGCACAAAAATCAATGTAAAACAACTTAATCACCGACCAAGATATCAGTCAAAATACCGTCTTGCGAAAATTGTATCTGTCTTTAAGTGTCTATAGATTAGTTCAAATTCTTCACAGTACATATTGATTTTTTATCTTTTGCTTCCATCAACAATGAAGTTGAGTATGGTATGTGGAAGAGGAAGAGACGTAATTAATAATAACAATAATGATACTAATAATAATAATGATAATTTCCTTTTTGGCCACACACACAGGGCTCACGTTAAGGAAACATTAAAGACAATACAGGACGATACAGTGTGGGATTTTCTTTGTGTAAAATAAAATTTATAAAAGAAACTAAGAAAATAAACATTTAAAACAAACATAACTTCCCCAGAGGTGAGGAGACTCTAAGAGTCACTCGTGTAGAAATCCTACAAAAGCCACAGTCACCCTGTCCGCTAGGAAAAGTGCCCTCTCCCTGTCTTTCTACTCCAATCTACAGGCATATACTCAAGGCAGGCCCATTCACACGGACCATGTCGCTACTCCCACCCACCTTTCACCAAACTGGTTGAAAGGCAGCACTTCCCTCTCCACCCTCATTTTCCTCTTCAAGTGAAATCTGAAAAAGTTAATCAGGGCTTCGCCAAAGAGGAAGATGTCTGTCTTCAACCCTTTCAAACGCATCTACCATATGACCTCTTTCTCCATGGCCACCAGGCAGATAAAAATTGCCTGTCCTTCCCTCTAAAGGAGGACAGCGGGGTGATCTTCACAATAGACTCAGTTGATAGTCAGATCCGTCCTACAAGTGACAGCGGGTGCTCGACATAAACCCACAGGTCAGCAATACTTGGACATTTGCCGAGTGCATGCAGGATGGTTTCATCGCTTTG
The DNA here is from genome assembly GCA_964016885.1 of Eledone cirrhosa. NCBI lineage: Eukaryota > Metazoa > Mollusca > Cephalopoda > Octopoda > Eledonidae > Eledone > Eledone cirrhosa. Next base: position 235,721,414 of record OZ024740.1, on the reverse strand, counting down.
CACACACCTTGGACAGTCTTGGCTTCCATGCCTGTAGAGTTTATCCCGAACTGGCAAAGCTCCTCAGTAGCACTGCCAGGCCAGAGATTTCTGGAAGTTGTCCATGAGACCTGACCTGAAAGTTCTCCCGCTAGCCAATAATGATATTAATAATAATAATAATAATAATAATAATAATAATAATAAGGGAAGAAGACGCACGAGGTGACGGAGGTCATGAAATCGCTCCCGTAAGTTTTGAATTTTTAACATATTTAAATCATTTGTGAAATAACAACTCTTAGTACAAATGCTACGTAAAGCACCCGGCTTGAGCCCCAAAAAATTCGGACCCAAAATATATTGTTATAAGGCTCAAATATTCAAATATTCAACTTTGTATTGTACACTGTATATCCAAAAAAAAATGGCTATAAATGGAAGAAGAAGAACCCCCCCCCCCTCCTCTCCTCTGGCTACACTATATAGGACAGCTAAACTCACCAACACCAGAAACTAGATACACCGCCCACCCCATCATCTGTGTACACTAAACACAACAGCATTTTCACCTTCACCGCCACCGCTCACTACGGCCATCATTACCACCACTATCCCATCACCGCCGCCACCACCCCTTGACTCCTTCACTGCTGCTGCCACCGCTACAGCACCATCACTACAGTAATACGGCTCAAATATTCAAATATTCAACTTTGTATTGTACACTGTATATCCAAAAAAAAAAAAATAAAATGGCTATAAATGGAAGAAGAAGACCCCCCCCCCTCCTCTCCTCTGGCTACACTATATAGGACAGCGAAACTCACCAACACCAGAAACTAGATACACCACCCACCCCATCATCTGTGTACACTAAACACAACAGCATTTTCACCTTCACCGCCACCGCTCACTACGGCCATCATTACCACCACTATCCCATCACCGCCGCCACCACCCCCTGACTCCTTCACTGCTGCTGCCACCGCTACAGCACCATCACTACAGTAATACGGTCGCATCGCCGCCACCACTGCCTCGGTATCGACATCACCGCCACCACTGTCTCAGTATCGCCAACGCCGCTAGTCTCTGCTGGCTACCACTTCCACGTTATAGAATTCCTACTACTAACAAAGAGGAAGGCATCAAAATATATAGATAGACTCAAAAGAAAAAAGAAAAAACAAACAACAAAAGCAGCACAGCAACAACAGTAAAAAACGAGAAAAACAGAGAAAAACAAAAACAAAAAAAGAAACCCCAAAAACGTAAAGAAAATAAGAATGAAGAGAGAAGCAGGCGGACGGACAGAGAAGAGGGGGGAAAAAGTAAAACTTAAAAAACAAAAACTAAGTCAGACATTCGAATACTACATTACAATGAAACTTATGCTTATTCATTTTTGGGGCCCTTTCTGCCCGTGTGTTTGTTTGTTTATGTGTGTCCGTATACAGCGTGGTGATAATGCCACACAAGGGCCAAGTGGGATGGCGGATCCACAGATGGCTATGTAAACATACATTCGCCAATCCTCGATAAGAGTGTTTAAATATCGAACATAAACAGTGCGAATAACGGTGAAATGGAGACTAGAACGTCATGTGACAGACTCTCACCCAACAGGTGCCCCCTGGCTCAGCAGCAGGAACCTGACTGTCAACGAAATACTGCTGATGTTGGAGGAAGAAGAAGGAAAGGGGCCAGAACCAACTGGACGAAAGAATTGAATAGAACTGTTATGCAATGCTACCTGAAAAGTAACCCCAAGGAGAGGGGCTACAGGAGACGGATGCATAACATCTGGAACGAGATTGGTTTATTTAAATTAGATGAACAAAAATTGGCCGGGCAGGCTCGGGTAATAAGAACTAATGGGTGGATAAGCGAGCTGGAACTGGAGGAACTGAGCAGAGAGAATGGCTTGGAGATGGCGGGTGTAGTATGCCAGACAAGCGAGCCGGCGGGAAATGAAGGTGAGGAGGTCCTGAGAGCGGAGGAACCACCCGAAGCAGACAATGATCTGAATACTGAGATAAATAATACCTGGAACAGAGATACGGTCACTGAGGAGATGAATGCTGACGGGCTAGGACAAGATTCGGTTGACATCCTAAATTTAGTGGTAGATGAGTTGAACAATGATAGTGGGAGACCTATGAACCTAAGATTTGTAGACAGGAAAAAGTTAAAAGAAACAACAGCTAAGGTAAACAAAGTCATCCCATACCTTGAGGCGAGGAGTCTTCACCAGTGCAACAATATCCTCAAAGCAACAGCAAATACGGTGAGGAAACTACTTGGTACAAAAGCGAGAGGAAACAACAGACAAGAAAGAGCAGAGCCGTGGTGGAAGAAGCGACTGAGTGGGCAAATCGGGGAAATGAGAAATGACATAGGAAAGCTTGAGTCACTACTGAATGGGACACTAAAAAACATAGGCACTAAAAATAGACTGGAAATAAAATACAAAACTAGGAGTAAAAAGCTAAATATTATCATAGAGGAATTGAAGCAACGCATTGTAGCAAAGAGTGCCAAAATCAGGCGATACGAGAACAGAGTCAGTCAGTATAAACAGAACCGCATGTTCGACAACAACCAGAAGATGCTGTTTGGACAGCTTGAGGGGAAAGAAAGAGGCACCGACTTGATCCCTGGGGCGGAACAAGCTAAAACATTCTGGAGAGGAATATGGGAGCAGGATGTTAGACACAATGCCCAGGCAGGGTGGATTGAGACAGTACAGAGGGAGATCGGTGAGCAGGCACAGCAACAGACTGATTTGAGTATCACAGTTGAAACTCTTAAGGGGCAAGCCAAAAAACTAACCAACTGGAAATCACCAGGCCCAGATGGTGTGCAGGGGTATTGGATTAAACATTTAACATCCCTACACCCGAAGCTGACGGCCATGTTCAATGACTGCTTGGTGTCGGGTGAGGTGCCAGAGTGGTTGACAAAAGGTACCACAGTTCTGATAATGAAAGACCGAATCAAGGGTAATGATGTTACCAACTATAGACCTATCACATGTCTGCCCGTAATGTGGAAACTGTTGACGAGCATTGTGTCTGAGGAAATCTACCATCACCTCCACACAAACAACTTGTTGCCGGACGAACAGAAAGGATGCCGAAAGAAGTCACGTGGTACAAAGGACCAGTTGCTTATTGATAAGATGGTAATGGGGAATTGCAGGAGGAGACACACTGATCTTGCCATGGGATGGATAGACTACAGAAAGGCATTTGACATGGTGCCTCATTCCTGGATCACCAAAAGCCTGGAGATCTTCAGGGTGGCAGATAACATCAGACAGTTGCTGGGCAGGAGTATGGGGTCCTGGGAGACAGAGTTGACATCAACTGGAGTATCCTTGGGAAGCGTGAAGATCAAGAGAGGTATCTTCCAGGGAGATAGCCTGTCCCCTCTGTTGTTTGTCCTTGCCCTGATGCCCTTGACCATTATGCTGCGAAAAGTGAGAGCAGGATACAAGTTGGGAAGGGGAGAGCTTACCATCAATCACCTCCTCTTCATGGACGATCTTAAGCTCTTCGGGAAAAGTGAGAAGGAGTTGGATGTGCTTGTTGACACTGTCCGTATTTTCAGCAGTGATATATGTATGCAGTTTGGTATTGGTAAATGTGGAGTCATTGTGATGAGGAGGGGTAGGTTGAGCAGAAGTAACGGGATCCAGATACCAACAGGTGAGATGATAAAGGAAATTGACTCTGAGGAAGGATACAAGTATTTGGGCGTTCTGGAGGCTGATGGCATAAAGAACAAAAAAATGAAGGAATTGTTAAGAACTGAATACATTCGGAGAGTAAGGAGCGTATTGAAGTCACATCTGAACAGCAGAAATGCCATAAGCGCAGTAAATTCCCGAGCTGTGTCTATTATTAGGTACAGTGCGGGAATTCTGAGATGGAATGTTGCTGAACAAAAAGAAATGGATAGGAAGACTAGGAAGCTATTGACTATCTACAACATGTTCCACAAGAGGAGTGATGTCGATAGACTCTACCTAAGGAGATCTGAGGGTGGAAGAGGTCTTATCAGCATAGAGGACTGTGTTCAGATGGAGAAAAACAACCTATACAAATACGTGACCTATAGTAAGGAGCCAATGCTCAGAGCTGTACTGAAGGAGGGGACAGTAGGCCAGGGGATACCCAAGGAGGAAATAACATCAAGGAGGAAGAGCAGCCTTAAGGGAAAATCCCTTCATAGTACCTTCTTTGAGAAAACTGAATTTAGAGATCCACAGACATGGAACTGGTTGAGAAGAGGAGACCTCAAAAAGGCTACAGAAGGAATGCTAATGGCTGCGCAGGAGCAGGCCCTCAAAACGAAGTGGTTGAAGCACCATATCTACAAGGAGGAGGCTAGCCCATTGTGCAGGATCTGTGGAGAGAGAGAGGAGACTGTGGCTCACATTGTGTCCGAGTGTAAACACCTAGCCCAGACCCACTATAAGGGCTGGAGACACGATGTGATGGGCAGGGTGATCCACTGGCACCTGTGCAAAGTAAACAATCTACCACATTCTGAGAAATGGTATGAGCATAGGCCAGAGGCGGTGATGGAGAACAGTCAGGTGAAGGTGCTGTGGGATTTTAGGATACAGACGGACAAAAAACTGGAACACAATAGACCTGACCTGGTGGTTGTGGACAAAGAAAAAAGATCGTGCCTGATTGTGGATGTGGCCTGCCCGTTCGACACGAGAGTGCAAGAGAAGGAGAGGGAGAAAATTAACCGATACCAGGACCTAAAGTGGGAGGTGAAAAGGATTTGGAACTGCCATGAAGTCAAAGTGATCCCGATTGTCATAGGCGCACTGGGGACTATCTCCAAAGGTTTCCAGGGATGGTTAAAGAAAATCGGCCCCTTCACGCTTTTTGGAACGCTTCAAAAGGCATGCTTGCTTGGAACGGCAAGAACCCTCCGATACGTCCTGAATATCTGAGGCTGCAGGTAGTGGCTTGATATTCAATCCAACGGACTTTCCAGTTAACCAACATCAATGACTGAGATTCAAGGAATAACAATAACAATAATAATAATAATAATAATAATAATAATAATAGTAATGCTTTCTTTATTAACCACAAGGGTTTACATAAAATAGACATTAAGGACAATACAGGACGGTACAAATGGGCATTTCTGCGTGTAAAAAAACAAAAAAACAGAGGATGTAACAAAAAAAGAACAATGAAAAATTCCCCAATAGGGGGGAGACTTCCGAGGGACATGCGTGGAGAAAACTCATTAAAAAAAGCCACGGTGACCCTGACTACCAGAGCAAGTGCCCTCTCCCAGTTTTCCACCTTCAATTTACAGGCATTCACTCGGGCCATTCTTGCCTCTCTCACCCATCTTTCAACAAAATGCTGGGAAGAGAGCACTTCCCTCTCTACCCTGATTTTCCTTTTCAAATCAAATTTGAAAAAGTTAATCAGGGAATCACCGAAGAGGTAAGTGCTCATCTTCAGCTCTTTCAGACGCGTCCACCATACTATCTCTTTCGCCATAGCCACCAGACAGATAAAAACTACCTGCCCTTCCCGGCTAAAGGAAGAGGGCGAAAGGAAGGGGGGGGGTTAATAATATTAATGATAATTTCTTTATTAACCACAAACGGTTCATATCAAGAAAAACATTAAAACAGGCACAGGACAAAACATAGAGTGTGTGTGTGTATATGAGTGGGTTTTGCATGTAAACAGATTTAATACAGGGAGTAAACAATAGAAATATTAACAATGAGTATTACTCAATAGGGAGGAAACATCAAGGGGAGCGGGGTTACAATAACATGACAGTGATATTTTAAACAATGTGGATTCACCTAAAAGGAAAAGATTTGTTTTCAGTCCCTTCAATCATGTCCACGATACAACCACTTTTGCCATAGCCACCAAGCATATAAAAACTGCCTGCCCTTCCTGGTTAAAGGAAGGCAGTGGGGTGATGTTCATAATGGATTCAGTTGATAGTCAGATCCATACTACATACAACAGCAGGTGTTCGACATAAACTCACAGGTCAGCAATGCTTGGGCAAAGAATGAATTCATGCTGGATAGTTTCCTTGCCCTGCACACATCTAAGAATGCTTGGCTAATGACATTTCCATGCCTGTAGAGTTTATTTCAAACTGGCAAAGCTCTCTGGTAACAGCGCTAGGCCAGAGATTTCTGAAAGTTATCCATCAGCCCTGGACTGAAAGTTCTCTGGAAAAGATTGGTTAGTTGATTGTTGTTGATGCTCAGAGTCTCCCCAAGAACATTGTCGCACTTACCCTCCATTAACCCTCTATAGAACACCAAGGTGGAGTCTCCACCGATTGTACTGATTGACTGGCAGAGGGCTGTGAGCATTTGAAGACATTCCATCTCCAAGAGCTCACTCTCAGTCTTTGCTTGACCCAGGACTGTAGCTCTGTTAAGGAGATGAGCTGGGGGGATAAATACATCTAACAAACGAATTGGATGGTGCCAACAGGGGTAATAGAGGCTGACAATAGGGCTGGTTCTTTCCACCAGCCTGTTGTGCTTATTCCTCAGAGTAAGTTACTCTTTGGAAGGGGAATTTCATAGCACTAGCGAAAGATATCTTAACTGGTTCATTGTTGCTGCTGTTGTTGTTCAGACTTTTACAAATGATCGACTCTGTTTTGTTGTGGTTGCTGTCACTGTTGTTGTTGTTCTTTTTGTTATCTGTGTTGCTGTTTATGTTGCTGCTGTTCATGTTGCTGTAGTCCAAGTTTGAAAAGCTTTCTTTGATGTCTGAAACTGTATTGTTTAAAGTAACAATACAATTTTGTTAATTTTCACAAATACTAACAAATACTAACATCCATCTAACAAATACTAACAAATACTAACATTTTTCACAAATACTAACATACATCAACGTTTGTATTTTAGATGTTGAATTGCTTTCCATCCCTCTTTGCGATGTATTATCACTCAGTCTCTTTTTAGACCCGATATCCAATATTTTGTTTTTCAAAAAATTGTGTTGGAATAACATTTTTTTACTTTGATGACACTCCAGGACGGGTGTCTCTCCAAATTCAACAACCCCACAAGTAACTAGCAGATTAGTTTCCTTAAACTTTTGTCAAGTTTAAAACTTGAACAAAAAATTAAGGTCGGTGAAAAAATTAAAAGTTCAGAAATTTTTTAGAGAGTCGATATGAAGTGTGGCTTCTACCTCAGAGGTCAATAATAATGTCATCATCATCCTTTTATGTTCATTTTTAATAATGGACAAGTTAACCGTTTCTGAGACAAGATGTGTCAGGAAACTACATCTTGCTCATATGTTCCATCCTTGGCATGGTTTATATAGCTAGATGCTCTTCTTAATGCCAACCACTTTACAGTGTGTACTGGGTGCATTTTATCATGCCACCAACACCGCCACTTTACATACACACACACATTAAATATCAACAAACAATAAATTAGTATTACAACTATGACATATCATAAAACAACCTTCTTTTTCTCTAGTAGGTTGGTCATGTGGTATTCTTTATGCTCTTTCCAATTAATTACCTGATACAGTGTGTCATTTGTTCAGATGTATTGTCTTAGTCCCCTTCTCTCAGAAGTGTATTTAATTTTTTTTATCTCTTAAAAGAATGTCATGCAATCTCTCACACAATCTCTCTTTCTCTCTATAATATAAACCATGCCAAAACAGAAATGTAATAGACATCACCTCTGACCTGTATAGTAGGACTAGCTTTGATTAAGTACTGACTTTATCTATGATAATCCATCCAACTCATTCCAACATGGAAAATCAAACATTAAATGATGATGATAATACTGATATTTATTTCATTGAATTAATACAGTTGACAGTTAATCATTTGTTATCAGCAGAGCAGTGTGTCTATTGCTAAGACCCTTTAGCCCAGTCTTCTTAGTTAAGGTTGGACTGTGAAATCTTGCATGCATTAATTTCGGTTCTTCTTAGTAATGATTTCTACTATAGGCACACGGGCAGCAATTTGGAGAGGGGAGAAAGTCGATTAAATCGACACCAGTGCATTACTGATGCCTTATTTTATCGACCCCGCAAAGATGAAAGGCAAAGCTAACCCCAGCAGGATCTGAACTCGGAATGCAAAGAACCATAACTCTATGTGTCTGACACTCTATCAATACTGCTAATTCACTGCCCAAACTTTTCTTATTAATAACTGCATTATTTCTTTCCAGGGACTATGTTGATAAATAAACCTCATTTGGTCATTGCACGAGAGTATATTGGTCAGCTTATGATCTTTTCAGCTAGCCTTTGTACAAAAGTTCAGCATTCTGTGTACATGACAAAGACCTTTAACTGGTTAGTGCATCTAGTTGTTAGTAGGTACTACACATGTGCATAAAATTTACCAACAGCAACCAGCAAATCACCAATAAGCAAGAGCCTCCGTTGAAAAGACACATAACTTGTGACAATGCCAAAAGAAAAAAAGAAGCAACATGTGAACCTAATAAGTTTAAATATTCTATATCTAACACCTTTGATAGCAAACCACCTGAAACTGCTCCTAGTTACATGATACAAATATGTTTATTTTATTCTAAAAACCATCCATCATAATTCCATATAAGAACTTTTGTTTAGTTATGTTCTAAAATCCAGTTTAACCCTTTGGCATTTAAACCAGTCACATCTAGCCAGAATTCTCTCACCTCTTTCTATTCAAACTGGCTGTAACCAGCAGCTTATACTGTTCTCAAAATAAATAATATCAAAATCTCGTAGATTTGATATGTAAGATAATTATGTGAGGCAATGTGTTTACCATGAAAATACAATGGTATATATAGAGTAATGTAAATGCTAAAGTGTTGGGGTGGGAAAATTAGAAGTGCTAAATCCCTTCAAGTCAGTGGTTATTTTCAAAATTATTTGAATATGATAGGCAATTTATTTCATTAGAAATATGGTAATTAAATGGTTAATAGATTTAACGAATAATATTTCATTTCAGAAATCCTTTCATAGTTTTATCAATGCTTTTACATTTATAGAATAAATTTTGTAAGTAATAAGTATTTATTATTTATTTTTTTAGCTCTTTGTTGAAATTATGATGTTGATTAATAATTTGTCATTGATGAATATATTAATTGGCCAGTTGCTTGTATATGAATTTGCTAATCAGTGAATTTTTGGTTGGTAAATTGCTGTTAGTGAATTTTCCTGTAGACATTACAACTGCATTGTTCACTGTACTGTCTCCATGACCAAGACACTCAAATGTCAGCAGCAGTCTATCCATATGTAAATAGGTAAAAGTGTGGTATTGTTTTACTGCACTCTATCCATGGTCAAGGGATTTTACTGTAAGGAGTCTGGTCTACATAGATGTATGTGGGTACCACATGGTGTTATATTTCACTGTACTGATTCCATGAACAAGACACTTAAATATCAGTAGCTCAGTCTACCTATTTGTATGTAAGTACCACCATATGATATACTGTGTATACTTGAATATAAGCTGATACAAATATAAGTAAGCCAACCTCACTATTTTATGTCTGAGAAATGTGCAAAAATCCAAACTTTATTTTCATAGAATTTGTAGTTGATGAAAATCATGAAAATACTGACCCTGAATATAAGCCAACTGCCCTTTCTACCATCGATTTTTTGGTCCCATATTCCTCAGCTTATATTTGAGTAAAAACGGTAGTTCACTGTGTTGTATTCATGACCAAGTCACTTAACTGTCAGCCCAGTTTACCTATCAGTATGTAAGTTATTTCTGGATTTTTATCTTTCATTTGAGACATTCTGAGCTGAAAATAAGCTAAAGCTAAAGTCTATATCAGGGGTCCCCAAATTCATGGAATCCTTGATCCCTCATTGGCCCCAGGCATGTAAAAATATAAATTAATAATAATAATTAAGTAGATGTGCAGTTTCCATGTGGGAAACTGTATACCAAGCTCTGCTTTCAATATACATCACTATGGGAAACTGCATACCATTCTCAGTAAAACTGTTGTTCTGTATACCTTCACCTGTGAATATGTCTTATGAAATATAGGGAAACAAACAATCATCACATAGATATTTCTTACTTTGCATGACACCAAATATATAAACACACCTTGGCTATTATTATAGTTGCCGATTAAAAATGTGTATCAGCAAATTGCATTTTATGTATTTTTACT
>OZ024740.1:235651207-235706207 GCA_964016885.1 Eledone cirrhosa | reverse complement strand
ATAGATCTAAGTGAGTGCTAGTGGAAGGGTCACAGGTATGGGGATAGGTCAGGCCACATTGCATGTAGTAGGTCAGGTCTTCAGGTTTTCTTCAGCACAGAATAGTGCCAGCCCTCACAGTCCTTAGTCATTTCTGTTGTACAGTTTAGTTTTTTTAAGGTCAATCTTCACAGCCTCACCCAATGTCTACCTGGGTCTGCCTCTTCCAGGGGTCCCAACCACTGGGATTTCTCTGCATTTCTTTATGTATCTATCATCTTCCATGGACATCACATATCCATATCAACACAGTTATCTCTCTTGCACACTACATCCAGTTCCTCTTATACCAAGTTTTTCCCCTCAGTTTGCTTCTGCTATGTCACTCATCACACATCCGGAGCATACTAAACTCGCTTTTTTCTAGCCTCTATATAATATATATGAGTGTGTGTCTTTGTGAGTGGGTGTATTGATACATATTTATATGTATCACCAAGCCAAGATGAGTTGAAAGAGGAACTGGGAAGAGGGATAAGTTGTGGTGTGCAGGAGAGAAGACTGAGATGGTATGGACATATGATGCGCATGGAGGATGACCACTGGGTAAAGAAGTGCCAAGAAATCCCAGTAGAAGGAAGACGCAGTAGAAGAAGACCACAAAAAACATGGTCTGAGGTGGTGTGAGCAGACCTCAGATTGCTAAAACTCACGGAGAAGATGACGAAGGACCGTGACAAGCACAATGCTGAATAGGAACCGTCCCACCCTTCCAATGATGATGATGATGATGACGACGATGATGATGATGGCGATGATGATGATGATGTATTCAATTATACTTGTAAAAACGAAAACAGTAGATTATAATAATCATCAACATCATTTTATATTCAAATTCTATGTTGCTATGGGTGAGCTGAATATCTGTCAGTCTGTTTATCTCTCTCTCTCTCTCTCTCTCTCTCTCTCTCTCTCTGTATACACATATATATATACAATATATAAGGTAAAGGCGATGCACTAGATAGAGGAAACTATAGAGGTATAAAGTTGATGGACCAGGTCATGAAAGTAACAGAAAGAGTTATAGCACAGCTGATTAGGGACCGGGTGAATATAGACGAGATGCAATTTGGGTTTGTTCCAGGGAAAGGCACCACTGATGCGCTCTTCCTTGTGAGGCAATTACAGGAAAAGTACCTAGCTAAAAGTAAGCCACTCTACTTGGCATTTGTCGACCTTGAGAAAGCCTTTGACAGAGTTCCACGTGCAGTAATCTGGTGGGCTCTTAGAAAACTAGGAGTAGATGAATGGCTTGTGAAAGCGGTACAAGCCATGTATAGGGGAGCAGTCAGCAAAGTTAGGATTGGCAATGAGTATAGCGAGGAATTTAGCGTACAGGTTGGGGTCCACCAGGGCTCTGTTCTTAGCCCTCTCCTGTTCATCATAGTCCTGCAGGCAATAACGGAGGAGTTTAAGACCGGATGCCCATGGGAACTCCTGTATGCTGATGACCTCGCACTCATAGCTGAATCTATGGTAGAACTAGAGAATAAATTCCAAACCTGGAAGCAGGGACTAGAGAGAAAGGGCCTCAAAGTCAACATGACAAAGACTAAGGTCCTTATAAGTAGACGAGAAAACAGAACCCAGATCCCCTCAGGGAAATGGCCTTGCTCAGTATGTAGGAAAGGTGTAGGTAGGAACTCCATTCTTTGCCCCAAATGCAAACAATGGGTACACAAGAGATGTAGCGGGATCTCAGGAAGCTTAATTAAGAATGTAGGATTCACATGCAGCAGCTGTGCTGAAACAGCAAGCAAACAGCCACAGGAAACAAGTACCACCAATCTCTGGGAGGGCCCTGTAGAAACAGTAGACAGCTTCTGCTACCTAGGTGACCGAATTAGCAACGGAGGTGGGTGCTCAGAAAGTACAATAACTAGGGTAAGAACGGGATGGAAGAAGTTTAGGGAACTACTACCACTGCTAGCTGCAAAAGGCTTCTCCCTCAGAATGAAAGGCAGACTGTATGATGCGTGTATCCGAACAGCGATGTTGCATGGTAGTGAGACCTGGGCGCTGAAGGTGGAAGACTTACGTAGATTAGAGAGAAACGAAGCCTGCATGCTCCGATGGATGTGTAACAGTAATATACGTGAACGACAAAGCATAAATGAATTGAGAGAGAGACTGAGCATAAGAGGAATCAAATGCTGCGTGCAGGAGAGGCGGTTACGCTGGTATGGACATGTGATGCGTATGAAGGATGACAGCTGCATAAAAAGGTGCAGAGCACTAGAAGTTGATGGAAACCGCGGAGTGGGGAGACCCAAGATGACTTGGGATGAGGTGATAAAAGCCGACCTTACCCAACTACACCTCTCAAAGTCAATGACACACGACCGTGACTTCTGGCGTCACGCAGTAATACAGGGTACCCGACCTCCCATGGGTACATGCTGAAGCATATAAACAATATGCCCCCCCCCCCCCCACCGCAAGGTGGTCGTGGAGGTGCCACGGCAAAAAAGCACCCAGCCCACACTGTAAAGTGGACGTGTAGGCGCCACGAAAAAGCACCCAGCACTCACTGTAAATGAGGTTGGTGTTAGGAAGGGCATCCAGCTGTAGAAATCAAGCCAGATCAGTTCCTGTATGAGCAAGGCATGGTCAGCCGACCAGACACTGCCCACAACAGGACAACCCGTCTAACCCATGCTAGCGTGGAAGAACGGACGTAAAACGGTGATGATGATGATATATATATATATATATATATATATATATATATATATATAAAACACACAGTCCACGCTGTAATGTGGCCGTGTAGGCAACACGGTAAAAACCTCCCAGACCCACACTGTAAATGTGGTTGGTGTTAGGAAGGGCATCCAACTGTAGAAAACCTGCCAGACAGTCCTATGCGAGCAAGACAATCACTCTTGCCTCAAGTGGGACTACCCCCGTCCAAACCCATGCAAGCGTGGAACACGGACGTTAAACGTTGATGATGATGATGATGATATATATATATATATATATATATATATATATATACAATATATATATATATATATATATATATATATATATATATAAAATAGAAGAGCACTGGGAGTTCCTAAAAAATAACTTACTAGAGGCGACGGATGAGATCTGTGGCTGGAGTAAGACCACAAGCAAGAGGAGAGTGACTTGGTGGTGGAACAATAAGGTAGATGAGGCAGTTAAGGCCAAGAGACAGGCATGGAAAGAATGGAAGAACGGGGGGAGCAGGGTACATTACATAGAGACCAAGAGGGAAGCTAGGCGACAAGTATACTTAGCTAGGAGGGAAGCAGAGGATAGAAAATTCAAGCATGTTTTGCAACGTCAGGACCTGAAACAGGAGGTGTTCAAGATTGCGAGGCAGTGTGTCAGAGAGAATTGTGATGTCATTGGAGAGAAGTGTATCCGGAATGATAAAGGTGAGCTTGCTCTCACAAGTGCTGAGAAGAAAGATGCATGGAAGAGCCATTATGATAGATTACTAAATGAGGAGAATGCATGGGAAGAATGCAGCGTAGTAAGTAAGGCAATCAAAGATATGAAGATAGGGAAGGCAACCGGTCCATCGGGTATAACTGCTGAGATGCTGAAGGCAACTGGGTCTGTAGGTCACACTATAACCACACGTATTGTTAACCAGGTAATACTAGAAGGTGTCATACCAAAAGATTGGCGCAGTACCATCATTGTCAACTGCTACAAAGGTAAAGGTGATGCACTAGATAGAGGAAACTATAGAGGTATAAAGCTGATGGACCAGGTCATGAAAGTAACAGAAAGAGTTATAGCACAGTTGATTAGGGACCGGGTGAAACTAGATGAGATGCAATTTGGGTTTGTACCAGAAAGAGGCACCACTGATGCCCTCTTCCTTGTGAAGCAGTTACAGGAAAAGTACCTAGCTAAAAGTAAGCCACTCTACCCCACATTCGTCGATCTCGAGAAAGCCTTTGACAGAGTTCCACGTGCGGTAATCTGGTGGGCTCATAGAAAACTAGGAGTAGATGAATGGCTTGTGAAAGCTGTACAAGCCATGTATAGGGGAGCAGTCAGCAAAGTTAGGATTAGCAATGAGTATAGTGAGGAATTTAGCATACAGGTTGGTGTCCACCAGGGCTCTGTTCTTAGCCCTCTCATGTTCATCATAGTCCTGCAGGCAATAACGGAGGAGTTTAAGACCGGATGCCCATGGGAACTCCTGTATGCTGATGACCTCGCACTCATAGCTGAATCTATGGTAGAACTAGAGAAGAAATTCCAAACTTGGAAGCAGGGACTAGAAAGAAGGGGTCTCAAAGTCAACATGACAAAGTCTAAAGTTTTTGTAAGTAGACGAGAAAACAGAACCCAGATCCCCTCAGGGAAATGGCCTTGCTCAGTATGTAGGAAAGGTGTAGGTAGGAACTCCATTCTCTGCCTCTAATGCAAACAATGGGTACACAAGAGATGTAGCGGGATCTCAGGAAGCTTAATTAAGTATGTATGCTTCACATGCAGCAGCTGTGCTGAGACAGCAAACAGCAAACAGCCACAGGAAACAAGTACCACCAATCTCTGGGAGGGCTCTGTAGAAGCAGTAGACAGCTTCTGTTACCTAGGTGACCAAATTAGCAGTGGAGGTGGGTGTTCAGAAAGTACAATAACTAGGGTAAGAACGGGATGGAAGAAGTTCAGGGAACTACTGCCACTGCTAGCTGCAAAAGGCTTCTCCCTCAAAATGAAAGGCAGACTGTATGATGCGTGTATCTGAACAGCAATGTTACATGGTAGTGAGACCTGGGCGCTGAAGGTGGAAGACTTACGTAGATTAGAGAGAAACGAAGCCTGCATGCTCCGATGGATGTGTAATAGTAATATACACGAACGACAAAGCATAAATGAATTGAGAGAGAGACTGAGCATAAGAGGAATCAAATGCTGTGTGCAGGAGAGGCGGTTGCGTTGGTATGGAGATGCGATGCGTATGAAGGATGACAGCTGCATAAAAAGGTGCAGAACACTAGAAGTCAATGGAAACCGCGGAGTGGGGAGACCCAAGAAGACCTGGGATGAGGTGATAAAAGCCGACCTTACCCAATTACACCTCTCAACGACCGTGACCTCTGGCGTCATGCAGTAATACAGAGTACCCGACCTCCCATGGGTACAAGCTGAATCATATAGACAATATGCCCCCACACCCTCCCACTGCAAGGTGGTCGTGGAGGTGCCATGGCAAAAAAGCACCCAGCCCATACTGTAAAGTGGACGTGTAGGCGCCACGGCAAAAAAAGCACCCAGCACTCACTGTAAATGAGGTTGGTGTTAGGAAGGGCATCCAGCTGTAGAAATCAAGCCCAAATCAGTTCCTGTATGAGCAAGGCATGGTCAGCCGACCAGACACTGCCCACAACAGGACAACCCGTCTAACCCATGCTAGCATGGAAGAACAGACGTAAAACGGTGATGATGATGATGATGATGATATATATATATATATATATATATACAATAAACATACGAATAGCCTCACTATCAAAGAAAACATTAATTTTCTCTAATTTTCTCTATGAATATATCACAGAATTTGTCAGTATTGTCAAGAATGCCAGATAGCACTGTTTCAAGATTTGTTAATCTTTCATCATTGACACTCACTCAACCAATGCCAACATAGAAATAGACAAGAATTTTGTGTGATGAACATTTGCTGGAGATGCTCATTTGCTTATAGTGTGAACTTAGCTGATTATAATTGGTGATAGCATTAACACAACAGTTAAGCATAATTGTTTCTAATTTAGGCACAAGGCCAGCAAATACCCAGTGCATTACTGGTACTTTGTTTTATCGACCCCGTAAGGATGAAAGGCAAAGTCAACCTCGGCTGGATTTGAACTCAGATCGTAAAGGGACGTAACTATGCTGGAAAGCATGGCGTCCGACCCTCTACCGATACTGCCAATCCACCGCCACAACAGTTAAGCATAATAAGGATTTATATGTAAACATACATAAACATATACTACATGTTTATCTATATATCTAAAACAGAGAATGTCTGTCTCCCTAAAACTCGAGAACCACCTAACCGATTTTTTTCAAACTTTACACATGTAATACTTATGGTCGTGTGAGTGTTTTGAGCAAAAAATATTTCAAATTTTCAATGCCCTAGGGACCGCATTAGGCGATTTAGCGATCTCTCTCTGTTTTTCTTAGTCTGTCTTTTTAGATAGATAAATAGGTATAATGTCGCGCCCTTATAATATCTGTCTGTGTGTCTGGCTGTCTGCATTACAACATTATGATGTGGTGTGTGTGTGTATATATGTATATATACACACACACTGTAATATAATACAGCCAAAAGGGCACATAATGGGAAAATACTTTGAAAGGAAGTTGACCCTGAAATGGGAATACAAATGAAATTAAACAAGTTTCGCATAAATCGGACCACAGGTTCCTGAGATATGGGTTTTTTCCGGGTACCTTCATGAACAGAGAGAGAGAGAGAGAGAGAGAAAAAGAGACATAGAGACATAGAGAGAGGGAGAAGAGACAGAGAAGGAGAATGGTGGTGGTGTTGTATATATATATATATGTGTGTGTGTCTATGACCAGTGTATATAGATCACAGACACCCACATATGTATACATACATACATATATATATATATATGTATACACACACGCACATTTATATATATACACACACACGTATATATATATATGGGCCTTCTAGTTTCATTTCACATATAAATGTCTGTGTATATTTTGATTATCTAAAAATTATTTTTAAGTGAACATGATTTTAAAAAAATATTTTGTACGGAAAGTGACCCAACGGCTCACAGGTGGTCTAGTATTCTAGTATACAATAAACATATGGGTAGCCTCGATATCAAAGAAAAGGAAAAAATTAATTTTCTCTATTTTTATCTGTGAATATATCACAGAGTTTGTCAGTATGGTGAAGAATGCCAGACAGCACTGTTTCAAGATTTGTAAATCATTTATCAGGGACACTCACTCAACCGGTTCTGACATGGAAATAGACGAGACTATGTAGAATTTTGTGTGATAAACATTTGTTGGGGATGCTCATTTGCATATATATATATATATATATATATATATATATATATGCTGAAGCATATAAACAATATGCCCCCCCCCCCCACCGCAAGGTGGTCGTGGAGGTGCCACGGCAAAAAAGCACCCAGCCCACACTGTAAAGTGGACGTGTAGGCGCCACGAAAAAGCACCCAGCACTCACTGTAAATGAGGTTGGTGTTAGGAAGGGCATCCAGCTGTAGAAATCAAGCCAGATCAGTTCCTGTATGAGCAAGGCATGGTCAGCCGACCAGATACTGCCCACAACAGGACAACCCGTCTAACCCATGCTAGCGTGGAAGAACGGACGTAAAACGGTGATGATGATATATATATATATGGACGTTAAACGATGATGATGATGATATATATATATATGCAAAGTTATGTTGGTACCACATCCAATCCACATTGTAAAGTGGTTGTGTAGGTGACACTACAAAAAGCACCCAATCCACACTGTAAATGTGGTTGGTGTTAGGAAGGGCATCCAGCCATAGAAAACCTGCCGGAAACAGTTCTATATGAGCGAGACACGGTCATCCGACCAATTTTGCCACAAGTGGGACAACCATTCCAACCCATGCTAGTGTGGAAGATGGTCGTTAAACGATGATGACGATGATATATATATGTGTCATCATCATCATCATCACCGTTTTACGGCCGTTCTTCCACGCTAGCATGGGTTCGACGGGTTGTCCTGTTGTGGGCAGTGTCTGGTCGGCTGACCATGTCTTGCTCATACAGGAACTGATTCTGGCTTGATTTCTACAGCTGGATGCCCTTCCTAACACCAACCTCATTTACAGTGAGTGCTGGGTGCTTTTTTTGCCGTGGCGCCTACACGTCCACTTTACAGTGTGGGCTGGGTGCTTTTTTGCCATGGCACCTCCACGACCACCTTGCGGTGGGGGGTGTGGGGGCATATTGTCTATATGCTTCAGCTTGTACCCATGGGAGGTGTGTGTGTATGTATTAGTTAAGTGTGTAATAACAGTTACAGGTGATGCGCCATTCAAAGCACTTGATGCTGCTACGAGGTCCATTTCATTTGGCTTGTATTCCAGTGTTACAACGGTGTTGTGCAGAGTGTAAATAGATTTAAAAGAGTCAAAGTCAATGCTGCAGCATATGTACAAACTTTATTTGTATATTATAATTGTTTCGATATAGATCAGCTCAGGGTACAATCAAGGTGACAGAACCTAACTCTTTTTCAACATCTCATTAGATATGCAAGCTTATATGTGCGAAGACATATATATATATATATATATATATATATATATATATATATATATATTAGATATGGATGTATCATTACCAAAATACTGCCATCATACTCACTAACTAACTAATTGTGTGCACATAGTATGTTAAGATGTAGTTCCTCAACTGCAAACTTATCATCTCATTGAGTGGGTTGGTCATGACTAGAAATCACTGAAATAAATCTGGTGACTTTTGTATATTGTATGTAAATATAGGATTGAATTAGCTGATGATAAGCCATACTGATGATAGGCTCTCAGCCTTACTCAACCAGGATGAAACAAGCATGTATTCCCTTCATCTAGTCTTCCCTCTTTCATACTTGATCTACCCCTCCCCTACTTAGTCTCTCCTCCATTCATATCTCTGACTTCTACCCAAAGGTAGATGGGCCTACACTGTATTGCCAAATGCTGCTTGCTCACTGTTTCTCTTCCTCTCTGCAAGACTACCTTACAACCATACAACACTCACTGCCAAATAAACCCTTGAATTCCCTCCACATCCTGCCCAACCAACCCCATGTGGAAAGCCTGGTTCACATACATCACAATATCGTCAGATGTAAATCACTTACTCTAAGGCCATCACTCACACCTTGGGCCAGTAACAAGCAATCTAAACCCTACTTTCATCCCCATTCCCTCCATGGACCAGTAACAAGCAGCCTGAACAACCCTCTCCTGCCACTTTCACCCCTTTCCTCTCACTCTCCTCACAGCTTGGCCAAGGATACAAGCTCACCAATGTAGAAGTGCTGGTGTTACTATAAAATGGACTTCGTTCTCTCTGTAAATTGATAGTACTTTGTAAAATGGTAGAGCTGTTGCTATGAAAAAAGCACCCAGTCCACCCTGGGTGGTACTGGTGATGCCACAAGAAAACGAACTTGGTACATGCTGTGAAGTGGTTAGCATTAGGAAGGGCCTCCATCTATAGAAACTATCCCAAAAGGGACCATATGAGAAAGACATGGTTGTCTAACTTGCCTCTAGCCTCAAAAGTAACAACCCATTCTAATCCATGCAAGCATGGAAAATAGACATAAAACAGTGATGATGATATATATATATATATCACCGTATTTTTGACTAAAGGAATTTTAGCCTGATAATGGGGTTTAGAACCCTCAGATAAATGGAAAAAGATGAGTATTGACGTACATGTACTGTTTCAAAACATACTTACTTGATATATATATATATATATATATATATATATATATATATATATATATATATGTAGGAGGTGAGTTTTATTGTAGTACAATAAAGCAATGCAGATATCGGATAAGAAGCACTCTACAGTTTGTAGGACTGGAGTATACATAATATATAAGATCAAAAGATGTTGATTTAAAACTGCACTATCCACAAGTGTGTTTTAACCTTCATATCATGTCTTCCTATTTTATCTGATGAAAACACAAATGTTATTGCATGATGATATTTGTTTTTGAAATGCGCATAATAAAATACATGGAACTCTTTTAACCATCTTTTGATCTTATATATTATATATATATATATATATATATGCATGTGGTTGCCTAGCTGTATGATTAAGGAGCTTGCTTAACAATCACATCTTGTGAATTGACTGTAGGATACTTCTGGCAAGTCAATTTAAATTCTGTGAGTTAAATATGAGAAACGTCTTTGTTTCAATGTGTAACAGGCTTTAATGATGAAACAAGTGGCAGATAGCAGTAGTGGTAGATATGTTAGGTATGGTTGTTGTTGTGAAAGGCACCACTGTTGTAACATATTAGGAGATATATGTAGAAGCCCCAACCAGTAAGATATGTGGCTTGAGGAATATCATAAAACTAGGTGTCTGGGGACTATTCAGTCACTTACATGATAATTGTTTCTACTTTAGGCACAAGGCCAGCAATTACCCAGTGCATTACTGGTACTTTATTTTATCGACCCCGTAAGGATGAAAGGCAAAGTCAATCTCGGCGGGATTTGAACTCAGATCGTAAAGGGACGTAACTATGCTGGAAAGCATGGCGTCCGACCCTCTACCGATATTGCCAATCCAGTCACTTACATGATAATGATTTCTTTATTTGCACAGCATTTTGTTCAAATCTCTACCGATTCTACCAATCTATCACTTAGTCACACAATAATATAAGGTGATCTATAGCTGCCATTGAAAAACCACCTTTCCCATGCTGTGTCAAGTAAGTTTACTTGAAGAATGTTCATGATACAAATACCAGTGAAATACTTAGTCACTTTACTTTATGATAAAATTAGTAGGTAGTTCCATTGATCTAATTACGAGAAAACTTATGTGTTAAAATCAATCAGTTGGTGCATCATTGTACATACCTGTACACATAGAAGCACATACACGTAGTATATATATTCAAATATAAGCCAAAGAATATGTAACCAAAAAAAATCAATGGTAGAAGGTGAGGTTAGCTTTATATTCAAGGTCAATATTTTGACGATTTTCACCAATTTCAAATTCTATGTAAATGAGATCGAACTTTTTGCCCTTTTCACAGACATAAAGTAGTAGGGTGGGCTTATATTCATATCAGCTTATATTCGAGTATATATGGTATATATAAATCAATCTGAGAGAGAGAGAAAATCCTAAGCAGTTCCACATGTAATACTGCTAAGAGGTTCTGTGAATCTGGTTATATATAACATATCAATATTTAGATATCATGTTTGTGTGTCTTAATCATTGGTTTTGCACAAGTACATACATAGAGCAGTATATATATATATATACAATATAGCAATATTTAACAGTTGTACACACACACACATATGGAACTTATAAACTGGTCGTGGTTCTCTGATCCACTTAGTCACGAACTGTGATGACCTGTTCAACTCACACCAGCATGGAAGGCAGAAATAAAATGGGAATGATGATGACAGGAATGACAACAATATATACATATATATTTATTAACTGAAGTCTAACCCATGCTAGCGTGGAAAGTGGACGTTAAAAGATGATGATGATGATGATGAAGCACTAACACAGTATATTTGAGTTTTGCCATAAAAAAAATCACCCAGTCTAGTCTGTAAGGTTGTAGTGCCACAGTCATGATAAAATGTTTCCAATACTCACTGTAAAGTGATTGGTTTCAGGAAGGGCATCCAGTTGTAGAAACCCAACCAAAAATGCAATGGACAAACAAGACATGATCATCATAGTTTAGATGCAAAATATGACAACTAGTCTAACCCATGCAAGCATGAGAAATAGACATTAAACAGTGATGATGATGATGATGATGATGAAATAGTGTTACAGTTATATGTTTACTATGCATATATCTTAGCTTTGCTGTGATAAACAGAACCTGAGATTAAACTACAAGGGTAATCATAGCAGTCAAAGATCGTCATCGTCGTTTTCTCCTCCTCTTCTTTCTCCTTCTTCTTCTCTCACTTATTCCTCAGAGGGTTGTGAAAGTAGAGTCCTCAAGCACACCTTCCAGTGGGTCCTGTCAGAAGCAACCAACTCCAATTGATCTGGCTGGATCCCCAAGTGAGACCAACCAAGCTTATGGCTGTTATCCAACCATTTTGCTGGGGGTATACCCCTGGGTCTCCTACCTGTTGGTTTTGCATGTAAAATCTGTCCAGTGATTCTTTCCTGAGACATCATTCCAACCCCATGTCCATAGTATCAGAGCTGTGATCTCTCAATTCAGAGAAATAGTAGCTCTACCTGAAGTGATTCTCTAATCTCCAAGCTACGCACTCTATCAAGTAACGTTACCCAAAGACCCTTCAGAGTCTGTGGGTAACGTTACAGAGGAAACTGATTTCAGGCACTTATATTCACAACCAAATTCTTTCAGTCATTACCCAAGATTCATGACCATAGGTTGGCAAGAATACCAAATTGAAGATAGCGAGTTTGGGTTTTAAACATACCTCTCTTCTTTTGATAACCAAATGCTGAACCTGGTGCACTACTGCACCAGCTCCTGTAATTCTTGCATTTAATTCAGCCTCCTGACTTCTATCACTTGTGAACACAGCCCTGAAACACTTGAACTTCTCTACCTGCTTCAGTGGAACTCCATTCACACTGCACAGGCTTCCTTGAGAGGATGAGTGTCTCAGCTTTTGCGGCATTGATTTTCATTACAGCCATGCAGGACTTGGCATCAAACCTATCAAGTGCAAGTGTAGATCAACTTCTGTCAAGTAAGACCATGTGTTAAGTAACACCATGTTGCCTGCAAATTCCAGCGGATTTTAGACTCACCAGGCATAGTACCACTTCCAACTCAGCTGTGCATGTCAATTCTGTTCAATCAGAGATAAAGATCAAATTTACAAAATCATTAAGTTAGACTTTCATTAAAGCCATTGCAAGGATTTGCTCATTTTTAGTTGATTACTGAGAGAAATAGAGAACACTTCTTTATGAAAAATGTAAATGTCAGCAATCAACTAGGCTTGACCTAGCAATGCAAAGATGGCCATGTGTAATAATTTACTGAAGCACCAACATAGCTTATTTAAGATTACATTTATAAGCAGAAATATTAGTATATGTTTAATAAACATGAATTAGAATCACTATGAAAATAAACGCTCTGGGTTTGACCACAGGGTTTATTTTCACAGAGCTATAAGCAAGAAGGTGGAAAGATCAAAATGACTATGCAAATTTAACACATACAGATACATACGTACAAAGATATTATACACACACATACACATGCCTAACACAAATATATCCATTACAAAATTGAAACTTAATGGCTTAATATGTAATGTCTGCATATCTCTCTCTCTCTCTCTCTCTCTCTCTCTCTCTCTCTCTCTCTCTCTCTCTCTCTCTCTCTGTCCTACAGTTAATTGATCAGTCTAATGAATGTTTAGCAGTATATTCCATACTTAGAAAATAAATAGGGTATGAGTTGTCATCATGAAGGGGAAACAGCTCTAGAAAATCTGCCACAAAGGTTTCATCCCAACACTTGGAAAAGTAGACATCATCATCATCATCATCATCATAATGAAGTCTGTGTGTGTGTATGTTTGTATTGTTGTACATACATTCCATACAGAATCTACTGTATTCACACCAGTAACTGTACAAAACAAAGTCATGGATTTAATTACATAGCAACACACACATGCACACATACACACACACACATGGAGAGAGAGAGAGAGAGAGAGAGAGAGAGAGACTGTGGTAATGATGTAATCCCGGAATAAGGAATTTACATCCAGATATTCTACCGCAGTTGCAGTAATAGCAAGAATCCACTTTGTACTTTAATTGTAAATTTTAAATTAATTCATTGAAAACCAATTAAGAAAAAGGAAGTAAAATCTTGATCTGAGGTTCCTGGATAATTGAAGAACTTTAAGAGAGAGACTATGTAAAGATGTCTTCACCTCTCTCAGTTCTTCAAGTAACAAACAAGGATATGGAATTTCTTTTAGGCATTTGTTTGCATTTTTATAGTATGGTAGATACTATCTGACTGTTATATAGTGTGCTAGATACTATTTAACTGTCTCATAGTGTGATAGGTACTATGTGACTATTGAATAGTGTGGTAGGTACTATTTGACTGTCTCATAGTGTGGTAGGTACTATTTGACTGCTGTGTAGTGTGGTAGGTACTATTTGACTGTTGTATAGTGTGGTAGGTACTAGTTGACTGTTGTATAGTATGCTAGATATTATTTAACTGTCTCATAGTGTGGTAAATACTATTTGAGTGTTGTATAGTGTGGTAGGTACTATTTGAGTGTTGTATAGTGTGGTAGGCACTATTTGACTGTTGTATAGTGTGGTGAGTACTATTTGAGTGTTGTATAGTGGGGTAGGTACTATATATATACACACACAGACATACACTGTAAAGTGGTTGTGTAGGTGTCATGACAAAAAACACCCAGTCCACACTGTAAAGTGGTTGTGTAGGTGTCATGACAAAAAACACCCAGTCCACACTGTAAAGTGTTTGTGTAGGTGTCATGACAAAAAACACCCAGTCCACACTGTAAAGTGGTTGTGTAGGTGTCATGACAAAAAACACCCAGTCCACACTGTAAAGTGGTTGTGTAGGTGTCATGACAAAAAACACCCAGTCCACACTGTAAAGTGTTTGTGTAGGTGTCATGACAAAAAACACCCAGTCCACACTGTAAAGTGGTTGTGTAGGTGTCATGACAAAAAACACCCAGTCCACACTGTAAAGTGGTTGTGTAGGTGTCATGACAAAAAACACCCAGTCCACACTGTAAAGTGGTTGTGTAGGTGTCACAACAAAAAGCACCCAGTACTCACTGTAAATGAGGTTAGCATTAGGAAGAGCATCCAGCTATAGAAACCAAGCCAAAATCAGTCTGTATGAGCAATACAAGGTCACCTGGCCTGGCATTGCTAACAACAGGACAACTTGTCTAACCAATACTAGCATGGTAGTGTTAGTGATGCATGTGCACACAGATGTACAAGCACACACATATATATAAGCACAGCTATGTGTTGTGGGGTGGAGTGAGTTAGTAATGTTAATGATGTTAGTTGTAGAATGTGCAGGCGTTCTGGTCACATTTATGGGGAGGTTAGTGAGTATTAGTAGTTTAAGTTGACCATGTGGGTACGAGGACAAGTGTGCACGCATGGTGGTCAGCACGTATGTGGATGTTCATGTGCTGCCATGTGTGTTAGTGTATCTATGTGCAGGTGTATGTGGGTGGGTGAGTGTGTTGGTAGATGGGTTCGTGTGTTGTTGGGGGTGATGTGCGTGCGGGTCCACAAGCACACACATGTAGTGTTACCTGGCCATGGGTGTACAGGTTCAACCGCACGTGATTGTGGCTGTCAGTGCATGTGCACACATATTCATACACACACACATAAGTGCAGGTGTATGTGATGAGGTGAGTTAGCAGTGTTGTTTGGTGTTAGTTGTAATAGATGGAAAAGGTGCGAATAGTTGCTGTGGTGGTGGACGGCCAGTGAGCACTGTAAGTGTTTGTGTGCACATATATATATATATATATATTTGAGTGGAGGCACATGGCTTAGTAGTTAGAGCATTGGCCTTGCAATCGAAAGGTTGTGAGTTCAATTCTCAGACCGGGTGATGTGTTGTTTCCTTGAGCAAGACACTTTATTTCACATTGCTCCAGTTTACTCAGCTGTAGAAATGAGATGATAGGGACTGAGGTCCCTATCATTCCACTGCAAAGTGGTCGTGGAGGTGCCACGGCAAAAAAGCACCCAGCACTCACTGTAAATGAGGTTGGTGTTAGGAAGGGCATCCAGCTGTAGAAATCAAGCCAGGATCAGTTCCCGTCCCACCCTTGCAAGCAGGGAAAAGCGGACGTAAAATGATGATGATGATGATGATGATGATGAAGTGAAAACAGTATGAGCCTCCCAAAGTATAACAATATCTGTTTCAACACACATTTTCAGATAAGAAATCTCGCAAAACAAATTCAAAAACGAATTATATATATAAAAGTATCAGTATTGCATCATATACATATTTAATTACATATTACATATGTTTCACTGCCGATCAGCTTAAGGAACGATTGATTAATGTTCAATCCAGAGGCTGGAATCAGAAGCTCCTAAGATATGTGTGTTTGTGTGTGTATGTGTGTGTATGTGTGTGTATGTGTGTGTATGTGTGTGTGTGTGTTTGTGTGTGTAGGTGTGTGTATGTGTGTGTGGGTGTGTATGTGTGTGTATGTGTGTGCATGTGTGTTTGTGTGTGTGTGTGTATGTGTGTGTATGTGTGTGTATGTGTGTGTATGTGTGTGTGTGGTATGTGTGTGTATGTGTGTGGTATGTGTGTGTATGTGTGTGGTATGTGTGTGTATGTGTGTGTTTGTGTGTGTCTCAATGTCTATTTCAATCATGTACAAAATTATTTAATTCAATATATAAATAGAAAAAGTGTTCAAAAACTAATCTCCTATTTCCCACAATGCATTTCACAACAGGTCAGCTGGGCTATTTAATAGAAAAATAATGACTAGACAATTGCTATAAACAATTTGGGCATTTGGACAATGTTTATACAATTCCTTGTGGAACATTTACAAATACATTGTTTTTTTCTGGAATAATACAAAAAATGTTTTGAGTCTATTAAATTAAGATATTAGATGTAACTGGTTTGTTTTAATAGACTGATGTATGCAATGGAAAGTTTGGCAGACATATTTAAGATGGCACCAATAAATTTACAATAAAATAAAAAAATATTATACAGTGACAATAAAACAAATAAATATACACTAGAACTGTTCTATTAAGTGCAAAAATAACATAAACTAAATATCAAGACATTAAGCCATCAATTTTATCGCTTGAAAATTTCCCAACAATTCTACAGTGACTGGGGAGGTATGAGTAGGATAAGGGGTTTATAAATGTGCAATGTTAACTTAAACAATGTGAATTAAAAAAATACGGTGATGTATGGCAGTGAAACATGAACAGTGAATGTAGAGGATTATATGTGGTGTATGTAAAATGAGTGAAGTTGTAAGATAGAAGAAATATTAGTTAATGTAAAGAACTATATGTGTGTAAGATGTGTGATGTTATATAGTAGTGAAGCATGGACAATGAATGTAGAAGATTATATGATGTGTGTGTAAGATGTATGGTGATATATGAGAGTAAAACATGAAATAGTCATTGTAGAGGTCTGTATATAATGTGTGTAAAATATGTGATGTATGATAGTCAAACAAGGATAGTGATTATAGGGCATTACATGTGGTGTGTGTAAGATGGGTGATATTGTTTGGTAGTGAATCATGAGATAGTGAGTCTAGAGTATGATATGTGGTGTGTGATGCTGTAGGTTAGTGAAACCTAGACAATTAATATAGAGGACTGTATGAAGATGTGTAAGGTGTGTGATGTTTTTTTAATGGTTTCATCAGAGGGAATAGGCTGCTTCTGTGACCTTTTCAGGCTCAAAGGAATTGGTCAGGTTGATATGGTTGATATTCAGTATGAATATCTGTAAGCCAATATCTGCATGAAAAACTTGTGGGGACATCCAAAACAGGAGGGGGTGGAGGAATTCTAGAGGACTGACATTCTAGAAACATCTAAAATAGGAGATAATGAGAGAATTCTAGAGATGTCCAAAATAGATTGTTTCTTTCATATTTACAGTGATTGTGTTATAAGATAGTGAAACATGCACAGTAATTATAGAGGAGTTTATGATATGTAATGGTAATGCAGTGTTTAAGATATGTAATGATAATTATATGTGAAGCTATGTAATGTAGGGGACTATATGGTATGTGGGAATAATATGTGATGATGTATAGCTACAACTGTATGGGATCTACATAGACTGGAAACTATTAATTACTGTATAGCCTATTCAATACAAATACACATTCTTTGCAAGAGAAAAAAAAACTTCAGTTTCAAGCGCTTCTATGACTACAATGGTTTTTACTTCTCTAAACTTCCTGACTCTAATTTAAACCAGTTCTACACACTGAACATTCTTCTTCCCATCACGCAAACATTGACTCACCTCCTCAACCTTTTTTCTAAACTTCTTCCTCTCCACTACTGCATTCTACTGGAAGCTTGTCTATATCTATATTTACTCACAAACTAATTCAAAGAAACCTCTTCATGGTCAATCAATTTGTTAGAGATAGCAGCAAATTTTTCCTCAGACAACAATTTACAGTCTTTTTGAAAAGAATGTATTGGCCAATGTAGTTCTAGATACACTGTATCTAAATAAAAGCTGGTTTTGTCAATGCTGGCATGTCAAGGCTGACCTAGGGCTAAACAACAATAACAGTTCAATATAAACATTAGCCTCACTAAACTCACTAAGTTACCTCTACACCTCCAACATATATACAGAATACACACATACAACACACACACACACTCACATATATATATATATATATATATATATATATATATATCATCATCATCATCATCATCATCATCATCATCATCATCACCATATTTGTATATATGGGAACAACTTTACTCCTAAGATGTTATATTGAAAACAAGATTGGGCACAAGTTTGATCTTTTTCATATACTCTTATCAGACCTTTTTGTTCAGTTTGGAACAATAAAGACCTTTGGTCCATCAATGTTTCTAGAACATCTCAGTCTTATCTTTTGGATGAAGTTATTGTTAGTGACATTTGTTATTGCCTTTTGATAATAAGCAACAATAATTGAAACTGATGTTGTTACTGATGATATCATCATGACCAAATTAACAAAATGTTTTTAATCTCAAAGTTATTTTGGCAATCAGTGACTATTATTGTTCTCGGTTCCTCACCAGAATATCTTTGTATTAATTTTTCATTTTCATTTTACTATTAATAAAGCTTGTATAGCTTATCTAACTATTTTATTTTTATTTTGGTGAAATTCTAAATAAATTAGTTGTGTTATCAACTTGACGCTTTTCTCTCAAGTTTTGCTTTGTGTTCTACAATATAATATGCTGTAATGGCTCCTAGTTGTAAGTGTATGGTCAACTACCGATAGAGTGTTGTATGTTTAGTGCAACAGTTTGAGTCATCAAGTTTATAACTTGTTTGTGTTTTTGTGTGTGTGTGTGTGTGTACACACAAAGCAAAACTTGAGAGAAAAGCGTCAAGTTGATAACACAACTAATTTAGAAAACAGCACTTGATACACATCCATATTGAAAACCCTTCTCTTGAAAGCTTCAGACTTTAAAAAGAAATTGGCTGTGGTCAATGACCTCAGTATCAGAATAGTAATGAATGCCAGGAAGTCATCATTGTATCTATATCAATGTCTTTATGGGAAGCTTTGACAGGTTGGAGATGGTTGACTTCATGGGACTGTAACTGTCAAAAAGTAAATGTCTCTCACCATGAGCAGTTTTGTAAGTATGAACATCCATACAATGGATACATTAAAAAAAGAGTTGATAGACAAATTCAAAGAATTACTATTTTCATTAACCTGATTTCCTAAATATTATGTTAGATCTTAAGACAGGTAAACACAATCCTTATAGGAAGCCAATCCATAGAAATTCCAATCACCCTCCAGCTATAATTAAGAATCTAGTGCTCAGTACTTCAGATGGTACAGTGAGTAATGTACTATATTCATATACTAGTTTTACAGAATTACTTCTGTTTTACTTCTGGTCACAAACTGAAGAAAAAATTAAATTTCAGGATTAATCTGGAGGTGAGTCTCTGGTATATTTGGTCCATTCAACCAATGACTGACTTAGTTGTATTTTGATATCCACTGTTAGTTACGTCCCTTTATGGTCTGAGTTCAAATCCCGCCGAGGTTAATTTTGCTTTTCATCCTTACGAGGGTCGATAAAATAAAGTACCAGTAATGTAATGGATAATTGCTGGCCTTGTGCCAAAAAGTAGAAACAATTATTAATCAGAAGATGGGTGGATGATGTGTGCTGAGGGTGGGTTTGGGGGTTTTTTCTCACTCAAAGCAGATATATGTATTTATGAGACATCTATATGTATACATCTCAAACATCTCAAACACATATAACTACAGACTTACACGTGTGTGTGTGTGTGTGTGTGTGTGTGTGTGTGTGTGTGTGTGTGTGTGTGTGTGTGTGTGTGTGTGTGTGTGTGTGTGTGTGTGTGTGTGTGTGTGTGTGTGTGTGTGTGTGTGTGTGCGTGCGTGTGTGCATTGACCTCTGTTGAAATAATCTGCTTGAGAAATTAAGAAGTAGCTGAGCATCCCACAGACACTCTTAATATAATTTCCAGAGAAATTCAATATAACACAGTATGTAACAAGGCTGGCTCTTTGAAATACAGGTACAACTCATTTTGGCCAGCTGATTTGACTAGAGCAATGTGAAATAAAGTATCTTGCTCAAGGATCCAATGTGATACCATGAATCAAACTGATGACATGATCATGATACAAGCTCCCTAACCACTAAGCCACATATAGACATATACACAGACTTCCTAGATAAAGTCATACATACACATATATAAACACCCATATACAGATGGATACCGTTGTACATGCAATGTGAAATAAAGTCTCTTGCTCAGGGAAACAACACATCACCCGGTCTGAGTATTGAACTCACAACCTTTCGAGCATTGGACTTGCAATCGAAAGGTTGTGAGTTCAATACTCAGACCGGGTGATGTGTTGTTTCCCTGAGCAAGACACTTTATTTCACATTGCTCCAGTTTACTCAGCTGTAGAAATGAGATTATAGGGACTGGCGTCCCTATCATTCCACTGTAAAGTGGTCGTGGAGGTGCCACGGCAAAAAAGCACCCAGCACTCACTGTAAATGAGGTTGGTGTTAGGAAGGGCATCCAGCTGTAGAAATCAAGCCAGAATCAGTTCCCGTCCCACCCTTGCAAGCAGGGAAAAGCGGACGTAAAATGATGATGATGATGATGATGATGCATATAAACATACCCTCAAATATAAAGAAAACATACATATATACATATAGATATATACACATATATATGCATGTAATACTGACTAGAGGGGATGTCACCATAATTTGAAGTTCTAGTAGTCTCTAGGGGGTTGGGGTCTTCTCTTTGCCACATTAGTGCACTTGTCTTTATCATCTTGATAGTCCCACAACAGTGTGACACTACATTTTTAAGGGGAAAGAGGAGCGGTGCAAAAGGCAGTAGCTATATATATATATATATATATATATATATATATATATATACCTAGCTTTTGTTGATATAGAAAAAGAATTTGACAGAGTACTTCGATCTATTATCTAGTGATCCTTAAGGAAATTAAGGGAAAAAGACTGGTTGGTGAGATCAATGCAACACATGTACAGAGGAACTGTCAGCAAAGTGAGAGTAGAAAGTGAGTTTAGTGAAGAATTCAAGGTACAAATAGGAGTTCAGAGTTCGATTCTTAGCCCACTCATTACTGTTCTCCAGGCTATAAGAGAGGAGATTAAGACCGGTTGCCCATGGGAACTTCTCTATGTAGATGATCTGGTCCTTATAACTAAATCCATTAAAGAACTAGAAAATAAGTTCCAACTGTGGAAGCAGAATTTGGAATCAAAGGGCCTAAGAGTGAACTTAGCCAAAAGTAAAGTGCTAGTGAGTAGGAGAGAAGATAGAACCCTGATTCTTTCAGGGAGTGACTCTGCTCAATATGTAAAAAGGGAGTAGGCATAAACTCTATACAATGTATACAATATAAATATTGGGTACACAAGAGATGTAGTGGGATAATGGGTAGACTAACAGGAAGGGAAGACTTTGTTTGTAGAAGATGCACAGGGGTAACCAAGGGGAAGAGAGCCAGTGATGTATACCTATTCCAGTTACAAGAAGGACCCATAGAAGTGATTGATAGCTTCTGCTATCTAGGCAACATAATTAGCAATAGAGGAAGGTGTTCTGGAGAGCTAAAATAAGGATAGGATGGAAAAAAAAAAGTTTAGA
Source organism: Eledone cirrhosa (assembly GCA_964016885.1). Lineage (NCBI taxonomy): Eukaryota > Metazoa > Mollusca > Cephalopoda > Octopoda > Eledonidae > Eledone > Eledone cirrhosa. The sequence continues at coordinate 235,684,309 of OZ024740.1, read as the reverse complement.
GAGCTACTCCCACAGTTGACCACAAAAGGTTTCTCCCTATATACAAAAGGATGACTGTATGACGCCTGTGTGTGAAGTGGGATGCTGCATGATAGTGAAACATGGGCTGTGATTGCAGAGGACATGTGTTGACTGGAGAGAAAGGAAGCAACCATGCTCCATTGGATGTGCAATATGAATGTGAGAGAAAGGCAGTTTGGACGAGCTGAGGTAGAAGCTGAATTTATGGGGAACTGTGGTGGGGTGCAGGAGAGAAGACTGCATTGGTATGGACATGTGATGCGCATGGACAATGATCGCTAGGTGAAGGAGTGCTAGGAAATGTCAGTGGAAAGAAGCCACAGTAGAGGTAGACCAAGTAAGACCTCGGCAGAGGTTGTGAGAGCTGACCTCAAGTCTCTGAGACTCATAGAGTAGATGGCAAAGGATCGCGAAAAGTGGAGAGGTGCCATACTGAGAAGGACCTGTCCAACCCATGAAAGCACGTAAAAACGGACATGATCATCATGATGATGTAACCCATGCAAGCATGGAAAAATGGATGTTATACAATGATGATGATGATATACATATATTCAGCAGCAGCAGCATTTTTACATCTACTTTTCCATTCTGGTATGCATTGGTCAGGACTTTTTGAGTCAGTGATTTACAACCTGATGCCCTTCCTGATGCCAACCTTTTTAGATGCCTCTTATGACACACAGGAATATGATGTATCAGTTCTAAAAACTGGGATACACATGGCTGAATTGATAAAGCTTGAATTAAAATTAAGGCAAATCAATATGTGACTATTGGAACAAAATTAGATGTTGACCGTTTATAATCTAAGCAGGCAGAAAAAGATATGATGCAGCTATTGAATATTGATGCTGTTAATGTAAATACCGCATATCTTTTTTCTACTATCACAGAGATAATTTTTTAAAATCTTCTAACACCATCAAACACAGTTAAGTTTAATAAATATAAACATAGAAAAGAATTATGGATGACGAATGGAACTTTAGTTTCAATGGAAAAAAAGAGATCACAAGTATATAGAACAGTTGCAGATTGGCAATTCAGAATCAAAGAAAAAATCTTTAAAATAAAATATTCAATCTTACAATCGACTTATTAGAGAATGTATGTGAAATCATTACTCTAGCCTATTTTCCCAATATAAAAATAATATAAAAAAGATATGGTAAACAATCAATGAAGTTCTAAATAGGAAATCGAAATGAAATCAAAATGAAATTTATCCCCTGATTATTTTATTGATGGTTGATGGTAGAAAGATTGGAAATCTGGAATAAATCACAGAACAATTTAATAGATATTTTTCTAGTATAGGACACATTTTTTCAAATGCGCTCAATTTCTCCTCAAATGGCTATTGGCATTTTTTAGACAAAATACTTCCTTCTTAACTTTTAAATCTGTAGAGGAAACTACAAAAAATGTTAATGATTAGAAACTGAAGTAGAGTTCTGGTTATGACATATCTATACTTGTCTTCCCAAGACCTTAAAAGGTCATGGGAAGACAAGTATATTAGCTGCAAGTATATTAGCAGCATCCCTTTGTAACTAATTAATCAATTTTCCCAACCCATCAAAAATCCTTTAAGTTATTTCTTCTTCGTTTTTGCCCATGAAAGACAGAACCCCACAGTCTTCAGCTGTTGAGATGGACTTTGGCAATTTTGACTCTTACCAACAGTACTGCTGGTCCACCTGAGGTCACAGCATCTGACAAACAAACCAAAGCACTGTCCATGGAGTAAAAGACAAGACAAAACAATACCTTACAGCAATTAAGCCACAACATGCACACATAGAATTTTATGTGACAACTAGGAGAAGGTATTGTACTTTTTATAGCAATGATAGTCTTGTGAGACTGAAAAAAGGAGGTTAAAAAGAGGTAAAAAGAAGAAAAAAGAAGGAAAAAGTAAGAAGAAGAAAGTAAGATGTGTTAAAAATTGTATTCCATTGAATTTATTGGATGGAGTGGAGGAGAAAGAACATGTTCATCACCGATTAGAATAATTAACAAAGAGAAGACAAGGCAGAATAAAAACATCATCATTACTGTTTAACATCTATTTTCCGTGTGTGGGTTAGATATGCCATCACATTCTAAGACTATTGCAGTCAGGTTATCACATATTGTTCATACATTCTGTTTTTGGCTTGATTTCTATGGTTGGATACTCTTCCTATTACCAAATTCATTACAGTGTGTACTAGGAGCATTTTATTTTCATGGCACCAACATTGCCACATTACAGGATGGACCAGGAGATATCTATCATAGCACCAGAACTGCCACTTCCTAGGGTGGGCTTGTGTATTTTATCATATCACCAGCATTACCTCATACCATTGGGATGCTCATATTGTCCTTGGCCTGGTTGGGAAGGAAGTGATGAGAATGGTGATGTAAGATGAGAGGGGGTATATATATATATAGAGAGAGATCTTTATATAGATATAAGATGTTTACAGTATGTTCTGTAATTTTGTTACTGAGTGTCATGTTTAGTGTACAGTGTGTATATTTCTAATAGCATATAGTAGTAGGTGCCTTTCAGTCATGAATAACCATGTTTACACTTAGAAAGTTCCCCTCAAAGATACAATCCCAGGCAAGGTGATTTTGTAGAAGACCAGCAGTTGCTCATGCATACAAGTCTTTCCTTTCCTATTCATCGAGTTTGTCCAAGGGTGAGACAAAGGCTAATACAACTTGGCACCAGTGATGTCACTGCTCATTTTATCAGCTGAGTGAATGTGAGTAATGTGAAATAAAATGCATTTCTCAAGGATACACAGCACCACCTGGTCTGGGAATCAAACTCACAGCCTAATTATTGTGAGGTAAATGCTCTAACTGTTAAGCCACACACTTTCATTATTATTGTATACAATAATAATGAAAGTGTGTGGCTTAGCAGTTATACAATAATAAAGAGGGCAGTGGATTGGCAGTATCGGTAGAGGGTCGGACGCCATGCTTTCCATCATAGTTACGTCCCTTTACGGTCTGAGTTCAAATCCCGTTGAGGTTAATTTTGCCTTTCATCCTTACGGGGTCGATAAAATAAAGTACCAGTAATGCACTGGGTAATTGCTGGCCTTGTGCCAAAAGTAGAAACAATTATTATTGTATACAATATTAACCCTAACATTCAGTGAACTCAAACAATTAGCAAAAACAGAGACCTTTCTGCCCCCATTAGTATGATTTAATAAGGCCTCATTATACACACACACACATATATACATATAACATATACAACCTTTCTATCTATCTCAGTATCATATACTCTTTCATTCCCACTCTCTCTCTCTCTCTCTCTCTCTCTCTCTCTCTGGCTCTCAAAAATATTCTATCAATCTATCTCCACTACTTCACACATTTTCCCTCGTGTTAAGAAAACACATACACACAGTCCAAAGAACAGCTTACGACACTTATAGCAAAGCATCATGGGACATAGCCTATGTTATGAGAGAGAGAGAGAGGGGGAGAGAGAGAGAGAGAGAGAGAGGGAGAGAGAGAGAGAGAGAGAGAGAGGAGAGAGAGAGGGAGAGAGAGAGAGAGAGAGAGAGGATGAGAGAGAGAGAGAGAGAGAGAGAGAGAGGGTGAGAGAGAGAGAGAGAGAGAGAGAGAGAGAGAGAGAGAGCATCTATGCAAGATAGATACATATGTCTGTATATGAAAGGAAATGTGAGATATATAGACAGACATAAAGCAAACATTGAGTGCTTAGACTGTTTTCATTTCAGACGAAGGAAATAAAGAGATTAAATAATATCAAGAGTAAGAAATGAAACATTCAAATCTAACATAGCATCCATTTCTGCAGAATATGCATACAGCGCAGTAACTGTGAAAGAATATTTATTACATGCAAAATCTACACAAGGAAGTAATTAGGAATGCAAATGAAGATTTCGACAACAAGTAATTCGATTATCGACTTCTTCAATCAAATGTTCACAACAATTTTCAGAATTTGTCAATTTTGGTATTAATTAAGGTTTAGAGTAGACAGGCTAAGCTAATATTTCAACCCAAAAGTAGACTGCATCTCAGTAGAGCAATATGATCTTATGAATATTCTATATAAATCTAAAAAAAAAAAAAAAAAAACAGAGTCAAAAAAAAAAATCAATGAAGATTTAAAATCCAAAATTTCAATTAAAATAATAAAACTGTCCATTTTCTTTCATAAAGACATTTTTGTCTATATTTTTATATGTATATTTGTGATCTTTAATATGCATTCTGTGATTTATTACTTTCTTTTTAACTTAATTTTTATTTAATGAACTTCTATATTTCATATATTTTGTTTGTTTTATTTTATTATATTTTAAATGATTTGTTGAAACCTTTATAGTTTGTTTAGATTTGTTTGGTTTTTTGTTTAATTTTCATTTTAACAAAAGAAATAAAGATATTAATTATTGAACACTTGATTTCCTGAATTATTAACAATCATTTATTAATCCTATGACAGAACAATTCTTTCTAGAAACAAAACATTGTGAAATAGTAGTTAGGGAGGGATTATTATTATTATAAAAAAACATAAAATAAAAAAAGAAATTATTATTATTGTAGTAGTGGTGGTGTTGGTGGTGGTGCTGCTGCTGCTACTGCTGCTACTGGTGGTTGCTATTGTTATTGTGATTTCAATTTCAGTTGTTTCAGGCAAGTTTTCATTATGTTTCTTAAGTATGTAGTCTTGAGTTCTTGTGTCTGTGTTGCTACAAATAATTTGCTGTGTTGTGGAGTTTGTTGTTCCTAGTTGATCTCCTTTGGTATTGCATTTATTTGTTTGCCAACATGGAAAGATAGACGTTAAATGATGATGATGAAAATATTCTAATGGTAATTGTAACAAAAATGAAGGACTGGAATGGATGATTGGGATGTGTACTTTGTTATTTTCTTCCTGTTAGCCAGTAGCATCAATAATAATGGTTTTTAATTTAGGCACAAGGCCAGCAATTTGAAAGGAAGGGAAGTTGATTAAATTGACCCCAGTACTTGAGATATACTTTATTTAATCAATCTCACAAGAATGAAAAGCAATGTTGACCTCAGTGGGATTTGAATTCTAAATATAAAGAGCTGCAACTAAATACTACAAGACATTTTGTCTGATGTTCTAACAATCCACCAACCTTGTGGTACCAAATTTAAGAACAAGGTTAAATTTTAGGAGAGGGTACAGTCAAGTAAATTTACAACATTAGTTCTTTATCTTATCAATCTTAAAAGGATAAAAGACAATGGTGACATTGGAATGCAAAGAACCAAAACAAATAAATTTCTGTAAAGAAATCAATTCCGTGGTTTCTGATTTCAGCATGAGGCAATCAATTTAAAGGAAATGGAGAAGCTGATTAAATCAACCCCTGTGCATTACTGGTGCTTTATTTTATCGAACCCATTAAGATGAAAAACAAAGCTAGCCTTGGCAGGATTTGAACTCAGAATGTAAAGAGGCATAACTATATACTGCAAGGCATGTTGTCTGATGCTCTACTAATACTGCCATTCTACTGCTCTAATAATAATAATAACAATAATAAACACCGATAGATACATAATCAGAACCCTGCTGCTGAGCTAGGGAGCACTTGCCAAGTGAGAGTCCTTCACATAAAGTTCCAGCTTCCTTTTCACCGTTATTTGAACTATTTAGGTTCAACATTTAAGCACTCATAAAGTGGATTAATGAGTTTAAGATTGCACTAACACCAGTGTTTATAACATGACGCCATTACTGGATTTGGGACAGTTTATATGGCACGTATGACGTGTCCACCGAGGTTAACTTTGTCTTTCATCCTTACGGGGGTCGACAAAATAAAGCACCAATAATAATTGCTGACCTTGAGCGAAAAGTAGAAACAATTATTACCATTAAAGATCTTTGTGCCATTCTTAATGTGAGCCTTGTGTAATAATTGTTTCTACTTTAGGCACAAGGCCAGCAATTACCCAGTACATTACTGGTACTTTATTTTATCGACCCCGTAAGGATGAAAGGCAAAGTTAACCTCGGCGGGATTTGAACTCAGACTGTAAAGGGACGTAACTATGCTAGAAAGCATGGCGTCCGACCCTCTACCGATACTGCCAATGATGAAATCATTATTATCATTTTTTTTTTATTGTTCTGAGGTTTTTATCATCTTTTTCAAATGCTTCTGGGGTTGTGGTGGTGACATAGGTGTCATTGTAATTGCTTGATGGTTTTTTTTTTTTTGTGGTTATCGTTCCTTTTTTTTTTTTCCAGTACAGCAACATCAGTCTATAAATAGATTGGTGTCTACTTTTTGAAGTCACTTGGGCTGCTAGTGTTGTTGTTACTGTTTTTGTATTTTGTTTTAGCTAAGTTAAACTTTATAGCCATAACAATAAGGTGGGGTGGGGTGACAGCTAAGGTTAACAGGATTGTCCTGTACCATGAGGTGAAGAATCTTCAACAATGTAACAACATCCTCAAAGTAGCTGCAAATGTGGTGAAAAAAATTGTTTGATATCAAAACAAGGAAAAACAGATGAGAAAGGACAGAACCTTAGTAGAAGAAGTGGTTGAATGGTCAAATCAAGGAAATAAGAAAGATAATTGGGAAACTTGAGCTTTATTAAACAGGACATTACAAAATATAGATACCAAGGATAGATTGACAAGGAAATACAACACAAAAAGAAAAGAGCTAAATGTTATAATAGAGGAACTAAAATAACGTGTCATAGCCAAAAAGAGCAAAAATTAAAAGGTATCAAGGCAAAGTTAGCCAGTATAGAGAATATCACATGTTCGACAACAACTGAAAGATGCTTTTTGGACAGCTAGAAGGGAGAGGAAGAGGCAATGATGCTATCCCTGAGGCTGAATAGACCAACACCTTTAGGAGAGGGATATGGGAGCAGGATGTTGAGCACAATAGTTGGGCAGAATGGATTGAGACTGTTAAAAAAGAGGTTAATGAGCAAGCACACCAACACCCTGCTTTGAGTATCTTAGTTGAAACCCTTAAAAAGCAGGCCAATAAATCAACCAACTGGAAATCACCAGGCCCAGACGGTGTGCAAGGATATTGGACTAAAAATATAACATTTTGCCCCAATAGTGACAGCCATGTTCAATGACTGTTCGGTGTCAGGTGAAGTACTGCAGTGGATGACAAAAGGTACCACAGTTTTAATAATGAACAACTAAGCCAAGGGAAATGACATTACCAGCTATAGGCCTATCACATGACTGTCCTTGATGTAGAAATTGTTAACAAACATTATGTCTGAGAAAATCTGCCACCACCTCGACATAAACAATCTATAGCTGGAGGAACAGAAAGGATGCTGAAAGAAGTCCCCTGGTATAAAAGGCCAGTTACTTATTGACAAGATGATAATAAGGAACTACAAGAGGAAGCATATTGATTTTGCTATGGGATGGATAGATTCAAAAAGGCATTCAACATGGTTCTTCATTTTTGGACAACCAAGTGTCTGAAAAATCTTCAAGGTAGTGGACAACATCAAACTGCTATTAAGTAATAACATGAAGATCTGGGAAGCAGAGCTAACATCAAGGGGAGAATCCTTGGGAAGAGCGAAAATCAAGGTATCTTCCAACGAGGTAGTCTCTCCTCTTTATTGTTTGTCCTTTACCCTCATACGCTTGTCCCATGTATTGTGAACAGTGAAGGCAAAATACGAACTGGGGATGGAGAGCTAACCATCAACCACCTCCTCTTCATGAATGATCTAAAACTCTCTGTATTTTCAGCAATGATATATGTATGGAAATTGGTGTTAATAAGTGTGGAGTCCTAGTGATGAGGAGAGGTAAATTGAAAAGAAGCAAAGGAATTGGGGTTCCAATGGGTAAAATAGATCAACACCAAAGAGGAATACAGGGTATGTGGGTATTCTGGAGGCAGATAACATCAAGGACAATAAAATGAAGATGATAAGATCTGGAGTGTAAGGAACATACTAAAATCACATCTGAATAGTAGAAATGTCATAAGTGCAGTAAATTCCTGAGCTGTGTCTATTATCAGGTACAGTGCATGAATTGGTAGAATTGTTAGAGCACCAGACAAATGTCTTGCAATAGTTGTCCTGGCTCTTTGTATTCTGAGTTTAAACCCAGCCGTTGTCATCTTTGCCTTCCATATATCAGGGTCCAATAAATACAATACCAGTCAAGTATTGAAGTTAATTCTTCTTTCTCTCTCTCTCGGAATATGTGCATACAGACACACATATGTATAAACTGTGTGTGTGTGTGTGTGTGTGTGTGTGTGTGTGTGTGTGTGTGTGTGTGTGTGTGTGTGTGCGTGCGCGTGTATATATTCAATTTATATATATTCAATATATATAATTGTTTTGCAGCTGTCTTTGTTTCTAACTGTATTAGCCTGGTTGAGAGCTTATGACAAGAATTCAGTTTTTGAATTTCCCACAAACCCCCTTTTCCTCACAATGGTCAACTTGATCAATCTTCTCTATGGGAAGTCATGTGCCACCACAAACTTGAATTTTCTACACTTAATGATGGCAGGGACTGGAATTGGATGTGTTATTATAGACAAAGTTTTCTGTTTAAGGTGGACGGACAATCACCTGCAGAGCAAGTATTGCAGCATCCAGTTTTGTAATGTATGCAGATATTACATAACTACTGTGACTAACAGTTGCAGTTGTAATTGTTATGATCAGATTGTAGTACAGAAACTATTGATAATCCAGGTTTTTATGATATACAACTATCATTTCCCATGAATTGCCATTTCCTTAAGTAATGAAACATGTAGTGTGCAAATCTTATAATATCATTGAGTGAATAAAGAATGCTTGAAGCTGCATGGATTCTTTTCGTCTTGCTTCATAAACAAATGTGTGTGTGTGTATGTGTGTATGTGTGTGTGTGTGTATCATATGCATACAATTACACTTCTTTGAAAAATGGAAGGGCCTATTAGATAATGGAATTCAAAATAATCCTAACAAAAGGCAGGATGATCAAAGCTGGAATGCCTTTGAACATATATGTCAATCTGGGGCTCCCAACAACAGAAATGCTACAAATTTTACAGTGGAGAGTATACTCACTTTATTTGATCCCAGTTCTTAACAGGTATCTATTTTTTTTCAAAGATAAAATTGACTCTAGTAAGATTTGAACTCAGAATGTAAAGGTATACAATTAAATGCTGCAAGACATCTAGTGTACTACTCTATTGATTCCATCAATAAATCAAGTGGAAGACCCATGATCAAAGACGTTTCAGACATGACCAACCCATCTTTTATTGAAATATAGGATATCTAAGATTCAGTTATCTAATATATCCTCTTTCCCTTATTTAAGACTGTAGCATGTAATTTAGGGAGTTTTGACTGCTATTTTTAGTAGTTTGAATGACAACATAGAGTCTATGACTTGTTTAGGAATTATAGAGAGTGACATAGCATAAGGATGTGCAGACTGCAGAGGTTGGCCACTTTGGAGGAATGGAGGCTATTTTGGCCAAGGCTGGCAGTATGGTATGGCACAAAATACTTGAGGACGTTACATTATGTTTAACCCTTTAGCATTTACATTACTCTATATTTACTAATGTATTTTCGCAGTAAAGGTTTTATCTCACATAATATTGAATTTATGAGATTTTGATATTATTTATTTTGAGAACAATACCTTAACATCAGTATGAGTGGTTGGTTACAGCTGGTTTGAACAGAAGGAAGTGAGAAAACTCTGACCGGATATGGCTGGTTTAAATGGTCAAGGGTTAAGGAAGGGGGGCTGATAATTTGGCAATTGCATAAAGTGACCAATCCCTACACTGCACTACTGCTCATAGTCTACAACAATGTATTGTTATAGAAAGAAGCTGTGGAAATTGTAGAGCACAACTATGTATCACTGTGGGAACTATAACTTATTGTGGAAATTGAATATATGTATTGATGTGGGAGTTGTATAACACCCTCCGGGGAAATTGGCCATAGGGTGGCCACCACGTGGGACCCCATTTGTTCATTATACATAGAGATGGGGAGAGCGAGAGAGATGGAGGTGATGAAAGTGGAAGTTCGGCTCTTCAGTGTTCGGACTTGGTGTGCAGCGCCACTTGTCTGTAGGGAAGTAGTGGTTTGTACTTAGCAAAGGTTTTTAGAACCTTGTTTACAATTCCTGTGTGAAAGACGAAACCAATGCGATTTTTATGTATCGATCCACAGTTCCTGTTTGCCACCCTCTGTGTTTGACCTTACTCCCTTACCTCCCCCATGTACTCATCTACCTCCATCCACTATGTATCACTGTGGGAACTATAATTTGCTGAGGGGATTATAAGCAATAGCTATATATGTGAATTTTAACATGCTGTGGGAATTGTAAGCTATAACTTTCTAATACTGTAGAAACTAGGACTTATTTTGGAATTATTGACTATAAGTATGAATTACTGTGAAAACTGACTTTCTGTAACAATAATGAACTCTAACTGTGGAATAACTATGAATGACTGTAGAAGCTAGGACTTTCTGTGAGAATTATAATCTATAACTATATAATAACTATGCATCGCTGGGTTTTATGTATTGCCATGGGAATATATAGACTTGTGAGACAACTGTAATTGTAGAAACTGTGTCCTGGTGAATGTCTTATCTAAAATATACATCCTTATAGAATCTCATTTTTACAGTAAGTATTGCTTCAGTAAAAACGGCTTTCTTAGCTGGATTTTCACCTGGGCAATACTGTATTTACTACATGAAATCACTGATATATCACTAACACAGTGGAAGATCTTTCAAGGTTTATTTTTTGTGTTTCTTTTATGCGGTGTTGTTCTTGTTTTCTTTTTTTAATGTTTTACCCTTTCCTCCTCTCCATAATAACTATTTAATACAAGAAACCAAATTACACCTGGTGCAATGTTTTACTATTCAATAGCTCACCAATTAGCTGTGTTGATCTGTGTCAGGTACAGACCTTGCTCAAAAACCTGCACTGAATGTATAAAGAGCTATTTTTATCAGATTCAAATAAGATTTCTTCAGGCATATTTTAATATTGGTTAAAAGTAAGATTAGTAAAAATATGCAACAACTTAGATTCTTGAGTCTCTTTGAAACATCAAATTACGAAACACCGTCTGAAATTACTCCTATTTCTGTTCGTTATAATCATCGTTTCATAGATGTTGTATATTTTATATCTTTACTTCTTTTACAGTTAGAAATCATATTTTTCTTTTCAGTTTAACATAATAGAAGACTAATTGGAACTTCAAAAAGTTCTGGATAACGATGGTGACATCTAAGAAAATGTTTCTTTTTTTTTTTTTTCCTGCGACCTCTGTTTGCTGTAGTTGAGATGCAGTTAGCTTTGGCTCTTTGGAGATATGATTTAGGTGTGTGATCACACATTTGGCAGTTTCATATTTGATTTTCAGAGACCTAGTCAGTTAGTCAGCAAATTCCCATGCCATTAGTAGTAGTAGTAGTAGTAGTAGTAGTAGTAGTAGTAATATTACGGAAAGTAATCCTCAATACAATAGTAACAACAACACCAAAAACTACACTCGACATACCCAAGGCACACATTGCTGTGCTTGGCAATGCAGGGATGATATGCAATAAAAATAAGACTAATGATAATAATAATTTCTGATTTAGCACAAGGCGAACGATTTTGGGAGAAGGGAAAGTCGATTAAATCGACCACAGTATGATACTGGTACTTTATTTTATCAATACGATAAGGATGAAAGGCAAAGCTAACTTCAATGGGATTTGAACTCAGAACATAAAGGGCTGTAACTCAATACCACAAAGCATGTTGTCAACGTTCTATCGATATTGCCAATCCACCCCCCACCCCCACCCCTAATAATAATAATAATAATAATAATTTACCCCACTCTGAGAAGTGCTATGAGCATAACCCAGAGTCAATGATAGAAAATTATCTGGTTAAGGTGGAGTGGGATTTCAGGATATAAACATAAAGAATTAGAACACAATAGGCCTGACTTGGTGGTTTTTGACATGAAAAAAGATCTTGCTTGATTATAGATCTAGCTTGCCCTTTTGACATAAGAGTGCAAGAAAAGGAAAAGGAGAAAATTATCCGATACTAGGATCTAAAGTGAGAACTGAAAAGGATTTGGGACTGTCATGAGATCAAGGTCATCCTCATCATCATAGGAGCACTAGGTATTGTCTCAAAGAGTTTTCAAGGATGGTTAAAGAACATTAGCCCAACCCCCTTTTATAGAACACTTCAAATACTTCCAATACGTCCTGAAATTTGAGGTTGCAGGTAGCAGCTTGATATTCATACAGGCAAATTTTCCGGTTAAATAACATCACTGATTGAGATATCAAATTCATGATAATAATAATTGTTTCTACTTTTGACACAAGGCCAGCAAATTACCCAGTACATTACTGGTACTTCATTTTATCGACCCCCGTAAGGATGAAAGGCAAAGTTAACCTCGGCGGGATTTGAATTCAGTCCATAAAGGGACGTAACTCTGTGCTGGAAAGCATGGCGTCTAACCCTCTACCGATACTGCCAACCCACCAACAATATTAGGCCATGTATATCCAATTTAGAATAGATACACTGTATCTTTGCGCATCCTAAAAAGCAACTAAAAGTGGTAGTGTCAGGAAGGGCATCTAGATGTAAAACCTCAAAGGATCCCATCCAACCCATACAAGCATGGAAAAGTTAACATAAAAACGATGATGAATGAGGATGATGAAAACAGAAACAATCCCTCTAATAATAGATGCACTGGAAATGATAAAAAAACAAGCACCTATACAGATACTTAATCAAACCCCCAGGACTTGCAAGTATATACAGCATACAGAAAATAGCACTACTGGAAACTGTACACACATATTATGAAGAGAACTGTCAAAACTGTAGAAACAACACCAAGGAACACAGATTTGTGCTCAGTAATGAGGTAATGACATACAATAAAAGTAAGACTAATGGCAATAATAATAATTGTTTCTACTTTTGGCACAAGGCCAGCAATTACCCCAGAGCATTACTGGTACTTTATTTTATCGATCCCGTAAGGATGAAAGGCAAAGTTAACCTCGGCGGGATTTGAACTCAGAACGCAAAGGGCCATAACTCTCTGCTGTAAAGCATGGTGTCTGGCGCTCTACCGATGCTGCCAATTCACTGCCCTTCACCTAATAATAATAATGATGATGATGATGATATTAAATTTCTAACATCAACACAAGGAATCATTTTAGTAGGGAAAGGAACCACCTGCTCTTCTATTATTCTTCCAATTACAACTAGAAAGCATTATAGAAACATAAACTGACCTCAGTGCATGACTGGTACATTATTTCAATGATCCTAGAAAGATGAAAGTTGACCATTACATGGCCAGACTATCAGAACCTATTACTGAGATGCTGAAAATATCTGACAAAGTAGAGCACACACTAGACCTGTGTATAGTCAATCACATAGTATAAGAAGAGATCAATTCAAATGACTTGTAGAGTAGTATCATCTAGAAAGAAACAACAGCAGAGGTATATCAAACTACATGACAGTCAGGTTATGAACTTAACAGAAACAATTATAATAGAGGTGTATGTGAAGGCATATACAATATGTTTATGTACAATAATCATATATATATATATATGTCTTGCTATGGCTGTTTTAAGTAAGACATCTATCTATCTAAGGCGGGTAAAATTCCCGAGATCCATGGACGAGTTCTCTCCAGCGGTCTCTGTCCCTCATTATCGCTGCCATGTCCTGCATCTCCAACAGACCAGTGTCTGTCCTTAGGGCATCAACATACGTCAACCTTGGTCTTCCTCTTCTAGTGTGTCCATGTAGCAAGACATATATGTTATTATACATAAATATATATTTTTTTAATGGCACTCTGTTGCTTACGATGAGTGTTCCAGTTGATATGATCAATGAAATAGCCTGTTCATGAAATTAACATACAAGTGATTGAGCATTCCACAGACACATAATCTTAACATAGTTTTTAGAGAGATTCAACCTGACACAGAATGTGATAAGGCTGGCCCTTCACAACATTAAATAAAGTGTCACCTTTATATACACCTCTATTACAAATCACATAATGTTACTGCTACTGTGAATAAAGAAACAGTTATAGGACAATTGATCAGGAAGAAAATTAACTTTAGATGTGATGCAGTTTGAGTTTGTACCAGAACAAGGATTTCTAATGCCCTCTTCCCAGTAAAACAACTATAGGAGTTCTAAGAAAAGATTTAGCCACTACATTGAACATTTGTGTACCTGAAAAGGTCTGGGTAGTTACTAAGAAAACTAGGCATACATAAAAAGCATAAAGAGCCATGCAAGCCATGTATAGATGCTGTCAACATGGTGCAAGTTAGCAACAAATTCAATGAGGAATTTAGCATGCAGATAGGTGTCCATCAGGTCTCAGTTCTCAACCCTGCCTCTTGTTTATTATAGTTTTCTAGACATAGCAGAGAAGTTTAAAACCAGCTGTCGATGGGAACTTCTATATGCTGATGCCCTAGTTCTCAAAGTTGAATTTATAAAAAAGAATTGGTGAAAAACTTGCAAATATGGAAGCAAAAACTATAATTATATGACACTAAAGATATCTAGGCAGTGACTGTGCTTGATATGCAGAAAAGAAATAGATAGAGATGCCAAACAGTGTACCTAATGTAAACTGAGTGAACAAGAGATGCAGTGGGATCACAGACAGAGAAGGAGGCCTTTATATATAACAGAAGCACAAGAGTAATTAGCAGTAAAAGCACTCAGAAAATAAATTCTTTTGAATGCTCTGAGTGCTCCCTAGAAAAACGTGATAGTTTTTGTTACTTCAGTGGCCAAGGGTGATGTTCCAAAAGTATTGTAGAGAGAGCATGAATAAGATGGAAAAAAAGTTTACAGAGCTATTACCTCCACTGATAAACAATGCTTCTCTCTCCAAGTGAAGTGTAGATTCTATGATATTTGTTCATGATATGCAATATCATATGGTAGCACATATGGGTATTGAATGCAAAGGATGTGCAAAGGCTGGAAATAATCATACCACTACAACCTGAGCTTATAAAAATAGGGTTCAACCAGTACATTAGTTATAAGGAGGCATATATGTGAATGTCTGGCCTATCTTTAAAAAAAAATGTCAGACTTCTTGAATTTTAAGAGATCTTACCCACCCACAGGCCCCGAAAGCAGTCTTGTTCTACTTGTAAAAGGTTCTGAGTACAATCATCAACAACATCATAATTACCACTAACATGTGGTTAGTGTTAGGAAGGGGAGCATCCAGCTGCCAAATTTGCAGTCACATCAGAGCAAGGTACAGTGTGGCCAATCCTGGTCAAACTTGACTCTCAATGCAGACGACCTGTCTGACCCATGCAAGTATGGAAAAATGGACGTTTAACGGTGATTATGATGATGATGATGATTACCAACATCATTACCATCACCACACTTATCATAACAACTAAACCAATACCATCATCATTACAATCACCATAAACATCATTATCATCAACGAGTTGCATAGACAAGCACCTGATAATTATAGATTAATTAGCACCTAATTATTTGCATTATGTATGTGTGTGTGCGCCAGTATACCTCAGTATACGGCAGTGATATCAAGCAATTTGAAGATTTCAAGTATCTTGGGTCCTGGATCATGGACTCTGAGAAGGATTTCATCACCAGAATGGCCCAAGAATAATCAGCTTGCAACAAGATGGATCGAGTTCGGCGCTCAAATCTTTCCAGCCACACCAAGATCAGACTCTTCCAAGTAACAATTCAACCAATCTTGCTATATGGGAGTGAAACATGGATGCTTTCATCCAAACAACAAAAGCACCTTGATGGCACTTACACTCGCCTGCTTCACCGCATTCAGCACATAAGCTGGCGACATCTGACTTTGAGAGAGATATATGCCAGCCTCCCATGCATATCTGTCGTTGTACATAAATGGAGAGTAAGATTTGCTGGCCACTGCCATCGTGCCACCTATGAGGCTGTGTCCCCATTATGGCTTTGAAAACCACTAGCAGTCACTAATAACAGGGGGCGCAAGCTCTCCTATCACGATGTCATCTCCAGAGATTCTGGTATTGAAATCCAGGACTTGGCAACAGCAATGAACAACAGACCCACGTGGAGATCAATTGTTAAGTCTATGTACTTATACATATATGCTTGCATGTCTATTTTCATTGCTTGCATGGTTGAGACAGGCTATGTTCTGAAACTAGACAGGTCAGATGACTGTGTCTTGCTAATATGTTCCATTCCTAATGTCAACCATTTCACAGCATGCACCAGATACATTTTATTGTGGCACTGCTACTATCACCTGACAGGGTAGACTGGGTACATTTTATTGTAGTACTGCCTCTATCACCTGACAGGGTGGACTGGATACATTTTATTGTGGAGCTGCCACTCTCACCTGCCAGGTGGACTGGGTACATTTTATTGTGGCACTGTTACTATCACCTGACAGGGTGGACTGGATACATTTTATTGTGGCACCAGATTTACCACTTTACACTGTGGTCTGGGTTTATTTTATTATGGTATCAGCACTACCACTTTACAGAGTGGGCTGAGTACATTTTATTGGAGTACCAGCTCTACCACTTTTCAACACTAGAGCTCGTGTCCTTAGCCAGGCTAGGAGAGCAGTGATAGAGAATGGGAAGATGAGAAGATTGGGGGAGCCTTAAAGAGAGTAAGTGACATATGGCAGTACGATATGGGGTGTGCCAGGGTTTCCATGTTGACATGGTTGGATGGGGACATGGGATTTCAGAGATGTGAGTAAGGAAATAGTAAGTGTTAAGTTGTGGGGGTGGTCTTGGAAAGAGAGAGTGGGTGAGCTGCATCGGCAGTACACTGTGGCAAGTTTTGGATAGGGATGAAAGAATCAAGATGTGAATGGGGTGAGGGGAAGGGGAGGGCAGATCATGTGTGTAAGGGGGAAGGCTAGATGAGTGAGAGGAAAACTAGGTGGGTGGGGGAAGACTAGGTTAGTAGGTGACAATTAAGATGGGGTAGTGGGAAGATCAAGTGTGCAAGGAGAAAGACTAAGTGGGGTTAGCTATCAAGAGAGAGGGAGATGGAAGGGGTTGGCAGGGGGCATTAATGTTGTTACATCTTTCTGCCTTTGGCTACCCTCCTGTCAAGTACATCGCATATTTCATTTCATTTTTCATTTTACATCCACTTTTCCCTGCTTGCAAGGGTGGGACGGGAACTGATTCTGGCTTGATTTCTACAGCTGGATGCCCTTCCTAACACCAACCTCATTTTCAGTGAGTGCTGGGTGCTTTTTTTTTGCCGTGGCACCTCCACGACCACTTTGCAGTGGAATGATATGGACCCCAGTCCCTATCATCTCATTTCTACAGCTGAGTAAACTGGAGCAATGTGAAATAAAGTGCCTTGCTCAAGGACACAACACATCACCCGGTCTGAGAAATGAACTCACAACCTTTCGATTGCAAGGCCAATGCTCTAACCACTAAGCCATGTGCCTCCATATATACATGTATATAAGCCGAGAAATATGTAACAAAAAATATCGATGGTATAATGATTTATTCAGCAATACTTTTGTGGTTTTCTCTAACTTCAAATTCTACGTAAATATTATGCTAAAATATCTGGAGTGATTATTTTACAATGATATAGTTTTTCTACATTTACTACATCATCATGGGTGGTTTTTGCTTTTGCATTCCATTGTGAACATTCCCAACAAACTTTTATACAAAAATATCTCCTACACATACATGCTTGCGCATGCACACACACATAAATGCACATATGTGCATCAACTGTTTTTCTCTGTGACTTAATTATACTTTTCCTTTTAATCTTACTTCTGTCTTATATTTTATTGCTCTCACTCTCTCTCCCTTCTTCTGCTCTCACCCTCTCTTTTTATTGCTCTGTCTCTCCTTTCACTGACTGTCTCTCCTTCCTCATTCTACTCTGAATTCTTATACAATGTTCTCTTGGTCTATCTCTTTCTTTCAACTATTCCCTATTTGTTATGTCTCCTTGCACATAGTTTTGATCACCCCCAAGTGTTTTAAATGAGAACATTAAAAAAAGAGAAACAATACCTTAACCCCAAAATATATCTCTATGGGGTAAAAGGGTAGACTAATAACATATCAAATTTTAGTGATTTTCAAGTAATAATCTGACTGAGTAAAAAAAATTTTAACCAGCCTACATGGTTTTTAAAAAATTGAAATCGACTGAGTGTACAAATGAACTAATAAAGAAAAATATTATTTTCTTCAAAATTACATCAGTGTTGAATATTAAATCATTTAGTTAATTGTGTGAAGAGACATACTGGTGTGAGACATGAGTAATTGTAAAAATCTACCTAAAGCTACAATATTAAATTGTTTCCATGTTTTTTAAGGCAAGCATTTCATTCAATGTGTATATGAAATAAAAATCTGTTATATTCTGGCGATGCCGCTACTGTTGTCGGCTAAAAAAAGCAAAATAGTTCCAGCATTTGAATAGCTGGAAGTAAACAAAATTTGAGAAACTTGTTGAAACTTTATAAAATAGACGAAATGGTAAAAAAATCATTGAGTTGTGAAACAAAAACTATTCTCTAAACAACACTTAAAATATTTTAAATATCAAAATATTAAAACTTCATAAATATATTCTCCACTCATGAGAAGTTCAAAACCACACCATCTAAAAATAATGTGTTGATTAACTGCCTTGGCTTATATACACAGGGTTGGAACTTTTGCCCATTTCTCAAAAAATATAGTTGGAGGTCAGCTTATATTTAAGTATATATGGTAATAAGTTTAGCTTCTTTGAGTAAACAAAGCTTTAATTCATTAAAAGCTTTTGGAATCTCCTCAGTTAGATAGAATGCCAATGCAGACAAATAGCAGGATTTTCAATGGAAATTTTCATCATTGCCATATCTCATAGTCAATATTATCTGACTTTTCTGCTAAATGCATTGGTATAAGTGGAAAAAAACAAAATTTATTGATAACGCCTTAACATTTACCTTTAGAAACCTCGGTTGTACCCAGTTCCAAATCTATCATTATGGTTTGCCGATTCAATTACAATCCATTTTCTTCAACAATATCCACTAAATAATCAAATAAGCATTTATAAAGTGCTTCACTTTTTCCATCCATTAATATATAAACTAGAGGAAAAGTTCTAAAATGTTCAAATCCAATAGTAACATGAATAGCATACAGTTGATAAAATATAGTCAGAACAATTTTGAAAGTGTCATCCATTACACCAAGTGATACCTAGGCTGACAGTTTCTCTATGTCAAATTTAGTGGTAAATATAAAAAAAAATCTATCTACTTTGATACCTGTGTATTTGACTGCAGAAGAAAAATGTGAAGCGTCTGTTAAAGAAAGAGTGGGAGCAGCAACAGCTTGCTCAATATAGAAATAAGCAGTTTAGTGAAATATTTTTGAAAGAAAAGTAGCAGATGGCAGCTTAGTGGTTAGACTTACTCAAAGGAATGCATTGTCAATATATGAGGAACCAACTAATTCAATTAATTTAAACCACAAATCAAACCTGTGGGTTTGAAGCTATATCACTTGCATAACACTGAATATAGTCTTACCTTTATAAGGGATTCATTACAAACTTTGGAAATTTCAATCTTTCAGAGTTACAACTTTTAGGGATTCTGACCTTTGGGGAATATGGCATTTAAGATTATATCTTTCAAGATGTGTGTATCTATATATATGGATGTGTATCTATATATATGTGTGTATCTATATATATGCGTGTATCTATATATATGTGTGTATCTATATATATATGGATGTGTATCTATATATATGTGTGTATCTATATATATGTGTGTATCTATATATATATGTGTGTATCTATATATATGTGTGTATCTATATATATGGATGTGTATCTATATATATGGATGTGTATCTATATATATGTGTGTATATATATATATGGATGTGTATCTATATATATGTGTGTGTGTATCTATATATATGGATGTGTATCTATATATATGTGTGTATCTATATATATGTGTGTATCTATATATGTGTGTGTATCTATATATGTGTGTATCTATACATGTGTGTATCTATATATATGTGTGTATCTATATATATGTGTGTATCTATATATGTGTGTATCTATATATATGGATGTGTATCTCTATATATATATGTGTGTATATATATATATGGATGTGTATCTATATATATGGATGTGTATCTATATATATGGATGTGTATCTATATATACATGTGTGTATCTATATATATATGTGTGTATCTATATATATGTGTGTATATATATATATGGAGGTGTATCTATATATATATGTGTGTATATATATATATGGATGTGTATCTATATATATGTGTGTATATATATATATGGATGTGTATCTATATATATGTGTGTGTATCTATATATATGTGTGTATCTATATATATGTGTGTGTATCTATATATATGTGTGTGTATCTATATATATGTGTGTATCTATATATATATATGTGTGTATCTATATGGATGTGTATATATATATATGTGTGTATCTATATATATGGATGTGTATCTATATATATATGTGTGTCTATATATATGGATGTGTATCTATATATATATGTGTGTATCTATATATATGTGTGTATCTATATATATGTGTGTATCTATATACATGTGTGTATCTATATATATGGATGTGTATCTATATATATGTGTGTATATATATATATATGTGTGTATCTATATATATGGATGTGTATCTATATATATGTGTGTATCTATATATATGTGTGTATCTATATATATGGATGTGTATCTATATATATATATATATGTGTGTATCTATATATATGTGTGTATATATATATATATATATATATATGTGTGTATATATATATATATATATATATATATGTGTGTGTATCTATATATATGGAAGTGTATCTATATATATGTGTGTATCTATATATATGTGTGTATATATATATATGGAGGTGTATCTATATATATGTGTGTATATATATATATGGATGTGTATCTATATATATGTGTGTATATATATATATGGATGTGTATCTATATATATGTGTGTGTATCTATATATATGTGTGTATATATATATATGTGTGTGTATCTATATATATGTGTGTGTATCTATATATATGTGTGTATCTATATATATATATGTGTGTATCTATATATATGGATGTGTATATATATATATGTGTGTATCTATATATATGTGTGTATATATATGTGTGTGTATCTATATATATGAATGTAATAATTGTTTCTACTTTAGGCACAAGGCCAGCAATTACCCAGTGCATTACTGGTACTTTATTTTATCGACCCCTGTAAGGATGAAAGGCAAAGTTAACCTTGGCGGGATTTGAACTCAGACTGTAAAGGGACGTAACTATGCTGGAAAGCATGGCGTCCGACTCTCTACCGATACTGCCAATCCACCGCATCATCATCATCATCATCATTTTAAAGCGGACGTAAAATGATGATGATGATATATTATTATCTGTGTATACATTAATGTTAGTGCTATATGTTATGTTGCATGAATCACTGCATGTGTGTGTATGCACTTATCCCCTCTATAAAACAATTCTCAGTACAAGTAGTTAACATTCACTATGTATCCTGATCTTGTTTAAGGATTTTCAATTCAGCCATCTTTTGTTTTGCTTGAAATTTGAAATCAATAAAGATAATGTGTTCATAACAGATATGTGGATGGATTGGGGGGGGTCTTAATTGAAAAATAGTTTTAAAACTGAAACTCCAATTTAAATCTTTAAAGCATCAATATTTTTTTATTATTGTGATGATGATCCATATACCATACAGTTTCTCCAGTTAGCTCCAGTCATCCATCTTCATTGCTATATTTCAAACCACTGACATACGCCATACAGTTTTTTTAATCATTGCAGGTCCACTGCCATACAACATCACACCACTAACACACTATACAGTCTCTTTAGTCACTATAGGCCCTCTACCATACAACATCACATCACTAACACACTATACAGTCTCTTTAGTCACTATAGGTCCTCTACCTTTACTACCATACAACATCACACCACTAACATACCACTAACACACCATACAGTCTCTTTAGTCACTATAGGTCCCCTACCTTGACTACTATACAACATCACACCACTAACATACCACTAACACACCATACAGTCTCTTTAGTCACTATAGGTCCCCTACCTTTACTACTATACAACATCACACCACTAACACACCATACAGTCTCTTTAGTCACTATAGGTCCCCTACCTTGACTACTATACAACATCACACCACTAACACACCACTAACACACCATACAGTCTCTTTAGTCACTATAGGTCCCCTACCTTGACTACTATACAACATCACACCACTAACATACCACTAACACACCATACAGTTTCTTTAGTTACTATAAGTCCTCTACCTTTACTACCATACAACATCATACCACTAACACACTATACAGTCTCTTTAGTCACTATAGGTCCCCTACCTTTACTACCATACAACATCATACTACTAACACACCATACAGTCTCTTTAGTCCCTATAGGTCCCCTACCTTTACTACTATACAACATCACACCACTAACACACCATACAGTCTCTCTAGTCACTGCAGGTTGTCTGCCTTTACCATCATACATCTGACACACCAAACAGATTTTTTAATCACTGCGGGTCCTTTGTTTTCACTGCCATACAACATAACACCCTTGACACACCATACCTTCTCATTAGTCACGACAAGAAGTCCACTATTTTTTCTGTTTGTCTATACACTTTAATGCTAAAATACTTTACAAGTGACCACATGGTTACTGTCTGACCACACAATCTACAACTAATCCAAATGTCTGGCAATGTTCTAGGAAGGTAAAGAATCTGACATTATGAATGTTTTCATTAGATCAACACAATTTCATGTTTTGTCAGAAACTATAGAAAACTTATCAAAGATTAATGCAGAAAGAAATCTGTAGGGAAATAACAATCAATGTCTTGCTTGCTAAACAATATATCTTCACTACGTATTAATCTCATCATGCTAAGTGGTTAATAACTGGCAGCAGACATATATTAATCTATAAAACCAACTGATGGATATATATTTAGTGGCCAGTGTTGCTAAGCAGCAGCTTGGTGAAACTCCAGAGAATGTAACTTCTATGCAAACAACATTTAGTGGACAAAATTACTAGTAAATGTCATTATATCATATTTATTGCCAGCTATTTAATGACATTAGTTGGTTGATATAAATGACACTTCTCACTCACAATATATTCTCCAATGGCAGGATTAACAATCTCTAGCATTCATTCTCTTATGACAATCAATCATTCATATAATTGTTTCTACTTTTGGCACAAGGCCAGCAATTACCCAGTGTATTACTGGAACTTTATTTTATCGACCCCGTCAGGATGAAAGGCAAAGTTAACCTCGGCGGGATTTGAGACAATCATTCATATAATATTGTGAAATCTAAATGTTCAAATCTAAGCTTCTTTTTTGGAGAGTCAAAAATTATTTCAGCTTTGATCGGTTGCTTACTCTACAAAGCTCAATAAATCTTTACACTGGAGAACTTACTGTTCAAATATTTGGGATACTGCTACTGATGCAGCTACACAAACATCAGTTAAAATTCAAGAAAAATCTTCATTGGAGTACTACTCAAATAGATGGGACAGTACTGTTGTTGCTGTACAAACACCCACACTCAACAGCAAATCCAAAAGGTCATTGAAATAATTGTTTCTACTTTAGGCACAAAGCCAGCAATTACCTAGTGCATTACTAGTACTTTATTGAAATAATGGTCAATGACTCACTGGTCAGTGCTAGAGTAAGAAACCAACATTATACATCTACATTTAAGGAGGCTTGAACACCGAATCTATAATTCATTTAGCCAACACTTTAATAATTAGTTGCTATATAATGAACACTATAAATATGTCATGTTCTATACAAGAAGGTCAACAAACCTTTATCTAATTCAGTAATTTCTCACTGCTCCTCCCCAAACATTTCTCAGACTATAATCATTGGCTTTATAATTCCTCTATTCAAGAATATAGATCATAATGGCAGACGCATAAATATATTTCCTCTTTCTTTACCGGTAATACATACACACATATGTATATCTATGTGTACATTACACCACCATTACTAACAAAAACAGTACCAGTAGCAGCAGTAAAAATATTGCTATAGCCACCATTACTACTATCAACAAGATAAATAACAATAACAACATTGAAAGCAACAAGAAAAAAAAAGCAACATTACAAATACTACTGCCATTACCAATCTCAACAGAATAACAACAATAACATTAAAAAAATACATCACAAACAATAGTTCATAAGGCATAAACACAACCACTGTAACCAAAAATACTTAATTGTTCTCCCCTGACACAAAAGACCTCACAAAAACTGACCAATAAACTAGAGGAATTCTCAAAAGTAGTTCTTATTTTAAGTAATTATTTCCACACTCTATATAAATAGACTAAAGTGTATTTAATAGGTTTCTTATTTGATCAATTCTGATAATGGAACAAGTGTTCCCTGGAGAATGTAAAATGCATTTATGGTTTCCATGAAATGTTTTCTGCATTGGATTGTGTATTGTATAAAGCATTTTTTTAAACTTTTTATCTTGAAAATGCACAGCTTCAAATTTGGTCTTCTTGGTTAATAGTGAATGAATGGTAGGAAGAGATATGCCACAGAATCTGTTTAATATTCTCCATTAGATGGTGAGCTAATGATGGTGGTGTATTGGTGTTGGTGGTGATTGTGTGTTGATGAGAGGTGATAGTGTCATATTGATAGTGGTGTTGTGTTGGCAGTGGTGGTGTTGTATTGACAGTGGTGATATGATGGCAGTGGAGGTGTGATAGCAGTGATGTTGTGATAGTACTAGTGGTATTATAATGAGAGTGCTGTGATGACAGTGGAGTTGTTATGGCAGTGATGATGTGATAGCAGAGGTGTTGTGTGATGGCAGTGGTGTTGTAATGACAGTAGTGGTGTTGTATTGATAGTAGTATTGGGATGCCACAGTGTTATGATAGCAATAGTGTTGTGATGGTAGTGGTGGTGTGATGGTAGTGGTTGTGTTGTATTGATAGTGCTGTTGTGAAAGCAGCAGTGGTATGATGGCAGTGGTGGTGATGATGGCAGTGGTGGTGATGATGGCAGTGGTGGTGGTGATGGCAGTGGTGGTGATGATGGCAGTGGTGGTGATGGCATTGATTTTATCATGCTATTGTGATGGTGCATTGGCTGAAACAATTTACCACTGGGTTAACCCTTTAGCATTCACATTACTCTATATATACTATTATATTTTCATGGTAAATGCTTTATCTCACATAATTATCTCACATAATATCGAATCTATGAGATTTTGAAAGTATTTATTTTGAGAATAATACCTTAACATCAGTTTGAGTGACCAGTTACAGCCAGTTTCAACAGAAGGTAGAGAATTCTGGCCGGTTTGAACATTAAAGGGTTAAACATCCAACACTATCTTGTCTCATCCTCACTATAATTCAAAGTTTAACTACTTTACATTTGAACCAGCATGCGAACCTGAGCCAATGTGGAACCTTCATGTGGTCATTCAACCTGTTAGAAATAGCAGCCAGATCTCCCTCAAATTACACTTTAGAACAACTTTAGAAAAGAACATTCATAATGTAGTCCTGGCTTCCTTGTGCATGGGGAAAAGGCGGTACGTTCACATGTGGAGCCTTTAATCATAGATCTGTTCAATCAAGGCTGACCAAAACAACAAAAAACTTTACATTTAATCTCTATTGCCAACAAACATGCAGCAGCCATAACTGTCTCTCTTCCATTACTCACTCTCCCACTTCACACCAATGACTATTTCTCCTATC
The DNA here is from genome assembly GCA_964016885.1 of Eledone cirrhosa. Classification (NCBI taxonomy): domain Eukaryota; kingdom Metazoa; phylum Mollusca; class Cephalopoda; order Octopoda; family Eledonidae; genus Eledone; species Eledone cirrhosa. The sequence continues at coordinate 235,658,166 of OZ024740.1, read as the reverse complement.
ATACTCTGTTCTTTCAACTTCTCACTTTCCTTTTTCTGTCAATGATCTCTCTTCTATTCAGCTTCTTGGTCCCATTTCCTTGAACAAACAGAGACAACATAAAGTAGTTAGGACTTTTTAGTCTTTCAAGGTACAAAACAACCTCACTTATGTTGCTACCATGATACAATGTACCCATTACACCCAATAAAGTGGTTGGTGAATAAATGGAGATGATAAAGTGTCAAGAGGACTATTTTGTCTTGCTGAAGGCATGCCAACTCTGATGCTGGTGCCACAATAAAATGCATCCAATATACTCTCTGTGGAGTGATTAGAGTTTAAAATGGCATCCAGCCATGATAACTGTACTAAAAAGTTAGTTGAGGTCACTCTGTAACTCTGAATAAAATCTTATTTGAATCATGACAACTTGTTCAACCCATGCCAGCATGGAAAGTAGATTTCAGAAGATGAAGTTGAGGATGATAGTGGTGGTAGTATTGGCATAGGAACTATGGTGGTGATGATAATGATCTCTAGAGTAAACAAGATAAACAAAGAAATAATACCCAAGTTTATTCAATCAACAACATTCTGCCCCACATTTATTGAACATATGCCAAATTCAAAAGTAATCAATAATCTGCAATCATCAATACTTATCAATCGTTTTTAGCAGAGAGTGTAGATTGATGGACTAAATATATAACAGCCTTTAGTTGTTTCTCTCTGTTGAACTCTCTTGTAGAACTCAGATTTCTTTTCAACCCACTAGCATTGATAAAACAAGTACCAGTAATATTCCCCTTTCAACACACACACACACACACACACACACACACAAAATAAAATAAAATAGTGAGAGAAGGGATGCACTGTATCTAAATAGAAGATGGGATGGTCACAGCCAAACACCTTTGGTCATAAATATGCTGGATCAAGGCTGACCTTGAGGTGAAACAACAACAACATAGCAGTTTACATTACTAACCAAAACCATTCTCTATATCAAGAGCCTGCAACAGGTGGCTCGCAGGCCACAATCAGGCCCGCCAGACCAGTCAGAGTGGCACGCGATGACCATTTTAAATTTTTACCTTGTAGGCTTATTTAGAATTTTTTTCAGAACTGTAATATAATTTTCTGTTAGTTGACCTATACTAAAGGGCTTCACTGATAAGGTTATGTGTGTTATAATTTCCCAGTTCCATGTTATGGAAAGAAGTTGTGGTGAATCTTTGGAATAGTGCTTAATAAATATTAATGGCCCTAATAGTTGTTCTAATGTTCAAAAGTGGCCCGCAAATGGAATATGTTTCACACCCCTGCTCTATATGATTACAAACATGTTCAAAACTCAACATTCATATGATCAAGAAATTTTTTACATTTTTTAAGACTCAGTTAAGTCGTTAAATTGAGACAGCAAAGTGGCTGAATCACTTGAACATCAAATGTAATGCTTTGCAGTAGTAATTCTAGCTCTCTGTGTTCTGAGTTCAAATCCTGCTGAGGTCAACTTTGTCTTTCATCCTTTCAAGATTATAAAAAAAGTATCAAACCAGTAATAGGGTTGATTCTTCTTCTATATCACATTTTCACTTCCTCTCAATCACTTTCTCTCTGTTGATGGAAGAAATTGGCTATGTTTAGACCTCTAGAGGGATGTGTTCTGCTAGGTCGATTTAAAATGCCCAAGAAATGTCAAATGTCAATACAACACCCCTATGACTCTATTACAAGTTACAGGTTCGTACATACATAAGTTGTAAAAAAATGTCCTTTTTTGCTGGTCCTCTGTGACTGGTGAGAGAAAGTTATCCTCAGACAGCAGCATTAGTCCATGTGTTTATAACAAACTGAACAGATGTCAGTGTTAAATGGAACAAAATATTAAGTCTACAACTCAAGATTAACACTGCCCCTGTAATGGACTGCTACTTAGTTTCTATTTACCAAATTTCCCTCAATGTTTTGATTGAGTTGAGGGTATGATAGAATATACTTGTCTTATGTCATGGGATAAAACCTGAAACAATATACTTGGGAAACAAACTTCTTTATAACCAGCAGCAGTGGAACTGGATGGGGGAAGGGGTCCCCCCTCCCCATATTAATATTTTTCTCCCCAAACTACCAAAACCCACATCTATTTGTATATGTGCTACAATTTATGTACATGTTATATTTATCACATAACAAAGTTTTTAATATCTTGGTTGATATTTGATAATAACAGCTAAGCTAATCACTACAACTAAATTGACCAAATTTGCCTGCCCTCCCCAATTAAGAAATGCTTCCATCGTCCCTGATAATAGAACCATATTTGCATCCATCTCCCATTTTCTTTCTCTCTCTCTCTTTCTTTCTTTCTTTTAATTGAATTGATTCTACAAAAGGCTTCCAGGAGCCAGGAAATGGTGTTCAACTAGGCAACTGGTTAAATCTACCATCCAATTTAGAACAACTGAAAGGTAAAAATCTGCAATTGGCCATTGTTTTGGCACTATGCCCCTTGGCACTAGAGGTGAATATGTTTGCTTGTTTATTTGTAATTCAATAAAAAGGTCGATCAATGTGATATGGTAGAGTTTTTTCTGTATCAATGTTTTACGGTGTCAGGTTGAATGAATGGCCAACAGATTTTGGTAAAGGTGCCAATAGCTAATCACTTCTATTGTAATATTTGGCACTGAAAATCTAATTAGTTCTTCATCAATCATCACCACCATCATCATCATCATCATCATCATCATTATTATTATTATTGTTATTACATTCCTCATTATCATTATTCTCATCATCATCATTGCATTCACTTTCAGCATTGTTGTCATCAGTGTTATCACTATCAACAAAATTATCACTGACATAACTATTAGCATCATCATCATTTTGTTGCTGTTATTGGTGGTGGTGGAGATGGGGACATTAGTGTTTTGATACACACACACACACATATATTATATATATATATATATAAAGTGAGATGCGTATATGTGTGTGTGTATGTGTTTGCTTGCAGGTGGCGTATATATCTACACAAATTTATTATTATACTATAGTTAACATTGATTACTGTTCAATATTTACCCTACTTGGCATTTGTTCTTCATATTATGTTGTTTGTAATAAATGTGTGTATGTATGTGTGTATATATATATATGTGTGTGTGTGTGTGTGCATAAACAAACACACACGCACACACATACACACATATAAGTCTGTCAGTAGTAAAGTGAGCACGAACATAATTCAGTGAGCCAAGAAATTTTAAAATTACACCTGCAATGATGAGAGACAAAGAAACCATTATGTTAATGGTTAATTTTGGTCAAGAATTTAATTAAATTGCTGAGGGAAGGGAATCTGATTTTAAAAGACTCTGAGCTAAATTTATAGTTGAGCTAAGTCCAAATTTTCAAGTAATCTGTTAAAAACATAATACATATACACTTTAGGATTTTTATTCTTCTCTAAGTATAAATATTTCTCTCTCTTGATTATTATTATCACTGTATAACTTAGACAACAGTGATGATAATAATACAAAAAACATTGGGGTGCCATCGACAAGCTATCTCTAGTGTGGAAATCTAGACTTCTAGACAACATGAAAAGGACCCTCTTTCAAGCAACTGTTACCTCTGTTTAATTGTATGGCTGCTCAGCATGGACCCTTACTTATAAACTGGAAAGAAGATTTGATGGAGCTTACACTTACAGGCAAATAGAGGCTTTAAATGTCACTTGGAGAGATCGTCTGACCAATGAGCGACTGTATGGTAACCTTCGTCCGGTATCTGACATCATCAATGAGCGTAGAGTCAGATATGCAGGACATTGCTGGAGGGCTAAAGATGAAATTGTTAGTGAAGTTCTTTTGTGGGAGCCTACACAAGCAAGAAGTAACAGAAGATGTCAAGCCAACATCTATATCAAGCAGGTTTGTGATGACATAAACTGCAACACTTAGGACCTCCTGAATATGATGAACAATAGAATTGGATGGTGACAGAAAGTCAAGGGAATCTGTGCAAGTATTACCTATTGATAATTTGGACAAATGATTTGCAGTATTTATTTCAGCTCTTTACTTTCTGAGTTCAAACCCTGCTGGAGTTGATAAAATAAAGTACCAACCAAGTACTGGGTTGGTTTAAATTGACTTTCCTCTTCCCTACAAATCCCTGGCCTTGTGCTTACATTAGAAACCATTATCATTGTATAATAATGGAGGCACATGGCTTAGTGGTTAGAGCATTGGCCTTGCAATCGAAAGGTTGTGAGTTCAATTCTCAGACCAGGTGATATGTTGTTTCCTTGAGCAAGACACTTTATTTCACATTGCTCCAGTTTACTCAGCTCTAGAAATGAGATGATAGGGACTGGGGTCCCTATCATTCCACTGTAAAGTGGTCATGGAGGTGCCACGGCAAAAAAGCACCCAGCACTCACTGTAAATGAGGTTGGTGTTAGGAAAGGCATCCAGCTGTAGAAATCAAGCCAGAATCAGTTCCCGTCCCCGCCTTGCAAGCAGGGAAAAGTGGACATAAAATGATGAGGATGATGAATCTCAGTGTAGAGTAATTGTAGTGGAAGATCTGTGGGAATATTCAATTAAGTAAAAGGTAGTGAAAAGGTTGGGGATCGCTGCACTAGAGCAATGTATATAACACATCTGTTTACTTCAGTTTTACTGTTTAACAGGAAACATGTTCCACTTTCTACTTCACGGTTGACTGGTCAATGGTTGGAAGCTCATTATTCAGGTGTAAAAAATGTTTGTTCCATCAACTGATGGTGATGATGATGATGATGATGATGATGGTGGTGGTGGTGGTGATGATGATGATGATGGTGGTGGTGATGGTGATGATTATGATGATGACGTGTAGGAGGGGGAGGAAATAAGTTATCACACCCCATACATGCATGAGAAAAGTAAAAAAACAAACAGCAATATATGTTTACACACACACACACACACGTATGCATACACACATATATACGCATACACACATATATATATATATATGAACTCTTTTAAAGGCACTCAGGGGCAGGTGATTGTGTTAAGCCAGACAACAGGTTAAGTCTACCTTACCCCATATAGATGCATATAAGTGTGAACATAAGAATGGATATTGTCACAGATCAAATGGTACTGTTGTAAATACACTGAAGTGTCAAAATTCAAATCCTACAGAGGTCTCTTTTTATGTTGGCTTTGTGTATATCTGCACGGAAATCACTCTGAAAAGTTTAACTACAATGCTACTTTGTCTGCCTATCGCTAATGTTATTATGAAATATTATAGTTGTAATGTTATTTTCATATATATAACCCTTTCATTACCATGTTTCTAATGAAATATACTACTCTTTTACCTGTTTCAGCTGATTGGCTGAGGCCATGCTGGGGCATCACCATTCACTTGCTCAAGACACACAGAGGGATCTAACTCAAAACCTCATGATCGTGAAGTGAACTTCTTAACCATTTGGCCATATCTAAATCCACCTATATTTTTCAATTAATTTTGAAAATAATCGAAAATTTTGAAGAATTTAATAAAATAACTAAGTTTTTCATTAGTGAGCTTATATTTAAAACATTATTTAAAATGAAAATCTAAAATAAAATTATAATAAAAGGATAAACTTTTTAAAATGATCAATTTCATATCATAAATTCAGGGCAGTTTCAGGCAGTTTGGTATCAAAAGAGTTAAGACAAATATTGGAGAAGAAAAATAAAATAGTGTCTGCCTATTGTTTACAGGATTGTACTGAGCTCTTAATTCTATTTATCTATTCATCTGCACATATATTATATGCATGCAATATATGTATGTTTGTATGTTTGTATGGATGGATGGATGGAAAGTTAGCCTGTTGTGTGTAGGTGTGTATATACATGTGTGTTTATGTTTATGTTGTCCCCTTTTATGTTCCATAACTTAGCAGTTCAACAAATAAAGACTGATATAATTCCTGGAGTCAAAATGATAGATTAAAAACTTTAAAGGCAGAACTCTAGCATAGCTACAGTCTAATGACTGAAATTAGTAAAAGAATACAGGATATACATACATATAATGTCTACACACATATGTATACATAATGTATACACACACACACATATCATCATTGTTTTAACGTATGCTTTCCCTGCTAGCAAGAGTTAAACAGGTCTACACAGACCAAGTCAGTACTGAAGTGGAGTCACAGATCTCCCAGGCTAGCCAAAGATCTGTGTCTTGCTTAAGTACGGTCTTATGTTCCACCATGTACACAGTTGTCATGCCCTTGACACAACTGAGGGTCCTCCCAGCCCTTTATTTGACAAGATTTCTACAGCTGGATGCCCTTCTTATCACCAACCACTTTACAGCATGTATGGGTGCATTTATTGTATATATCACACACACACATACATATATATGTATATATATAAAACACTTAACCTCCATTTTCCCTGATAGCAAGAGACATATATATATATATATATATATATATATATATATATATATATATATATATACACACAGAGAGTTCCAAAAAATATATACATACTTCAACGGCATTCTAATAAATATGTGTATACATTTTTTGGAACATCCTGTGTGTATATATATATATATATATACAAATATAATTTCAGCGAGATCGAATTTCGGCTGTGGTCGAAAACAAAGCGAAATGCAATATCCGAGTTATGCTGGCAAGCGCTCCATGGACCAAATAAAGACCAGAGCAATAAACATAGGTTATAAAGGCCAAACAAACTGAGATGGCAGTCAAGAAGCCCTCAACCACCTAAGCCAAAAAGACAAGGCAAGCCAAACAGGTCAAACAAAATAATTGAATATTTACCTGGACCCCTGGAAAAGATGGTATAATCCAGTAAAGGGTTTCTGCGTCACCTAAATTAATTTATACTGCCTGCTTAAATAATAAGCTTTTGGTG
>OZ024740.1:235638707-235646207 GCA_964016885.1 Eledone cirrhosa | reverse complement strand
AAATTAAGCAAAGTCTGCAATTTTTTAACAAGTGAATTATAGTACAGCTCTATTGACAATGCCGCAGATTATAATCTCTGGTAATTGTCAGAGGGCATTAGGATCCTTGGTTCCTGAGTTTCTAAATAAATTACAAGGATTAGCTAAAATGTTCATAGGCTGACCAAGATACTCTCATGCAATGACCAAATGAGGTTTATTTTTCGACATATTCCCTGGAAAGAAACAATGCAGTTATTAATAAGAAAAGCAAAATTTCACAGCTCTAGCATCAATCCTTCATAGTCAGCCTATGAACTTTTCAGCTGACCCTCATAGGTAGGAAGTAGAATTTTCCCTGCTCCTTGACCTAAATGAATAAAGGTGCTGATGGTAACAACTCTTGAAAATATTTATGGTGGGGCCCCATTCATTGCTATCCAGATGTGCTATGGATGTACAGTATGTTACACTTTTGAAAGGGCAGGTAGAGGGATTTTGTCAGTAGTGTAAATGATCATATGTATAAGTTATATATGTGAAACTCTGAATAACAATGGTGTGAACATTTAACTATTAATACACACATACAATGATAAACATTGATTGCCAGATAAATTAACTATGGAGATATAAAAGATATAGAAGCGAAAATCAATCAAAACCAAACAGTTGAGTGTGTTTTATTATTATTTCTGGCAAAGGGCAGTGGATTGGCAGAATCGGTAGAGGGTCGGACGCCATGCTTTCCAGCATAGTTACGTCCCTTTTCGATCTGAGTTCAAATTCCGCCGAGGTTGACTTTGCCTTTCATCCTTACGGGATCGATAAAATAAAGTACCAGTAATGCACTGGGTAATTGCTGGCCTTGTGCCTAAAGTAGAAACAATTATTATTTCTGGCAATATTATAACAATATGACCCTCTCCAAATATAACAATATATATATATATAAGTTTTGTATATAATGCACACACACACATATCATCATCATCATCCTCAGGGAAGCCAACTTCCGGGTCAAAGTTCTCACCATAGAAGCTAGAGGCTTTGTGGGCAAATCAGTCTACAATCTTATGAAACAAATCTCAGCCTCTGAGAAGAACAGGACCAAAACCTTAAAGGCAATATTAGCGGCTGTATTGAGGAATTCCAAATGGATCTGGTCGAGGAGGAACAAAGACAATCTCCATAGTATTTGAGGGCATTATGTTTGTATTTTAATCTTTATATATATAAAAGCGAGGATGTGTGTGTGTCTGTGTACAACTTTGGATACTTAAGGCTTTTTACCAACCGAATTTGACCAAATTTTCTGTGCCCGTTGCACAGGTCGCTAAGATGGTCACATCACAAACATGTTTCCAATCGACCCACGTTGAGCAATAAACAATCGATATCAAAATTATCGGTAGCAAAATTGATGTAAAGGAGATAACCAACTTTATTGACAATCCTTATAAAAAAGGGAGATAACCAACTTTATTGACAATCCTTATAAAGAGAGTGAGATATGGAGACCTTCGTTTTCAATTTTAAAACAACAATCATCGTCGGACGAAATTTCAGAAATATAAACATCAGATTCATTTGAAGATAAATCACTAATATTATCGTTTGTTTCTTGTTTATTCTTTGTTGCATTTTCAAAGTTGAAAACACACGTTGTTTTAACTTGTTTCACTATATTAAGTGTTAATTTTCGCGTTAAGGGCCTAATCTCGCAGCAGTCTCGAATTGATGAGACTTTGATGATGGTTTGTTTATTTTTAGAACAATCGTTATGGGACTTTCCATTCAAACCATTGGGACCTACAACTTTTACATTTTTAAAACTTTCATAAGCCATGTTGATACAAAAAAAAATTTGTTGCACTTTCAAAGTTAAAAAAACACTTGTTTTAACTTGTTTCACTATATTAAGTGTTAATTTTCGCGGTAAGGGCCTAATCTCGCAGTAGTCATGAATTGACGAGATTTCGATGATGGTTTGTTTATTTTTAGAACAATCCTTATGGGACTTTCCATTCAAACCATTGGGACCTACAGCTTTTACATTTTTAAAGTAATTTCGTCCACATTTGAGGCAGGCATTATCTATGCTTCCAGTTGTATTCGTACACATCAAACTTTTTTGACAAGGAAGGAACATACTGAACATGATTCTTCCTGGATGTCCACGGATATATAAATCTATTGACACTGTATGTGATCCACAGGATGCAGTCAACTATCCAGTTGAATTTCTAAATTCTTTAAATCCTCCTGGTTTACCTCCTAATACATTGGTTCTGAAAGAGGGAACGCCAGTTATTTTGCTGAGAAATATCACTCCTCCAAAACTATGCAATGGTACACGCCTTGTGGTTAAAAAACTTAGTATTGATGCTACCATTCTATCCGGATGTGGAAAAGGCGAGGATATGATAATAACAAAAATTAGCCTAACTACATCAGGCGTGGATACTCCCTTCTCCTTTCGCCGAACCCAATTTCCCCTTCGTGTTGCCTTTGCGATGTCCATAAACAAGTCGCAAGGTCAAACTCTGTCCGTCACTGGAATTCACTTGGATGAACCTTGCTTTTAGCACGGACAATTCTACATTGCCTGCTCACGAGTTGGCAGTCGAGATAATCTCTTTGCATTTGTTCCGAAAAGAAAAACAAAGAATATCGTCTATCCTGAAGTGCTTTAGTGTCAACAAAAAAACTTATTACAGCTCTGCTTTGACTTCACCTCACTCATTACAAAACATACCAATGAATATGTCATGCAGGATATTTTGGATTATAAGTTCAAAATTTAACCATACACAGCAAACGATGCTCTCAAAGAATAGATTTTCTCTTATTCTACTCTCATTGTTTTTTTTTGTTTGTATACAACTCTGCTTTCATTACAACTTTTTGTACTTTAGCAAAACTGCCTGTTTTTTTTACAGATTTGCAATGTGTATTGTCTTTAATCATTTGTATAACTACATCCTGTTCAGTGTTTTCCTTCATTCTCAACATAGTTTACAAAGATTGCACTAAATATTCGTTTGCGTTAATTATTGAAGACTTCTGCTTATTTTGACAGGTTGGGGACAAATAATGTTCTTCTTTTACTTCCTAGCTGTATATTCTTAGCATAATTTCAAACCCCGAGCAACGCCGGGTAAATCTGCTAGTGTACACTAAAGGAAGTAACTGTGAGGAAGTCATGGTTGTTGAATTGCTGGCAGCAGTGATACTGTCTCACTGCTGCCATGACTACCAATGTTATTTTTCCAAATCCAAAATGCATTTAAATATAAGTTTGAAAGGAGAGGCAACAGAGAGGAGTTCCAGCTAGATCTTGTCAACAAAATCTATATACAGTTTAAATGTGCAAGTCCCCAAAATCCAAGTGGCTAAAAAATGTCAGCAGAAGGGCATGCAGGAGTCATGACTTGGATGTGGCCCACCCTCCTTAGAGTGTAAGAAGTTAAGGGCCGAAATACTTGCATTAGGTGGCGGATCTTTTGAAAGCTTTCTGCTGCCCAGGTCTCCTGGGAGTTTCTTAACACTATCATCTTACATCATCATCAGCGTTAAACGTCCAGTTCTCCATGCTCACATGAGTTAGATGAGTTGTCCCTTTGTGAAACAAGTCAGATCAAATGAACATGTCTTGCTTATACAAAACTGTTTCTGGCTCGATTTCTACAGCTGGATGACTCTCCCAACGCCAACCACATTTACACAGTAAACTGGGTGCTTTCTGTTGTAACATCTACATGACCACTTTACAGTGTGGACTGGACACTTTTTCTCATGCCACCATCATCAACACTTCATAGTGTTGTCTGTGAGCTTTTTGTCAAGTCACCAGTATGGCTACCTAACAGGGCATACTAGATACTCTTTGTTGTGTCACCAACCTGACCACTCCAGAAGGTAGACCAGACACATCTGTTGTGCCACTAACACAACCATTTTACAGGGTGGACTGGGTGCTTCCTTTATGTCACCATCATGACCACCTTACAGGATGGACTGGATGCTTATTTGTCATATCACCAGCATGACCACCTTGTAGGGAGGACTAGGTGCTCTTTTGTCATGACACTAACACGAGCACCTTAGATAATAGTCTAGGGGTTTTTGTTGTGTCATCAGCATAATTACCTTACAGGGTGAACTTAGAGCTTTAGAGCCATTTCAGTAGCATTGTGGTGGAGCGTGTTCAGCTTTCCATGCTTGTATATGCATGGGTTGGTCAAAATAGGTGCATCAGATGTGGAAAGTGGGTGTGAGGTGGTGTGTGTATGTAGGGTTGGGATTGGAGAGGTAGGTCTAGGATGGGGTACTTAGCTGGTGAAGGGTGGAGTGTTAAGACATCGAAGGGGGACAGGAGTAGTGATGCATACTAGAAACTACTAGATGTTTGCTTCAACCCCTGCATATGGAAAGGTAGGTCTTCTGCAGTTCTGCATAATGCCATAGATCTCACTACCATATATATATATATATATATATATATATATATATATATATATATGTGTGTATGTATATATATACACACACACATATATATATACACACTCACACAGACACACACATATATATATACACACACACACACACATATATATATATACACACACACACACAGACACATATATATATATACACACTCACACACACACACACATATATATATACACACACACACACATATATACACTCACACACACACACACACACACACACACACACACACACACACATATATATATATATATATATATATATATATATATATATATATATATAAGGGCATCCAGCTGTAAAAATCAAGCCAAAATCGGTTCTGTATGAGCAAGACATGGTCACCCAGCCTAGCATTGCCCACAACAGGACAACCCGTCTAACCCATACTAGCATAGAAGAATGGACTTAAAATGGTGGTGATGATGATGTCTTGTATACTGGAGGTATGGTCAAATTTGGATCTTGAAACCTTTGGGGGTGCCTTTGTCCTGTGTATGAACAAAATATAATTTGTGTGTGTGTATGTGTGTTTGTGTGAATGTGTTTGTGTGCGTTTGTTTGTGTGTGTGTGTATATGTGTTTGTGTGTGTGTGTATATGTGTTTGTGTGTGTGTGTATTTGTGTGTGTGTGTATGTGTGTTTGAATGAATGACTACCATACACTGTGTCTGATGCGAAGGAGTGTTATCAATGCAGCCTGTTTTCAGTTATTATGACCAAGTGAGTGAAACTCCTTGTTCAACACTATAGTTTACTAATGAAAGCCCAGCTAATTAGCAAAGTTCACTTAATGACTCATCTTCCCCAGTTAATTTACAGTAATTTATATTCTTTGCTTTGCTGGCAAATGGGCAGGAGAGAGAGAGAGAGAGAGAGAGAGAGAGAGAGAGAGAGAGAGAGAGAGAGAGAGAGAGAGAGAGAGAGAGAGAGAGAGAGAGATCCAGAGGGAGGGAAGACTTTTCACAATATTTTGTCTATAACAGCCATATTTGATGATGTTACTTTATTTTAAAATAAAATAAAATAAAAAATCAGTGAGTGTTGGAGACAGGGAAATAGATTAATTATTGGCTTGATATACTGGGTAATGGTGCTGGGATGGGATGCACCAGTATTGATTCCTTTGTCAACTAGTAGTGGTAATGGTGGTGGTGGTGATGGTGGTGTTGGTGTTGGTGGTGATGGTGGTGGTGATGGCGGTGGTGATGATGTGGTTGTGGTGTTGTTATTGGTGGCAGTGGTGGTGGTGGTACCTATGAATCTATTGGAGGTGGAGCTGGTATCAACAAGGATTTGTGAAATCTTTCTCTACACCCAACACATGCACACACACACACACACACATACTCCCAAGCATACATGTCCATATAACATTTCTTTTACTTTCTTTCGCTATTGCTCTTCCCATCTCTGGCCATCTCCACACACCTTCCCTCAAACTGGTTGAGATTGGAAAGTATTGATGGTAGTCATAAGGTGGTGGTGGCAGTGGTGGCGGAGGTGGAGGCGGTGGTGGTGGTGGTGATGGTGGCGATGGTGGAGGTGGTGGTGGCAGTGGTGGAGGTGGTGGTATATTAGTCATATGAGCTAATGGTGTTGAAGATGCAATAATATTAGTGGTATTAATCCCACACTTGCAAGCAGGGAAAAGCGGACATAAAATGATGATGATGATGATGATGATGATGATGATGATGATGATGAAGTGATAATGGTTAAAGTGACATAATAGCAATGTAGATGCAGTGATGGTGATGGTAGATGTCTGATGGTGAGTTGGTATGGTTAGCAGACAGAGAGGGAGATGGTATTAGTATTAATCTTAATGTCCTTTGTACCTTCCAAGACAGTCTTGAAAGGTACAAAGCAGCATGTGGATTGGCAGTATCAGTAGAGGGTCGGACGCCATGCTTTGCAGCACAGTTACGTCCCTTTACAGACTGAGTTCAAATCCCACCGAGGTTAACTTTGCCTTTCATCCTTAAAGGGGTCAATAAAATAAAGTACCAGTAATACACTGGGATAATTCCTGGCCTTGTGCCAAAAGTAGAAACAATTGTTACATTAAAAATTAAAGTCTTTGCTTTAGTTTACTTTAAATGTTCACTTGGCCACTATCTGACAGGTTTGAAGTAGAGCCTGTAGCAATGGAGACCTCTGGGATTCTTGGCCCCTGGACCACATCCCTGCTCAGTGCTATTGTAGCAGAGTTGGCTGTCCACAGGTGCAAGCCCCACGAGGTGAAGTGGTTATTTCAACATGTCTCCCTCACCATTCTCAAGAGCAATGTCTTCTCCTAGGACCAAGAGGAGGTTGACATATTAGAGAATATGATTTCTACCAATATATATTTAGTTATTGAACATCATAAAGTTAAAAAATCGGTAAAGTCAGCAAACTTTTCACATATTTCTAGTATTAAAGATACTATAAACATTTAAATTATCAAACCCAATTTTTAGATATTTCTATTAAACCATTATAGGACCTTAAGAGTTAATAATGATGGTAAAGGGTGTTGATATTGATGTTGTTATTGTTGTTATCTTTAGTAGAGTAGTATGCAAAGAGAGTAGCAGAGGGTGTGATGGTCCCAGGGATCCAAGTCAATCCTGATCAAAAGCTTTCCAGCTGTGACCATCCAGACTTATTAAGAGTATATACAACTACCCTATCTAATGTGTTCTTTCCCTGTTTAAACTAGTAGGGTACTATTTGATGGCGATTTAGTAGCTATTTTTAGCAAGTCAAGTAACTATGTTGCAACTCCCTCATTGGCTATGTAGCAATGACATAACTGTTTTTGGTGGTGGTAATAGTGGTGGTGATAATGATTACAGTGGGGTGGGTGGTGGTGTTGGCATTGTTTAGCTACAGGTCAGCTCTTCTTCTTGTCATATAACATATGCACAATGGTTAGCGAGACAGATCAAAATTGGTAAGTCAGACTAAAGCGTCATCTGAACTGCATGTTTAGCACTGGTGTACTCAGTTGCAGGGTAC
>OZ024740.1:235616207-235628707 GCA_964016885.1 Eledone cirrhosa | reverse complement strand
GAGTGATGTTAGATCTGATTAGCAATGAAAGGAATTACATGGGGCCCCACCATAAATATGTTCAAGGGTTGTTACCATCAGCACCTTTACTCATTTAGGTCAAGGAGCAGGGAAAATTCTACTTCCTACCTATGAGGGTCAGCTGAAAAGTTCATAGGCTGACTATGAAGGAGTGATGTTAGATCTGATTATCAATGAAAGGAATTACATGGGGCCCCACCATAAATATTTTCAAGGGTTGTTACCATCAGCACCTTTATTCATTTAGGTCAAGGAGTAGGGAAAATTCTACTTCCTACCTATGAGGGTCAGCTGAAAAGTTCATAGGCTGACTATGAAGGATTGATGCTAGAGCTGTGAAATCTTGTATGTATTAATTTCAACTCTTCTTGTTAATAATTGCATTGTTTTGTTTTTTTCCAATGACTATGTTGACTAGAAAAGAGTATCTTGATCAGCATATGAACTTTTCAGCTGACTTTCATATCTATCCTTCTAATTTTAATATGAAAAGTTATTGTTGTTTTGTTTAACACTGGGTTAACCCTGCCACATGTAGCTAAATAAATTTGGCAGTTAAGTGACTTTGTCATAGACACAGTACAGTTAACTATACCACAAAATGGTACCTATAAGGGTCAACAGAAAAGTTCATAGGCTGACCAAGATACTCTCATGGAATGACCAAATGTGGTTTATTTTTTAACATACTCCCTGGAAAGAAACAATACAGTTATTAATAAGAAGAGTTGAAATTATTGTATGCAACATTTCACAGCAATAACATCACTACTTCATAATCAGCCCACTCTTGTACATACAAGTGGGTGGACTGTTGACAGTTACATGCCTAGGTCAAAGACAGATTATAATGAATGTATACCACATAATTGTTTCTACTATTGGCACAAGGCCAGCAATTACCCAGTACATTACTGGTACTTTATTTTATTGACCCCGTAAGGACAAAAGGCAAAGTTAACCTCGGCGGGATTTGAACTCATGTATACCACATAATGGTACCTACTTATAACCCTGGTCAGTAGCATGCAAAGAGTTGGGGAAGAGGGTGTGATGGCGCTGGGCATCAATATCAGGTCAAATCGTGGGGGTATCCAACCAAAGAGTCACATAGGGGTCTCCATTTGATATGGCTACTGTACATAGCACCCACTTAGATTTCTAAAGCACACATCCAAAATCTGTGCCCAGATCAAAAAACTAAGGAATTTATTAACTGAAAATTCAATACCTATACTCAAACTTACAGAATGACATGAATACTTTTTTTTTTTCTAACAGGTGATCTGGCTTTGGGAACTGGACTTGATAAATGTGGTTGATTTTGAATTAATTTCAATAGAGTGTTTATTTCAGGTTTCATCTGTTTTTACATATTAAAAATGTCTTCCTAGTTCACATTTCTCAGTACTAGGACCTATACTTGAGCTTTAGCGGCATACAGTCAAAGAATTGGTGCTGGCACCACCAAACCTTTACATGCCATTGGCTCTGGTAGACTGGATTGTTGTAAGTTAAATGTTTTAGTCATGAGTACAATAAGAGAACTATACCATTTTGTGGGCTGTTAACCGCTATGTGTATTGGTTGATCATAAACATACTATAATATAAGCGTTTCTACTTTTGGCACAAGGCCAGCAATTACCCCAGTGCATTACTGGTACTTTATTTTATTGACCCCGGAAGGATGAAAGGCAAAGTCAACCTCGGCGGGATTTGAACTCAAACGTAAAGGGCCATAACTCCATGCTGCAAAGCATGGTGTCTGATGCTCTACTGATACTGCCAATCCACTGCAGAGTATAACCACATTGTGGTACCTACATACAGCTAAGGGAATTAGAATGTTGATTGTCTTAACTATGTACACAGTACAGTTAACTGTGCTATAAACAGGTAGATACTTAAGTGGACTGGACTGTTGACAGTTAAGTGTTTTGGTCATGGACATAGTATATTAGTCTACACTACAGTGTGGTACCAACTTACAGCTAGATGAACTGGGCTGTTGATAGTTAATTGTCTAAAGTCTGTCTCAAGCCCAGAGGCTCATTAGGCTGGTGCTTAACCCAGTTTCCTTCATGTTAAGTGACTGAGAGTATAAGACTCCTCCTGGGTAGGATGCTAGTCCATCATAGGGATAAACTCCCAGCTACTACTTATATTCATTTTCAACTGAGGATACTGGAGCAATGTGAAATGAAGTGTTTTGCTCAAGAACACAACACACAGCCCAGGAATCGAACCCACAACATTATGATCATAAGTCCAACACCCTTACCACTAGGCTACATGTCTAGTAGTTAGAGTGTGTCTACCCTAGTAATTCCCAAAATGGATGTTATCACTCTCTTTCAAGTAACGAAAGTCTCAAAAGGAGCACTGGATGGCAAGGGAATGATAGGGGTGTGGAGGGGCATGGAGTGGTGAGGGATAAAAGAAGCAAAGAATACAAGTTACTAATTACTTATTAAAAAAAAAAATGCTTTAAATAAAGATATATTAAAATTTTATTTTCAATGTATATTTATGATTAATTTTTTTGTCAAAATTTTCAATGCAGAGTTTGCGACCTGGTCACTGACACAGTTCTGAAATTCTATAGTAGTGTCAGTGGCCATATTGTAAACGGTGCAAAGAAATACATTGAGGCTACAAAAAGATATAACAACAGAAAGAAACTTTTTTTTTAATTTTATTTATGTATCTTTTACCTTTTCATTGACATTTTTCTCTTTCTCTCTCTCTGTCTCTCTCATGTTTTTGTTTCTCAACTGAAGCGTTACTAGAAACCTTCCCAAATCTGTCATGGCTTACTAACTCTGTATGGGCGTTTAAATTTATTAAATAAATAAGTTTTTATGTATAACTTTTTATCATCTTTACAGTGGGAGCACTGATGACATATATTATCTAAAAAGGGGTGATAGACAAACAAGTTTGGGAATCTCTAGTCTATACTATAAGCATTGCAGAGCCCATGTGACAGGCTAGGGTTCATTACTAACACTCTATGTATTAGTAAAGGTTGTTATTGGTCTTATTCTTATGTCAATATATAACAAATATAAAGATAAATAGTGTTTAGCAGATAAGAGGGAAAAGATCTGACCCTGGATAAGATAGCAATCTATCACAGGTGACATGCTAAATAATCTTGTATCTATTCTTTAGCACAGCAAGGAGAAATGAGGTAATTTAAAATAAATTTCTTGTTCGACTGGAGAAACTATTATGAGAGATAAATCTGCTCCTGGGTAAGATACCAAGTAGCATTGTAGCAAGGAAAAGTTTCTGACTTGTGACCTCAGAGAAATTAATGTAGATAACTTTTACCTATGGAAGAATCATGATGCAAAATTAGATAGTTCTAAGTAATAAACAATCATTATATAAGATAGCAGGGATTCTGGCCTAAACAGTTTGCAACATATCACCTGTTTGCTCATCATGCAAAGATTCGGCTTCTACAAGACTTTGCCATCACACACACTCTGTTTGACTAAGCCTTGTATTTTTTAAAAGGATTTGTCCCAACAATATATAAATGATGTCTCCACATACACAGAGACAGACTGAACCATTTTTTCATACTGAACATTATCAATTGAATCTTTTGTGAAGTGAAGTAAAGTTATTTATTAAACTAGAATTTTGGTACTTGTAGTGCTTATTTTTTCTTCAAATTTACCATAACAAATAGACTTCTTAGCTTCAGCATTGCCCAGATGATCTTTTATGATGTTTAGCAGATGTGAAATTGGTTTCTCCAAATAATCTGATAATTCTTCTTCATAGCAATTAGGAGAATTGAGGCAATATAAGATAGAGTGTTTGATCCAGAAATATATGAAACATCTGCAGCAGTTATGAACTTCAAATATATGAGTAATATCTTTTCCACTCTTCCATTTTGCATTAACACCTCTTTTATAGCAACAAAAATAAACAATAAATAAGATAATAATAGACAAATTATTTCTGGATCAGACAATACATTTGTTACTTTCGTACCTTTCATCATTAAATATATTAATTTTAATGTAATGATGTTTATCCACATTAAATATATTATATGTAGACAGTTTAATTTAGTGGGATTTGAAACTAACTGAATCATTGCTAGTAGGATCATTGAAAAAATGGGGTGTTGGCTTATATTTGCCATCTAAACAATGTGTTTCTACGTTAGGCACAAGGCCAGCAATTACCCAGTGTATTACTGGTACTTTATTTTATCGACCCCGTAAGGATGAAAGGCAAAGTTAACCTCGGCGGGATTTGAACTCAGAATGGCAAGGGCCGTAACTCTATGCGCCAAAGCATGGCATCCGACACTCTACCAATACTGCCAATCCACCGCCATCTAAACATAATGTGTTGATTAGCTGCTTTAGCTTATAAATGGGGTTTTGATTTTTTCCCATTTCTCAGAAATAAAATAGAGGGGGGGGGTCTACTTTATTCAAGTATATATGGTAGGTTTATAATGTACTATGATTGATAGTCCTGGATTAGTTCTGTATGTATGTATGTCCTCAACAGACAGATTAATTATTTTGTGTGCAGAAGAGGAGGTTGCGTTGGTATGAACATGTGATGCATATGAAGGATGACAGCTGCATAAAAAGGTGCAGAGCACTACCAGAAGTCGATGGAAGCTGCGGAGTGGGGAGACCCAAGAAGACCTGGATGAGGTGATAAAAGCCGACCTTACTCAATTACACCTCTCAAAGGTGATGACACATGACCGTGACCTCTGGTGTCACACAGTAATACAGAAGACCCGACACCCCACGGGTACAAGCCGAAGCTGAAGCATATAGACAATATGCCTCACATCCTCCCACTGTAATGTGGACGTGGAGGAGCCACGGCAAAAAAGCACCCAGCCCACACTGTAAAGTGGACGTGTAGGTACCACGGGAAAACAAGCACCCAGCACTCACTGTAAATGAGGTTGGTGTTAGGAAGGGCATCCAGCTGTAGAAATCAAGCCAGAATCAGTTTCTTTATGAGCAAGACAAGGTCAGCTGACTGGACACTGCCCACAACAGGACAACCCATCTATCCCATGCTAGCGTGGAAGAACGGACGTAAAATGGTGACATATAATATCAAGGTAATAACTAAGATATATTACATTATATATCATACATATCAAATGTATGCTACACCATGTATGCTATAAGACATATCTAATGTATAATCTAGTCACACTGGTAGATAAGTTGGACTTCTATTTTAGATTCAACATTCATAATGTATCATATAATTTGAATTGAGGTTTTGTAAGTCCAGCAGATAAATTGCATGCTGTTTTTTCATGCAGTATTTTCATAGAAACAGCTGCAACTTATATAAAATATATATGGTGTACATACTCCCCAGGAAATAGAATAGACAGCTGGTTACTGGTTGTGAATACTAAGTCACCACTCCTCCTTACATTCCACCATGAGGAACAATGTCCTATTCAATACAAGCTAAGGATTATTGCCATCACAGTTGGAGCTATACAAACTCTGAAACAAGTTAATCTAAAGAAGGAAGGCATAGAAGCTGAAAGATTTCCTGGACAGATCTCCTTGTATGTTCAAAGAAGTATTAGTTGACATATGTCATGAAGGCAGAAGAGATAAGAGACTTAACTGGGAATCTCTATGAAACAACCTGCTGTAAGCTACAAACCAGGTCTGCAGAAAAGCAAGGTTCAAGTCAGATGGAAGATGATAGGACTGTAGAGACATAAATGCTAAGAGACATGCTTGGAGAGATTGAAAAGGGGTTAACATGGAAAAATACCATATAGTTAGAAGAGAAGCTAGGCATCAGATATATGTAGCATGGAAAAATACCTGAACATATGAAATTTACCAATGTTCTGCAATGGCAAGTTAGGAGGCATGGGGTATTCTATAATTCAAAGAAGTATGTCAGGGACAATCAAGACATCATTAGGGAAAGGTGTCTACATAATGTTAATGATACACCTACCATCACTGATACTGAGAAGAAAGAGGCATGGAAATGTTAATATGAGATATTACTAAACATAGCGAATGTATGGGTGAATGAGAGAGGAAGATTATCTCAGTACACTCAACAAAGGGATCAACTAATTAAGATGAACACTACGTGGCTGAGGTTTCAATTAACCCTTTAGCATTTAAACTGGCCATATCTGGTAAGAATTCTCTCACCTCTTTCTGTTCAAACCGGCTATAATCAGCCACTCATACTGACATGAAGATATTGTTCTCAAAATAAATAATAACATCATCAAAATCTCGTAGATTCCATATTATGTGAAATGATTATGTGAGATAAAGCTTTTACCATAAAAATATAATAGTAGAATAATGTAAATTTTAAATGGTTAACGATATGGAGTCAAGGAAAACAGCAGGACTAACAGAGATAATAAGATGCTTAAGATATCAAGTGAAATAGGACATGCACTAGTCATTCACATATTCAATCAGGTAGTACAGAGAAGTGTCATACCCAAAGACTAGCACAATAGTATCAACAGGAACCCTTAAAAAGCCAAAGGAAATGCTCTAAAAAGAAGTAACTAGAGAGGCATAAAACTGATGGATGGATTTATGAAAATAACAGATAGAGTTATAGCAGAAAGAGTATTAGTCTAGATGGGATGCAGGTTGAGTTTGAGCTAAAGTATGGTGCTATACGAATGTGTGTCTTCTTCCTAGCATGCTCACATACATGAATGTATCATTATAATCATCAGTTTTTGTCAGTTTCCTTTTTGGCAAGAGTTGAACGGGTCTTCACAGATCAAATCAGTACTCAAGCGGTATTACTGACTTCTCGCTTACATACATTCCTGTACTCTACTAAGTTCATTTTATTGTGGCACCAGCACTATGGAGGTTGTCATGTCTTTGACACAGTTGAAGAGTCCTCCCAATCCTTTCTTTGGCAAATTTTCTACTGCTAGATACCCTTTCTAACACCAGCAACTTTACAGAGTGTACGAGGGTGGTCGTCATGTATTTGACACACCTAAAGTGTTCTTCTGATGCTTTGCATAAACCCCAGAGCTTTGAAGTTTTGAACCACTTTACAATATATCTGCTAACTGCAGAACCCTGTATATCCGGGTTTATAAATACTTAAAATGATACAAATGCATGAACTATATTTTGGATGTTATTAAAAAACATGAAACGAGGGAAAGAAATAAAGATGTCTATTTCCAAGACAGTTATGGAATTTCCTTTACTAACACTGTAAATGTGGTTGGTGTTAGGAAGGGCATCCAGCTGTAGAAAACCCGCCAGACAGTCCTATGCGAGCAAGACAACCACTCCTGCCTCAAGTCGGAAAACTCCCGTCCAAACCCATGCAAGCGTGGAATATGGACGTTAAACGATGATGATGATGATGATGATGATGATGATGATGATGATGATGATGATGATGATGATGATGATGATGAACACAGGGATGCCAGATCAATTTCATTTAAAAAAATAGCATGAAATTTTCAAAAGTAGTGAATCATGTTAAAAAGTAGCCTACAATGAAAATTTTGCTAGTAAATAAAAAAAATAGAGGTAGAGTTGGGAAATCCTCTGCCCCCACTAACTTTCTTCCTCTAACATAAACACCAGAGCTTTTCAACAAAAACGGTGTAAAATTTAGTTATAGCTGTACAAAAACATTGGCATTCTGGTAGCTTAAAGCAATAGAACATACATAGGGACAAATCAATTCTACCACCAGAATGCATCTGCAGCAGTACTATGTTCTGTTCACTTAATGGCACATGCCTTCCAGAAATAATTGCACACTTAGTCAAGGTATCATCCATAGGTGGTATCAAGCAGAACTAACTATAACTGACTAACAGAAAAAAAAACATACAACATATTTGTACTATTCCAGTGCATATGGAACTTGAAGGAGGAGGTAATTGATAACACCTCGATAATCTAATATGTAGCTGAAATTACATCCTACATTACTGGATTGAAATGAATCAACAAGAGAGCCTTTAACCCTTTAATGTTCAAACCGGCCAAAACCGGCCAGAATTCTCTACCTTTTTCTGTTGAAACTGGTTGTAACTGAGCACTCAAACTGATGTTAAGGTATTGTTCTCAAAATAAATACTTTCAAAATCTCATAGATTAGATATTATGCGAGATATTATGTGAGGTAAAGCCTTTACCATGAAAATATAATAGTATATATAGAGTAATGTGAATGCTAAAGGGTTAAATGGTAGCATGACCTGCTAGAATTAGCAGTCAAATCTCAGCACCCTACATTACTGGATTAAAATGAATCAACAAGAGAGCCTTTAAGTGGTAGCATTACCTGCTGGAAATAGCAGTCAAATCTCTGTTAGGTTGCAGCTTACTGTCTTAACCAAAAAAATGACAGAATGGTTGTGGTTGGATTGTTTTTTAACATTGGTTTGTTTTGTCGAAACTGACATGGGGCTGAACAATAACACTACATTAAAAAGGTGCCTTTTCAAGATAAGTTTATATTCTCATGCAGTTCTGTAACCCTTTAGCATTTAAACCAGCTGTATCCAGCCAGAATTTTCTCACCTCTTTCTGTTCAAACTGGCTATAACCGACCACTCATACAGATGTTAAGGTTCTTAAAAGTAAATAATATCAAAATCTCATAGATTCAAAATTATGTAAGAATTATGTAAAGCCTTTACTGTGAAAATATAATAGTATATATAGAGTAATGTAAATACTAAAGAAGATGCTCAACACAAGCTATGAAGGGAGGTATGATAGCAAAAATCTAAATAACTTCTTTCAACAACAAAGTAGAATCCCATGAATAGAGATACCTTGCAGCTCAGGAACTTAAACTTAACAACATCTAATTCAAAACAAAGAAGAAGCCTCTATGATCTCACTTGACTTGCTATAAATATTTAAAGAATTGGGAAACCCAGACTAGAGAATGAATGAATATGTGGTGGCTTGTTGAGGGATTATTTGGTTAGTGTTAGAATGGGGATGTATAAAAGAATATTTAATAGTTGTGGAGTTACTAGGTTGAACTACTAATCTCATGGTCAGTGAGTTCCAACCACAGTGCAGCCATTATCTTGTTTCTTGCAGACTGAGATAAAGGAATGCCATTCCAAACTTCATGGTTGAGCAGTTAGTGAGTGAGAGGGATAGTAAAAAAAAAATGAAAGGGAGATTGCAAAAAATCAGTGAAAAGTAAAGAAATGTGAGAAGCTAGAGAGAGAGAAGGAGGAGTGAGACAGCTAGAGAGAGAGGGAGGAGTGAGATAGCTAGAGAGAGGGAAAGAGATAGTGAGATAGCTAGAGAGAGAGGGAGGAGTGAGACAGCTAGAGAGAGGGAAAGCTAGAGAGAGAGAAAGCTAGAGAGTGTGAGAGAGATAGGGGGAAAGAGAGAGAGACAGCTAGAGAGTGAGAGAGAGTGAGAGAGAAGGTGGGGGAAAGAGAGAAGGAGAGAAAGATAATAAAAGAACCTTGTGAAGACAATGACAATAGATATTGACCAGAAGTTCAGCTAGTTTTGATTGAAGAAGCTGAGCCTTGAAAATCTCCTTGGTAACAGACTGAAAAGATGCAGCAACAATCTTCTGGTCAATACCAGAAAATGCATTGTGTGCAGCGATATGGAAACATCAATAAATAAATGTACTGATGGCAAAATATATATATATATGTATATATATATATATATAAAGTGCACTTGATGTATCTGATGGTAGAAACAGTTGCTGCAAATAATGTTGCATAATAATGCACATATATCTTGTAGCTCACACTATATCTCTAATGAATTTATCTATGTTGCAAAACTCTGAAAATGCTACAAATAACTTGCTGCAGCAGTTTGGTTGCAGCAGGAATCCTGCTTCAAGATATATATCTCATACAAAAGAAGCACATCTGTTGTAGTTTGTAGTGTAGTATAGTAAATATAGAGGGGTTCTAATATAGTGCTATATAAGAGATGTCAACATGAATGGACCTGTTATTTTTATCTAAAGACATTTTTTTCCAATTCCATCCCGCCCGTCCCCTCAATCTATTTTATTTCTCATTCTTTCTTCTGATGAAGGAATTGCGTCCGAAACGTTAAGACCCTCTTCCTGCTATATCAAGCATTAACCTAGTATATACCTTCCATATACTGTACCGATTGTGTTGTTATTTCTGTTTACCTTTTACATACATATATATTATATATATATATATATATATACACACATACACACACACATATATATATATAAACACACACACACATCAACCGAGCTCGACCTGAGCTGTGCACAACCACGCGATGGCCCACGGCGGACACCCAACAACCCCGCAAGAATAGGACCAGGAAGGTCACATGGTATAACCCTCCGTACTCGGTGGGTCTACATGCCAACCTGGCTAGAACATTCTTTAGAGTACTGGATAAATGTTTCCCTAGGGCCCACAAGTACCATAAAATATTCAACAGGCACACGGTGAAACTTTCCTACTCAACCACACCCTCCATATAGCTGGCATAAATAGGAATAGGCTCACTGCCTCTAATACCACCGTAAACCCCGGAGCCACCCAACAGAACCAGCACGCGGGACGCAACGGAACCTGGACAGGCCCAACTAACACACCGGAACCCAACGACCCTGTGCTGATTGTGGAGGCTACCCAGCCAACCCCGAGTGATGGTAACCACGCGGTACATGTGGTGGGGCTTAAGAAGTCATGTAATTGCAGAGACCCATCACTATGCCCCCTTAGTAATGAATACATGACGAAAAACGTGGTCTACAGGTGCAAGGTCACAACCCTAACTTGGAGCACCACTACATAGGATCCACAGCGACGAGCTTCAAAGATCGGTGGTATAACCATCGCCATTCCTTTAACAGAATAGATAAGAGGAAATGTACGGCCCTTTCTGAATTGATCTGGAAGCTCAAACTTGAAAAGACCCCGCACTTTCTGGTCTGGTCCGTGGTTAGAAAGGTTGATGATGATGATGATGATACACACACATATAATGCTAAACAATGAAGGAACATATCCTAATGGGGGACTTCAATGCACATGTTGGCACTGGCCACCTGATATTGATGAGTGATTGGAAGGAACGGCGATCCTGAATACAAATGGAGAGGCCTTATTAGACTTCTGTTCTGGCAATGGACTCACTTTTTCCAGCACAGAGACATCCATAAATATACACGGTATAAGAGGAATCAGGGTAAAGATCAATAATCGCTTTTGTTATTGTCTCTGATCTCTTTGTGTTAAGAGAGGAGCTGAGCTGTCAACTGATCATCATCCAGTTATCTGCAGCATGAGACTACCTAAAGCCAAAGAAACCCACAAAACTGGCAGGTCCAGAGCAACATACAAGATAAAGTGGGAAGCATTGGTGGATAAGGAAGCCAGGACCAGCTATATGACCACATTCCATGGGACCTGCTGTGGAAGGTTCTGTATGGGTATGGGATCGATGGTCAGCTTCTTGTTGCCCTAATGTTTCTATAAAAATGCCCAAGTATTTGTGTTTGAATAAATGGTGCTAAATCGAAACCATTCAATATAGGAGTTGGACTCCATCAAGGGAGTAGTGGGATCTCAGGGAGTTTAGCTAAGAATGTAGGCTTTACATGTAACAGTTGCACCAGGACAGTAAGCAGAAAAGACCACAGGAAACAAGCACTACCAAATTTTGGGAGGGCTTGATAGAAACAGTAGACAGCTTCAGTAGACAGCTTCTGCTACCAGGGTAACTGAATTAGCAGTGGGTGTGGGTGTTCTGAAAGTATAGTAGCCAGCATAAGAATGGGATGGAAGAGTTCAGGGAACTACTACCACTGCTAGCTGCAAAAGGCTTTCCCCCAAGAATGAAAGGTAGACGGTATGATGCATGCATATGAATAGCGGTTTTGCATGGCAGTGAGACCTGGGTGTGGCAAAGCATAAACGAACTGAGAGAGAGACTAGGCAGGAGAGGAGATTACATTGGTATGGACATGTGATGCGTTTGAAGGATGACAGCTGCATAAAAAGGTGCAGAGCGCTGAAAGTTGATGGAAGCCTTTGAGTGGAGAGACCCAAGAAGACATGAGATGAGATGATAAAAGCTGACCTTGCCCAATTGCACCTCTCAAAAGCGATGACGCAGAACCGAGATCTCTGGTGTTATGCAGTAATACAGAAGACCCAGCTTCCCACGGATAAAAGCCGAAGCTGAAGCATATATATACCCCCCTACATCTTCCCACCTTCCCAATGTAAAGTGGTCGTATAGGTGTCATGACAAAAAGCACCCAGTACTCACTGAAAAGTGGTCGCGTAGGCCTCATGACAAAAAGTACCAAGTACTCACCATAAATTAGGTTGGCGTTAGGAAGGGCATCAAGCTGTAGAAACTAGGCCAAAATCAGTCCTGCATGAGCAAGACATGGTCACCTGACCTAGCATTG
>OZ024740.1:235588707-235613707 GCA_964016885.1 Eledone cirrhosa | reverse complement strand
CATATAATCATTGAGAATTGGCAGCATTACAAGATGAAATTGAAATGTCAGGTTTTCTCCCAAATGTACTTTTCATCTTTCCTGCATGAAAGATCAGGAATTTGATGAGAATCAAACATACCCTTTGCTATTGATTTCAAGTTTTCCAATAATTTTCCATGACGAATGGAAGCCAACAATCCATTGGAGTAAAAAGTTTTGCTGAAGCGTCGAAGCTTTAAAGAAGCTAATTAAGCTTGACATCAAAGCAATGTAACATACAACTACTTGACCATTGACCAGTGAAAGTATATCAAAGAAAGCAACTTAGTAATGATAGCGGCCACTTCCACTCCACATCTACACCAACACTGTCTAACAGTTTACAAAAGATTTTGATTTCCTCAGAGAAAGAATAATCTCAGAAATTATTTTTTGTTTTGTAGTGATTTTTTTCAACACGAAAGGACTGTTTTTTGTCTTGTTTATTTGTATCCCTTACAGAGTTTCTGAGACTGATGAGAGAAACAGAGAGAAAGTGACAAGAGTCATGGTTTGAATGCTTGCAGCAGAAAGGACTCCAATAAAGACACTCTAAGGACAAATAGTGGTATTAAACGGGGTGATAGATTAAGTTTGATGTCAAAATAGGCTGCAAAGGGAATTCAACTCAGAAGGTAAAGAACTGGAACAAATACTACAAAAGCTGTCGACTGTGCTTGACTGATATTTTATTTATTGCCACCAGCAGAAGGAAAAGCAGGATTTGAACTCAGAATGAAAGGTGCTGAAATAAATACCTTGATGCATTCTGTTTGATCGCCTAATACTTCTGCCAATTTGCTGCTGAGTAAGAGCCTTTGTAGAACTTTTAGGGACCACCAATGCCACCAATACTGAGGAGGAGGAAGAGGAAACTTGTGGGAGCTAATGATGATATTAGAAATAATTGTTATTATTGGCATTGAAGGGGTGGTGATATTGGTTGTGATGATGGTAATGGTGGTTGTTGGTGTAGTAGTAGTAATAGTAGTAGTAGTAGTAGTAGTAGTAGTAGTAGTAGTAGTAGTAGTAGTAGTAGTAGTAGTAATGGTAACAATGTTGTTCATAAGAATGGTGATTGTAGTAGTATTAGTAAAAATGGTGGTGGTTATTGTAATGGTTTTACTAAATTCCACTCTTCATATTATGAAAAATAAACAATAAAATTTTACATTGTTGTTATTTAGCCACAGGTCATCCCTGACTGGTCAACCATGACAATTCCTACTTTTTCTTATGTGCTGTAACTCCAGGACCCCATTATCCAACATAACCTTTCTAACATTGGTGAGGAGTGATTTGAGGAAGAGTTGGTTGCTATTTCTAATAGGTCAATTGACCACATAGAGGCTCCTAGTATTTCTCATTGTAATGGCTGTTATTGTTGTTGTTGATGGTGGTGATGGTGGTGGTATTGACATTAGTGATGGCAGAGTTTAGGTTGATGAAGGGGTGAGGTATATATGAACATCAGAACTACTGCAGTTTATTTTTCCTGACCGTCCCCACCCCACATCACCTCACCATACACTCACCCACTACTTCTCCCAACCCAACAAACTTCATCATAAACTCCACATGCTTCACAGCACACTTATGTTAGATCTACAGTTCTATGATAGCATGGCTTGCTATCATCATTATCATTGCCATCATTATTATGGAGACACATGGCTTAGTGGTTAGAGCACTGGCCTTGCAATCGAAAGGTTGTGAGTTCAATTCTCAGACCGGGTGATGTGTTGTTTCCTTGAGCAAGACACTTTATTTCACATTGCTCCTGTTTACTCAGCTGTAGAAATGAGATGAGAGGGACTGGGGTCCCTATCATTCCACTGCAAAGTAGTCGTGGAGGTGCCACGGCAAAAAAATCCCCCAGCACTCACTGTAAATGAGGTTGGTGTTAGGAAGGGCATCCGGCTGTAGAAATGAAGCCAGAATCAGTTCCCGTCCCACCCTTGCAAGCAGGGAAAAGCGGACGTGAAATGAAATGATGAATGAAATGATGATGATGATGATGATGATGATTGCCACCACCAATCACTACCACTATCATTACCAAAATCATTTTCATCTTCATCACCACCACCATGATTACTACCACTTTTACCACTACTTCTAACACCCAAATGAAACATTCACGGCCACTATCATACACACCACGACTATCATCATCATTAAAACTACTCTCATGCACACCACCACCATCATCATCATCATCATCATCATCATCATCACAAACACTACTATATTATAACCGGCACGGTCATCACCATAACTATCACTATCATCACACACACACTCACACACAACCACCACCACCACCGCTGCCACCACCATACAACAACTAACACCACTATCACCATCACCACCACAATTCCAATATCTCACATCATCATCATCACTATAACCAACTCCACCATCAACACCCCAAAAGAACTACTACAACAACAATAACAACAGCAACAGTACCACTGCCATCTCCGACACCAACACCAGAAACCAGCCAAAATCCAGTATATAATACATGCTAGATCAGTAATCAATATAGATTAGCTTGGCTACAAACAGCTAGCACTGAGCAGTTGTCTGTGAAAGTCAGAACAGCATGTGATGTCTTAAGTAGTTTTAGTATTAATAGTAGCTGACACTCTTCAAAGAAAAGAGCCACTTTTAGCAGACCTTACTAATACTTGACTTTCTTATCGCTCAACGTTTCAATCGAGCTTTTAGCAGAGTTGCTTCACAACAAGCTGAGCTAAATATATAAGATGACCAACTTTCTAGTGGATTCT
The DNA here is from genome assembly GCA_964016885.1 of Eledone cirrhosa. Lineage (NCBI taxonomy): Eukaryota > Metazoa > Mollusca > Cephalopoda > Octopoda > Eledonidae > Eledone > Eledone cirrhosa. Next base: position 235,610,891 of record OZ024740.1, on the reverse strand, counting down.
ACAACAAAATACATGATGATGAAGATAACAATAACAGTAACAACAATCGTAGTAGTAGTAGTAGTAGTAGTAGTAGTAATGGTAATAATAATAATAAAATATACTCCAGAGACAGAGAGTGTGTGATTCTCTGAGATATGCAAATACATTGAGATAAAGAGATAGGAGTGAACCATCCCTGACATCATTATAAATAAAATAAAAACAAAAAATATGAAATCCAGACACTGTACATTTATTGATGTGGCTTGTCTAACAGACAATAACATCTCAGTAAAGGAGGGTGAAAAACTCTCCACATATAAAGACCTGGAGATTGATGTATCGAAGTAAGTTAATATGGAATATGGATGTAAGATGAGAAAAGTCCCTGTAATTATAGGAAATATTGGAAATAATGAAATGAGATTCAAAGCAGAAAAAGAAATGTCAGGTAAGCCATTCATATGTGAAGTTCAGAAGATATAATTTTTGAAATTACCATATTTTGTATTTGGAAAATATCAATAAAATAAAGAGAAAGGATCATAACCATAAATTTACTCTCTCTTAGAGTTTACACAGTAATGGTTTCATTGTAATAATGATTCCCAATAATGGCACAAGGCCACACATTTCGAGGGTAAGTGGGCACAGTAAATGAAATCAATTGCAATATATGACTGGTACTTATTTTATTGACCATGGAAAAAATGAAAGGCAAAGTTAATCTCAGCATGATTTAACCATTTAGCATTTAAACCGGCTGTATCCAGCCAGAATTCTCTCAACTCTTTCTGTTCAAACCGGCTGTAACTGGCTACTCATACTGATGTTAAGGTATTGTTCTCAAAATAAATAATATCAAAATTTCATAGATTCGATATTATGTGAGATAAAGCCTTTGCTGTGAAAGTACAATAGTATATATAGAGTAATGTAAATGCTAAAGAGTTAAACATAAAATGAAATAAACTAAAAAGTTATCAACTAGCACCTTTCCTTTTGGAGTAAACTATGAAGAAAAGTCAAACTACTCAACCCAATTTTCATCCCCAATCTCACCTACAAGTGCCAAAACTGGGCTCTGAACAAAGCCCTGAAAGAAAAGTTCACAACCTGTTAGATGAGATGTCTAAGATGAGAAGCTGGTAAAATGAGAAAAGACTGGATCAGAAATGAAAACATTAGGTAAATGGTTGGTGTCATACTTGTCATTCAGTTCATAGCTTAGCAACAGATGAAATAATTGAACCACCTAATAAGTGCAGATCACCAACTTTATCTTGTCACAACACTTACCAAAACAGCACCTAGACTGAAAACTGAAAATACTAAAAGGCACAAGTCATTTTGTGCACTTGCTTCTGCCATCCACTTATATCATCAGTACAACAACAACAATGGTTTCTGATTTAGGCACAAGGCCAACAATTTTGGGGAAGGGGAAAGTCGATTAAATTGACCCTTATGCATTACCGGTACTTTATTTTATCGACCTTACAAGAATGAAAGGCAAAGCTAATCTTGGTGAGATTTTAACCCAGAACGTAAAGTGCCCTAACTATATGCCACAAAGCATTTTGTCCAACACCCTATTGATACTGCCAATCCACCACCCTAACAACAATAATAATTGTTTCTACATTTGGCACAAGGTCAGCAATATGAAGGGAAAGGAAAAGTTGACTAAATCAACCCCAGTGCATTACTAGTACTTTATTTTATCAACCCCATAAGAATGAAAGGCAAAGCTAACCTCGACGGGATTTGAACTCAGAATGTAAAGGACCGTAACTCTATGTCACAAAGCATAATGTCCGACGGTCTAACAAGCAACAACAATAATAATAATAATAAATATTTGGACCAGATATCAGGAAAGCCATCTCTACAAGAGATACAGAAAATAGTGCTGACTGGCACTGTCCATGTCCTGAGAAGGGCATTATCGATTTAAATACCTTGTAAACACATTTACTGTTTAGTTCATGTCCTCATGGTATCATGCTTGGGGTCTACCCCTGGGTTGCCTGCCAGTTGGTTTTGCCCATAAAATCTGTCCAGTGATTCTTTCCTAAGACATTCTAACCATATGCCTATAGTATAGAAGCTATGATTTCTCTATTGGGAGAAGTAGTGGCTCTACCTGGAGTGACTCTCTGATCTCCAAGCTACACTCTATTGAGTAACGTTACTCCAAAGACACTTTAGAGAAATCCTATTTTGGCCACTTGTATTCGCGATCATATTCTTTCTGTTATTACCCAAGATTCATGACCATAAGTAAGGGTTTGCATGAAAACCAGACTGAAGATAGCAAGTTTAGCTTTTATGCCTACCTCCCTTCTGATTACTGAAGCTGGTGCATTACTACACCAGCTTTTGCAATTCTTGCACTTAATTCCACCTCCTGCTTTCCATCACTTGTGAACATGACCCTGAGATACTTGAACTTCTCCACCTGCTTCAGTGGAACTCCCTTCACATGTAGAGTACACTGTTCAGGCTTTCTTGCCGGATTTTATAACATCTTTTTGCTAATTGCTCACATCCACTAGCAATATGTACCACAGATTTGTCTGCTTTATGGTATACTCTGCAAAGTGGGGAGCAATTTTGTTCATCCATGTTAGCTTTTACCCAATTGGTTCTGAATGCCCGATCTTGTGCGGCAGTAATAACAGCCTCTGTTCTCTTTTTAATCCAACCTGGCTTAAGCTAAAGCAAAGACCTAGGTTCAGCAATGTCTTTAATGGCAGCTGCAAATTTGCCATGAAGAGCCTTTTCTTTCCATGCCTATTCTTGAGAAGAGAGAACTCTAAAGACTTTTTTTAATTCTTTCTTACCTTGACTTTCTGTTATAAAGTCTTCCTTCAGAACCTCTCTGAGAAGTGGTTCTTCAGTTAATGTTAGATAGTCCAATAAGCTGTTATATTTATTATGTACACATTGTTTATGTACACATTGTGAACGACCCAGCATAAATGTGTTGAGAGAGAAACTGTGTCTGAGAGGGATAGAATGTAGTGTACGGGAGAGGAGACTGAGGTGGTATGGACATGTGATGCGCATAGAGGATGACCGATGGGTGAAGAAGTGCCAGGAAATGCCAGTTGAAGGAAGACGTGGTAGAGGTAGACCACGAAAAACATGGGCGGAGGTGGTGAGAACAGACCTCAGATCATTGAAGCTCACAGTGGAGATGACGAGGGACCGTGACGAGTGGAGAGATGCTGTGCTGAATAAGACCCGTCCCACCCTTGCAAGCAGGGAAAAGCGGACGTAAAATGATGATGATGATGATGATGTTCAACCGAAATTAAACCTCTCCCACCTTCTTTTCTCTTGAAAATCTTGAATTCTCCATTTAGTAGAGTTATGGGTTGAACATTTTTAATGTGGTCCCTCTTGTTCAAATCCTTCCTTAGCAGTGCTACTGCTCCACAGCTCACAGAAATGGGGATTCTCCCAATCTGGAACTACATCGTATTTCTGGGACTACATCTGTTACTTTTATTTTTGATGTATTTTTCCATGGTTCACTGGAATGAAAGTGAGTTTCTTGCTTTTTAAAGTGGCAGTGGAGTGTCTCATAGCTGCCACCTTATTTCAGAGCTGCACATCCAATGTGCCAAATCTTTTCCTTTGCATTATAAAGGTTTTGATGTATCTGACAGGCCTGGGGCATTTTGCTCTCTTAAGCTTCTTGGACTTAGTACCTATGTACTTGTACATTACAGTGTTTATCTTTGTGTTCTGAAGAACTTGCTGCAACACAGCCAAGGACATGGTTTGACCAACTGATGTTGTGAGTTGCATGACTCAGGTAAACTTCTCTTCGGTTCAGACCATATATGTTGCTCTGGCCATTTTTATAAAGAATGAGCCAGGATTGAGAGCTTATTTGTCATAGTAGCAGTAGTGATAGTGGTAGCATTTTTGTGACTAGTCTCAGTTGCAATGGTAGTGGCAGTGATACAAAGTGACACACTAATGCCACTAGTGGAGTCTGTGGTATTGTTTTTATGGTTGTTGATTTTAGTGAGTTTTTGTTGTTGTTGAAGTATTGTTCTGGCTGCTTGCTAAGTTCAAAGTATAGCTTTTGTTGCTGCTATTCTCTACATTATTTTGATTTGCAGTTAAAGGTAGGTATTCAGAATTATAATTATCAGTAAAAATACTTTTGGGTTGTTCTTTTCACTAAGTGAGCAGCCATATTTATTCAACTCAGTGGATGCACTGAGGGCACTTTTTTTTTGCCTTCATTTGTTTTTTTGCATTTAAAATACAGATTTTGCACCTAAAGGGTGGGGTCATTCTCTTTGTATAAGCGGGAGACCTTATTTATATGAATTTAACAAAATTTTAATATATTTGTTGTAATCAAATGAAATAACAAATCATTTATATCAGGATACATTCAAAACAACCAAGTGACAAATGTAATCATCATCATCATCGTTTAACATCCATTTTTCCACGCTACCATGGATTAGATGAGTTGTCCTGTTGTGGGCAATGCTAGGTCAGGTGACCATGTATTGCTCATACACAACTGATTTTGGCTTGGTTTCTACAGCTGGATGCTCTTCCTAATGCCAACCTCATTTACAGTGAGTACAGGGTGTTTTTTGTCGTGACACCTACAGTAGGAGGGTCACGTGGGGCATACTGTATATATGCTTCACCTACAGCCTGTGCCTATGGGAAGTCGGGTCTTCTGTATTACTGTGTAGTACTAGAGATCTCGGTCCTGTGTCATCACCTTTGAGAGGTACAATTGGGCAAAGTCAGCTTTTATCACTTCATCCCAAATTTTCCTGGGTCTCCCCACTCCAAGGCTTCTATCAACTTTGGGTGCTCTGCACCTTTTTATGCAGCTGTCATCCTTCATATGCATCATATGTCCATACCAAGGTAATCTCCTCTCCAGCACACAGCATTAGATTCTCTTATGCCTAGTTTCTCTCTCAATAATAATAATAATAATAATAATAATAATAATAATAATAATAATAATAATAATGGCGATGATGTTCATGCTGATCATGATGATTTCGAGCAAAGGCACAAAACCTCAAAATGTGTAGAATGAAAGCAGTTAATTAGCACTTTAATTTCCACTCCAGAAGATGAAAGCCGTTTTCAAGCTCTGCCAGCATAATCTCTTTGAAAAGACTCTGTTGTGGCATCAGATTCCATCATACTATGCATAGGTCAATGTACAATGAGGATGAAGAAAGCAAGCTTCTTCTGTTGCATGGCAGCCTGGCATAAGATTTCACGGTAAATTCTGGTCAACACAAATGCTCCTTTGGCCAGTTACAGTGTTTGGATGTGTGGATTTTCTCTAGGCTCTCCAATTTCCATACAATTTAAGAATGATTTTATTTCCATGGATAGATTACTTCCTAACACTAGTTTCTAATCATTTAAAAAACTACTTTAACCCTTTAGCATTCAAACCGGCCATATCTAGCCAGAATTTTCTCACCTCTTTCTGTTCAAATTAGCCATAACCGGCTGCTCATAATTATGTTAAGGTATTGTTCTCAAAATAAATACTATAAAAATTTCATAGATTCGATATTATGTGAGATAATTATGTAAGACAAAGTGCTTACCGTGAAAATATAATAGTAAATAGTAAATGCTAAAGGGTTAAGAATTTCAAAACTTCAAGAATGAAAAATAAAATATTGTGTTCAGTAATAGTTTTAAATGAAATATAAATGTCTTCACGTTCACTTAATCCTGCCTGTACTCTTATTTAATATGTATGAGTTAGCTATATGTAATTTATACAATTATATTATGAAATATTCTATTCATAAGGAACGTGAGATAAGAGACAGTTATAAATGATGTAGAAAAACATTTTATTTTTTACATGAAAAATAACTTTTCAGGAGAAACCCAATGCTGCTCTATTAAATAGTATATGTCTTCATTAAGAACAATTCTTGGCTATAACTACTTGTGACCCTTCACAATTAATTTAGCTGAATATCCAGCATTGTGACCCTTCACAATGCTGGATATTCAGCTAAATTAAACATGTGTATGTGTATGTGTGTGTAGGTATGTGTGTGTGCATAATCATTCTCTCTTTCTCTCTCTCTCTCTCTCTCTCTCTGTCTGTCCTTATCTCTCATCCAATGGTGTCCCCAAAAATGTATACACACTTCAACAGCATTCTAATCAAAGTATGTATACATTTTTGGGGGGACACAAGGATTTAGGAACTTCAGTGTTCCAAACAAACTGCATGGAACTTATAGATAGATATAAGAAAACTTTTAAAAAAAGATATAAATTAAATTACATCATGCTTTTATACATTTATACACGCTATCATAGAAAATTGGCGTCCTTCTTTGTCTCCTCTATTAAACTTGCAACACCATGAGGTTTAAATCTGACTGGCAACAACAATGTTGAAAGCTGTTGAACACACACATCTGTCTGACCAACTAGTCTTGAATTTACAGCATTACAATTTAGCAGAAACAAAGATAAGAGATTTTTAATTCTATTATCTCTTTATTTAACCCTTTAGCATTCAAACCAGCCATATCTGGCCAGAATTTTCTCACCTCTTTCTGTTCAAATTAGCCATAACCGGCTGCTCATAATTATGTTAAGGTATTGTTCTCAAAATAAATACTATCATGGGCGGTGGATTGGCAGTATCGGTAGAGGGTCGGACGCCATGCTTTCCAGCATTGTTACGTCCCTTTACGATCTGAGTTCAAATCTCGCCGAGGTTGACTTTGCCTTTCATCTTTACGGGGTCAATAAAATAAAGTACCAGTAATGCACTGGGTAATTGCTGGCCTTGTGCCTAAAGTAGAAACAATTATCTCTTTATTTAAAATTTACTTTATTTAAAACCTGTTGGTATTTAGTATTATCTCTTTCTCTCTCTCCTCTCTCTCTCTCCTCTCTCCACTCTCTCATTCTCCCCTCCTCTTTCTCTCTCTCTTTCCTTTTCTTACTCTAGTAGTGTTTTCTTACAGACAACACAGTTTTGTAAGCAGCCTGCCCACCAAACACCCCTAAATGTGACCTTGCAACTTCTTGGGAGGACATGACATGTCCCTGTAAATATCACTTTAGAGACAGCCTCACTCCCAACTACTCAGGATAACATTACCTGTGTAAAAGAGACCACCATTACATCAAGCCACATCAAATCACTACCATGTCAACACTTGGAAGCTAAGGCACTCCTCCTTCCCTGCATTGATGAATGTATGACTGAGGGATAGACTCTGCAAGCAGCTTAACAGGTTATGCCATCTAGAAAGACAGTAACTATGAACAAGGACTGATACTGGATAAAGAGAGCTCTTTAGTGTAGCTCACATTAGACAACCCCACTAGTGATGGTGACATGATTAAATTCACCCAGTACACTCTGTGTTAGTGATAGAAAAGACATCCAACCATAGAAACAATACCAAAATCTGGAATTCCTTAAAAATGATCTAAAAAAAAAAAGAGTAATTCTGAATAAGAAATTACATTGAAACTGTGACAACTGTCCAACCCAAGCTACCATATCTTTGTATATACACATTTATCACATACATTTAAGCAGTAGTATTTACATAAAGGTGAATATGTGCACATCTATGCACAAACAGTAAAATAATTCTTATTAGCACATTTAGAAAGTTTCTTATATTGGTGACTGTAAAAGCAAAAAAAAAAAAAAATTTAAGCTTACAGATAATAGCCTAATTTGCTTCGTGCATACACAATACATACACAATACAGACACTATAGCCAATCTCCAATGACCTCAGGCTGCTGGCATAAACAATTTTAAGGCACGAAACTCAATCAATAGCTGATAAATGCAACAGTTCAAACAATGGTTGATTCAATTCAATGAGAAGAGGCTGTGTAATTAGATACAAGAACTAGTTCTAACCACAGAAGCTGAGATAAAAGACTTGTTTCTAGAATTACTCTACAGACAAAATAAAATCTCACATAAAACAGAATCAGATTAAAGAAACAACTCACACACTCTTTCTATCTCGCTCCATATGTATACGTATGCATGAATGTATGTATGCATTTGCATAAATACACACACAGACACACAAAACTTTATATAAATACATACATATCTGCCTATATATGTGCAAGTACACACATATATATCCATACGTGTGTGTGTGTGTGTGTGTGTGTGTGTGTGTGTGTGTGTGTGTGTGTGTGTGAGAGAGAGAGAGAGAAGAGAGAGAGAGTGTAAACAGAATTTTCAAAGAAAATCAAAGAGGCAACTTCAAGAACATCAGAAAGGTGATATACTATTCTAGTGGTGCCAAGATGAAGGCAGAGACTAACAGACATACAAACATCCTGACTATGATCAATGGCAACATTAAAATTAGAAATTGACTGTATTGTCTTTAGAATAGTTTTAAGATTTCCATTAGATTGAATTTTGCAGTGATTCCTTGTGACTCAAAATGTTTACTGGATATGTATGAAAGTCAGAAATATATAAACATGTTGGCGGAATGAGAGGGGGATAGTGGTTGAATTTTAACCCTATATATATATACATATACATCATCATCGATTAACGTCCATCTCCTACGCTAGCATGGGTTAGACGGGTTCCATTTTGAGGCAAGTTGTGTTGGGCGACAGTGTCCCACTGATGTAGAAGTGTTTCTGGCTGGTTTTCTATGGATGGATGGCCTTCCTAATATATATATTATATATATATATATATATATATATATATATATATATATATATATATATATATGTATATATATATATATAAGAATTAAAATACTAGAGTGTGTTGGAGTTAAACACCCTCTTCATATTATAGAAATGACAGTATAAGATATAGCTCAATGTAATTAAACAGAGCCGAAGAATTATAAAAATATAAACCAAAGAAGCCTTCAATACATCAAAAGTCTTTATTAGCCAACAATGTTTCGTCCTATTAAGGACTCATCAGGGCAAGTAAAGCTACAAGAAGCACTATCGGCCAATACAAGCCAAAAACTTAATAGTTTTTTTTTATAATATATATATATATATATAGTGGTGGAACACTGGAAGGTAATATCCGTAGTGGTAGAGCACTCAGTCCAGGGGGCGAGTTAGGTAGAAGTGGTTACACAACAGCTAGTTCACCATACCGAGAACAATTTTAATTGCTCTCGGTATGGTGAACTAACTGTTGTGTAACCACTTCTATATATATATATATATATATATCATCATCATCATCATCGTTTAACGTCCCTGTTCCACGCTTGCATGGGTTTGGATGGGGGTTTTCCCACTTGAGGCAAGAGTGGTTGTCTTGCTCGCATAGGACTGTCTGGCGGGTTTTCTACAGCTGGATGCCCTTCCTAACACCAACCACATTTACAGTGTGGGGCTGGGAGGTTTTTACCGTGTTGCCTACACGGCCACATTACAGCGTGGACTGTCTGGCGTGTTTTCTACAGCTGGATGCCCTTCCTAACACCAAACCACATTTACAGTGTGGGACTGGGAGGTTTTTACCGTGTTGCCTACACGGCCACATTACAGCATGGACTGTGTATTTTTTGTCGTGACACCTACACGATCTCATTTGTTTCGGCCTGGATGTTGTGGCACCAACATAACTTTGCATTGAAGGGGGCGGTGTGGATGGGGTGGGACGGGGGTGTATTTTGTTAGAGATTCCTACTGACTAGTAGGTTTTACTTTGTATTTAGGTAAGGCGGGTCTTCTCTGTTACTGAGTACCGCCAAATATATATATTAATTCCAAATATTAACAAAATAGATATTCTTGTGATCAATTATATTTTATTATACATATTTCAGAGGTACTGAATTAAGTTCAACAGTACGTCCTCATCAGATAAAATAAAATGATACATGACATACCCTGACATGGTAGATGGTTAAGATTTAATCAAGGTATGACAAAACTCAATATTTATACCCTAATATTGAGAACATGAGAAAACGTAATACAATCAATAGAGAGAGTGTGAGTAATATATTTTAAAAAATACATGGCATCAATATAACAGTTATAGAATTTTTAATATTTAAAAACTACTTGAGAAATAGGAGGGAGGGGAAAGCATTGAGGAAGAAGTAGCTGATGTTATAACTTATTTAGCTTGAGAAGACAGATGAAAGATGATTAAAAAGAGAGAGAGACAAAGGGGAGTAATTTATGCTCAAGTTTCTACACACACAGAGTTTCATATATAGCATATTTGGCAGTTAATTTTCAAAACATTTAATTTATGTTATTTCAGGGTAATGTATCCAATTTTTGGTTTTAAAAGTTATTAGGTATTTGTATTAATATTATAATATAATAATGTTAAATTTCTAAAATTCAAATTTTATGAAGACAAATTTAAAGCATTTACGAAACCCGCGAAATAAAGAAAATATACATATAATGTTCAATATCCCCACGAAGGTAAACTTTACCAAAATTACTTATAATATTGACAACAGTTTCTATGATATAATTTATAAGATATTTATAGTTATAACTATTAAAGAATTTATTGTTAAATAGTTTGAGTGTCTAAAGTATCAACATGTCTTATAATTAAACTTAAAGAAGTCAGAATTTCCAGCTATATATATGTATTGATCATAACATACCAAGACTATAGTTTATTATTTGTTCATATATTGTATTAAGTAAATGATTATATAAGTTCGACCTTCCAAGGAAAACCAAACACTTATAATAATGTCATTTAAATTATTTATAAATGTAACTACGATTATGTTATTACACTAGATAAAGATATTTGTAAAAACTATATATAGATATAATAGGTATTAATGAAACGGTATACATTTAATAAAGAATAATAATTATAATCATTGTTAGTAGTTTTACCTCCAGTTCAGTCGAGAAATAGACCAATATTAGTCAGCTATTATGGTTTGTTAAATATACATAAAAAAACAAAGTGCAAATCCAACTTTCTGAGTCCCCAAAAACCATCTCAAAATGAGTAATATATATATATATATATATATATATAAAATATACAAACGCATGAATGATCCACAGTTCAAATTATAATCAGTAAATTTACAAGTTAGATATCTAAACTATATATTTAAAACAGAGACAGAAAAATAAAGATCTGAATCAAAGTTAAAAATATCCAAAAAATCATAGGGTATGCATATCCATCAAGTAAACAAGTTATCAAACAAGTGTCATTCATTCAAACATTAATTCCATTATAAATGATTAGAAGATAAAGCATTATTAAAGTTTTATAAACCGTTATGACTTATATGCTCAACAGTTGATGATAGACGTCGAAAATCAGGCTTGATTGCTTACTGTTTTTTCCTGACTTTTTGCAAGGCTTGGAATGTAGACAAAGCTTTATGAAGGCAGTTTGAGAATAATTCACTTTTTTTGTAAATTAAGTTTTCATAATTATTAATTATTAATAGGGTCTCCTTTGTACAGAGGCTGCAGTTAATTGATATTGTAGAGTTTATATAAACTCCACTATTACAGAGCTTCGTCCAAAAGATCGAGTATTTTAAATTTTTGTCCTTTAATGACCATATAAGCTGTGATAAAGAAGTCAAAGACTTCCTATTAGAATTCGAGAATGAGCATTTGTGATTCGCAAATCTTGCTTTAAATGTTGAAGAACTTGCTCCTATGTAGTTGTGTGTGTTGTTATTTGTTTTTACGGTGCATTTATACACCAAATTTCTATCAAAACAATTATTTTGCAGAGGGCAATCTGGTTTATTTCTACAATTACGTTTTGATTTATTATTATTTATATTAACACTATTATTAATATCATTATGTTGATTTTGATTTAGAATTTTACTGTTTATTTTAGCGATGTTTTGGGCCATATTCATAGTTGTAGAATAAGATAATTTAATAGTGTGTCTATAAAAAAAGGAATGGTATTTATGTTGACTAGGGAATGAACTATCCAAAGCTTTAAAAAATAGATTACCTATTGGTGTTCTTACTGCTACAGAAGCAGGGGGGGGGGGCATATAACTGATTTAGTTCTGGTTCTTTTCCCCGATTTATTCACAGTACAGGTGTTTGAATTATAATTACTAGAATTTACAGAATTTCGTTTATATATGCCATTGTTTTTATTAGGATTAAAACTTGGATTATTATTGTCTATATATTCTATATTATTTTTATAACCTCCCTTTTTTACTGCATCATTGTAATATCCTGCATTTTCATCAAATATTGATTTATTGGCAGATATTCTATTAATGCGTTTTTGCACGCTATTTACAATTGCTTTTTTCACTGACTTAGAGTGATTGGAGTAATAATTAACGTAATTTAAGTTTTCATTGGGCTTATGGAAAGGGTAATAAAAACCAGAGTTTAAGTTAAAGGTAACATCAAGGAAATTAACTATTTTGGTACAACTTTCTACTTCTTGTTTAAGGTCGTAAATTTTAAAGAATTCAATTATATTTTTCTTTACTCTATTTAGTTCTATATTGTTGTGTTTAACTACCGTAAATAAAATATCGTCCCTATATAAACCACCGGTAATCTCCGGCAGTTTTCTATTTATCATATTTAAGATGAAAATCTCTCTCTCTCTCTCTTTAATCATCTTTCATCTGTCTTCTCAAGTTAAATACTAAATAAGTTATAACATCAGCTACTTCTTCCTCTATGCTTTCCTCTCCCTCCTATTTCTCAAGTAGTTTTTAAATATTAAAAATTCTATAACTGTTATATTGATGCCATGTATTTCTTAAAATATATTACTCACACTCTCTCTATTGATTGTATTACGTTTTCTCATGTTCTCAATATTAGGGTATAAATATTGAGTTTTGTCATACCTTGATTAAATCTTAACCATCTACCATGTCAGGGTATGTCATGTATCATTTTATTTTATCTGATGAGGACGTACTGTTGAACTTAATTCAGTACCTCTGAAATATGTATAATAAAATATAATTGATCACAAGAATATCTATTTTGTTAATATTTGGAATGAATATTAATAATTCTGGAAAATATTCTGTAGAGTGCTTCAATCTATTGTAAAACTCATTCTTTGATGTATTCATTGAATCTTTTTTAACTCTTAAATATATATATATTATATATATATATATATATATATATATATTATTATATATATATATATATCAATAAAAATAACAGGAGGCTGGACTGGTGTAAATCCTTGAAAGGTTTATTATACTATGATCATTTCAATGACCGGGTTCCATATGAATCCAGTGATTTCATCAGGTATTCGAAATATAACAAAGGAATATGTAAAAACCAAAGTGGAGGGCGACTGGCCGAGGTGAAGGCAGCTAGTTGGTCAGTCGTCCTCTTTGTTTCTGATTTTTCGGACCCATGGTTTTTACATATTCCTTTGTTATATTTCGAATACCTGATGAAATCACCAGATTCATATGGGTTTATATTTCAGTGTACTCCAGGGCTAAGGCATAAGGTGGCTGAAACAATTGTCAATGCAATAAAGCTCATTTATGGTGCAAACTTGACTTTGCAGCTGCCTACTTATGTGTGTGTATATAATAGAGAGGGGAGGGGTGTCTATTTCTTCATGCTGGCATGGGTTGCATAAGACTTTTACAGACAGAATTCTATGGCCAGATGCCCTTTCAGATGCCAAGCTTCACATTTTTTGCAAGTAAGTTACATATTTTCATATAATTCAACACTGAGATGTGGGATTTCTTTTTAAATGGAATTCATTTCATTCATTTCATTTTACGCCCGCTTTTTCCCTGCTTGCAAGGGTGGGACGGGAACTGATTCTGGCTTGATTTCTACAGCTGGATGCCCTTCCTAACACCAACCTCATTTACAGTGAGTGCTGGGTGCGTTTTTGCCGTGGCACCTACACGACCACTTTGGAGTGGAATGATAGGGACCCCAGTCCCTATCATCTCATTTCTACAGCTGAGCAAACTGGAGCAATGTGAAATAAAGTGTCTTGCTCAAGGAAACAACACATCACCCGGTCTGAGAATTGAACTCACAACCTTTCGATTGCAAGGCCAATGCTCTAACCACTAAGCCATGTGCCTCCATATGAGGCACATGGCTTAGTGGTTAGAGCATTGGCCTTGCAATCGTAAATGAATATCACCACCTGCAATATCAAGTGTGAGGAGAAGAAACAAATAAACACACACATATGCACATCCACACACACACATATATTCAAACATACAACGTGCATGTGTGTGTGTGTGGTGTGTTTGCAACCACATAGTATTAAATTCAACCACACTGCATGGTATCTTAAGCAAGTGTCTCTCCTACAGACATGACATGATCAACAGTCATGGGTTGATTTAGGTAAATGGAAACTGTGTTTGTGTTATGTCTGTGTTTACACTGGTTAAAACAAAACTGGTGATGTTGATCATGTCCCTTCATTTAGCAATTTGACAAATAGGGGTGGCCAAAAATAAATACTAGACTGAAATATGTTCTAGGGCTGACATTGTACCTGAAAACCTTTAAAGGTGATGCTTCAGCATGGCTACAGTCCAATAACTGAAACCAGTAAAGAAACATGTATAAATCTAAATGCATGATATATATATATATATATATACACACATATACATATATACATATATATATATATATATATATATATATTTCCACACATATATATACACACACATATATATATATATATATATATATATATATATACACACACATTTTTTTTTCATTTATGCTACAGATAATGTATATATATATATATACACACATATATATATATACACACATATATATATATATACACACACATATATATACACACATATATACACCTATATATATACACACATACACACACACACATATATATATATATATTCAGACACACACATATGTGTGTATGTAAACAAGAATATATATATATACTAATGTACATATATATAAGCACGCACATGTACATATATATTTAGATAGAGTGAGAGAGAAATGAAGAAACATAGCATGTGTGACAGAAAGACAAAAGAAAGAAAGAGATGAACATTACATTAGTGTCTCTAGACAATTGTTCTTAGACATCAGTTTTTGAGAAAATATGTAAGAAAAAATATTAAAAATTTCCCCTAAGAAAATACATTATCTGTAGCATAAATGAAAAAAAAAAAAAACCAAACAGCTTCACTGTTGCTGCCAAGACTGCAAAGATTATCATACAATGACAGGCACCATTTCCAAATATACTGCTGTGGGTGATACTACCCCAACCACCTCTATTCCCACCACCCTCACCAGAACTATCATCCCCCACCACCGCAACAATACCCCCACCACCATCACCTCCACTACCACAACAATACCCCACCACTACAACAATACCCCCACCACCACCATCATCCCCACTACCGCAACAATACCCCACCACCACAACAATACCCCCACCACCACCATCATCCCCACTACCGCAACAATACCCCCACCACCACAACAATACCCCACCACCACAACAATACCCCCACCACCACAACAATACCCCCACCACCACAACAATACCCCCACCACCACCATCATCCCCACTACCGCAACAATACCCCACCACCACCACAACAATACCCCACCACCACCACCACCAACATTAGTGCTCATTTATATCTTCTACAACAAATGGTACTTTATATAGATATATCACCACTACATCACCACCACCACCACCACTATCACCATTTCTTTCAGTATGGTACTGTATTTATTTATTTTCATTTCACTGTACTGCAACCACCAACACAACCACCACCACTTGCCAACCATATGATTTTCTATAATTATTAGGGCCTCTAACAATAGTTCCTAGATATAGTATTACCTAGTACATTTTTAGAGCCTCAACTCTGCTCTCAAACAGTCCCTAAATATATTATCCCTTCTTGTTATTCAGGGTAGCCGTGGTCTTTTGTGTGGTTTTCGCCACGAGTAACCCTCGGAGGTTTCCCCCCTATTGGGGAATTTTTCATTGTTTCAATTTTCATTTTTATTGTTTATATATATATATATGTTTCTATGTCCTTTTTTTTTCTTTTCTTATATAAATAATTGTTTCTACTTTTTGGCACAAGGCCAGCAATTACATTACTGGTACTTTATTTTATCGACCCCATAAGGATGAAAGGCAAAACTAACTTTGGGTGCATTTGAACTCAGAACATAAAGGGCCATAACTCTATCCTGCAAAGCATGGTGTATGATGCTCTACCAATACTGCCAATCCATGGCCCTAAAGAATAGATAATTGTTTCTACTTTTGGCACAAGGCCAGCAATTACCCAGTGTATTACTGGTACTTTATTTTATCGACCCTGTAAGGATGAAAGGCAAAGTTAACCTCGGCGGGATTTGAACTCAGAATGGCAAGGCCCGTAACTCAATATTATATAAATAATAAAAATATTTACATGCACAAAACCCACATCGTACCGTCTGTAATGTTTTTCTTGATGTCAGCCCTTGTGGCCAATAAAGAAATCATTATTATTATTATTATTATTATTATTATTATTATTATAAGGCGGTGGATTGGCAGTATCGGTAGAGGGTCGGACACCATGCTTTGAAGCATAGAGTTACCTCCCTGTATGATCTGAGTTCAAATCCCGCCGAGGTTAACTTTGCCTTTCATCCTTCCGGGGTCGATAGAATAAAGTACCAGTAATACACTGGGTAATTGCTGGCCTTGTGTCAAAAAGTAGAAACAATTATTATTATTATTATTATTATTATTGAAGGTCGTAGATTGACAGTATCGGTAGAGCATCAGATGCCATGCTTTACAGCATAGAGTTACGGCCCTTTATATTCTGAGTTCAAATCCTGCCAAGGTTAACTTTGTCTTTCATCCTAACGTGGTCGATAAAATAAAGTACCAGTAATGTACTGGGTATTTGATGGCCTTGTGCCTAAAATAGAAACAATTATTATTACTACAGTGGATTGTAAGTATCGGTGGAGGGTCGGACGCCATGCTTTGACGCATAGAGTTACGGCCCTTGCCATTCTGAGTTCAAATCCTGCCAAGGTTAACTTTGTCTTTCATCCTAACGTGGTCGATAAAATAAAGTACCAGTAATGCACTGGGTAATTGCTGGCCTTGTGCAAAAAGTAGAAACAATTATTATTATTACTACTATTATTATTATTACAGATTGTACTCTGTCTTAAAAAAAAAATCATGAATATCATATGATCTATATTATATTATTAGCACCTTTCTCTGCCCACAAACAAATCATATAATACTATTATATTATTTAATCTATTATTTTCTAGTATTTCTGGTTGCTTTTACAGATGTTTCTTGTAGCAAACTCAAAGCCTGCAATAAGGATCAAGTCACTCTCTCACCTTGCTTGCTTCCTACAAAAACATTTACTGCCAACTCTCAAAGAAACAAGCTGAAATGGTTACAGATGTACATTCTTGGCCTTCGTTCAATTCATTTATACAATTTCAGGAAAGAATTTTGCAGAGAAATTTGGCAATATTCCAATAGAAATGAGTAGTTTCTCTCTCAATAATCTCAATATTAATTCTGGAAATATTGAAAAATATTAATTTAGATAAGAGCAAATGATTGATACTGTTCATTTTGATGTGTAGTAGTTGTAGTTATCTGGCTGAAGCAGTAAGGTCAGAACCATTCTGACATTATTAGTTACAGATACTTCAGTAAACAAGCATGGCTCCCCATAATTTAGGCCCTCTGTGGGATTTGAATTCAACAACCTAATGAAGTATTTATCAGTGCCAATTACACAAGTGATTTATAATATCTCCTCGTGGAACTCATTGCATCTATAAAAAAAAGTGATACAAGTTATAAGGGTACAAGGGAATGAGATATAGGACTGGTGGTTTATAATTTTATTCCAAGTACTTCACTATGATATAATCCAAAACACTCTCAAGTTCTCAATGGCAATGTCTACTAGTTGTAAATATGTACCACAGTGGGAGTAGCAACAGCAGTAACATGGTAGGAGGGACATTTATTTCTTTAGCTTGGCAAACCAAGTTCAAAATCTGCAATGAACTAGTACCATTAGAGAAGTGTCACCCTATTTCCAGTTATATCCACATCGCTGTACAGTGGACTAAATGAAGAATGTAAGTAAGGACTGTTTTGGTCCCTTTTGCACCATTTCTGATTAAATCTGACTCTACGAGAAGACAAGATCTAGCATATATACTCAAATATAAGCTGACCCCATTATTTTATGCCTAAGAAATGGGCAAAATTCTAAACCTTATTTACGATTTGAAGTCAAAATCGTCAAAATATTGACCCCAAATATAAGCCGACCACCCCTTTCTATCATCAATTGTTTTTTGGTCGCATATTCCTCGGCTTACATTCAAGTATATATAGTAATTGCAGCAATTGTATTGTTATTACTATTATAAAACTTGTTCTTGTAATTGTCATTTTTAGCTCTGCTACAGCTAAAATACAGCAAGCAGCAAGCCAGTGAGGGAGACACTACATAGTAATTTATCCTGCTCGAATTAGTTGTTAAATTTCTCCCAAATCACATGTTACTGTCTTAAAAAAGGAAGAACACAATGGATAATGTAGTCCTAAATATTACAGTGTCTGAATAAAAGACAACTAAATAAATTATATACTAACTATACTTTGTATTGCATGTATGTACTTATAAATCCTGATGGAGCTGTAGGGACAGTGTAGGGACATACAGCATGTCTTGGACATTTTCTAAACCTGGCAGAGCCCATCCTCTCTCCAAGTCTAAATACAGCGAATTTCTTCAAGAGAAGGAGAGGGGTGATAGAGAGGAAGTGAGAAAGAAATTTAGAAGAATGAACCCCAGGACTAGACTGGTACATTTTTATTAACCTCCAAAGAATGGAAGACTGACTTTGTCAGGTTTTGATATAAGAATGAATAACACAAAATATTTTATCTGACATTCTAACATCCCTATCTATTTATCATATATATACTCTGTATCATGTATTAGATAATACTATATAAACTATTAAATACTTTCTATCTGTATTTATAGTAAGCTAAACGTAAACTCATAAATTTCTTCACTATGCTTTCCAATTTTATGATAACATTACAAATATGTTTGAAATATATACAGAAATAACATTGCAAATGTGTAAATAACATTATAAATTGCTCGTAATTCGTTCAGAAGAACATTGCAAATATAATGTCGTTGATAAACATAAATATAAATGCATAAAAGAGAGAGAAAAAAGGGAAGGAAAAAAGTGGGGAAGCAAAAGCACAAAACTACCATCAATAGGGTTCCAATAATGACAAGGTGAAGAATAGTTTCAGAGACAAGCTTCCACTATATAAAAAGTACTCATCACAGCAAGCAGCACAAACAGCCTCTGACAACCAAATCCTGATCATCTTACGTTGTTTAGCTTCTAAATCTAATGAAATTGTTTTTACTGATAGGAGAAAGAGTGAATGAAATTCTTAGTTCCATAAAACCAGTGCTCTGTGTGGATGGGATTCGTCAGAAAACAGTCCATCTGGAGGGAGACAGGTGTGTGTGTGTCTGTGTTGAGGTGTGTGTGTGTGTGGGGGGGGGGGGGGGGGGGCAACTCTCATTTTAAACCTTTGCTGCTTTACAGCCATACACACTGAAGGGAAAGGCTTCAGAATTAAATACCCAAAACAAATCAAAAGCTATTATCCCTAAGGTATATAGTCGTCAACAGGTAAATTATGTAATGACACTGGAGCTAAGTTACATCAACCCTACATTTCCCTAGTACAGCATTTTCATGGGAAAATACTAGTCTTCTATACAAACTTGCCTGGGCCTGTGCTTTGGAGAGAAAACTCCAAGGTCACCTCTCTATGACAGGATAACACAGAAAATAACAATCTATCATTGAAGGCTAGAACTAGATAAAGAAGAGAGGTTACAGAAGTATAGTGAATTTATCAAAAAATAGAACCAGAACAATACCAGCATACTGTGCATTCAATTGTAATCACTGTAGTCATGGCTGTAACTCATGTATGGGCCTCTACAATCATAATAAACACTATATAATAGTCATCTGTACCAATACAGATTAAAACCAAACTTTCAAGGTACAGAGATGCCTCTACAAGCAAACCAAGAAGTCTCTAGATGGTATTTCAGTCTACTAGAAATATCAACCAAAATTTATTCAAACGACACCCAACTGTTTTAAAGAAAATAAGAGAACACAGGATACCGTAGTTTTATGTACATTGTGTCTGACTAAAGAAAATGGCTAATATCAATTCATGATACTGCCCTTTTTAACAATTTTGTCCTCATCATTCATCATCATTTCATTTTACGTCCTCTTTTTCCCTGCTTGCAAGGGTGTCCTAGGTGTATATATTTGCCTGAAGAGTCAGTTTAATAGTGATTTAACTTTGTAATATTTAACACAAAAGGCAAAACTTTAAGAAAGCAATGTTTTGACACCTATTGTATGATACTAATATATCATCATCATCATCATTTAACATCCATTTTTCCACTCTAGCATGGGTTAGACCTATATATTTAATTCTACTTTTATTGAGTACTCTCTTATTTTTGTTGGTAAGCATTGTAATTGAGAGAGAGAGAGAGAGAGACAGACAAACAGACAGACACATCAAGACATACAGAAAGAGAGGTGGGGTTGTGTGGTTAGAACCAGTGCAGTAGAAACAAAATAGGAAAAAAAAAAAGACTGATGCAGCAATATACTGTATATGTTCTTGCTACATATTCAGATTATCTACTTCTGAATAGATCTACTTCTAAATGAATATAACTGTATTGTGTGCTAGAGATGGATTAGCTTAATCCACCAAACATCACCATCACCAACAACAGCACTACTGCCTATAGTAAATATCTCATCTTTATGATTCTTTTCTTATGTTTTTTAGTTCCAAAGCTTGAGAAAACAAAAGTTGTCTTACAGCTAATCTGATTTGTACATTAATATGATAAGCATGGACATACCACCAGTGGTATTAGCAAATGCAACTTTAGGGAAGACACAACTGTCAGATGCCAGGGAAATACTGACATTTCCAAACTATAAATGGTGTTCAGTTTGAAACCACTACAAGGACTGGTCTTAGACTACCATGCCATCACCATTACAGTGCATTGAAAAATTCTACTACTACTATCAATAATAATAATAATGATTTCTTTAATAATAATAACAATAATAATAATGGTTTCTGATTTTATATTCTAGCCAGAATAGACAAAAAAATGAGAAAAAATAATGACTGCATTTAGAATATACCATCCAAAAATTAGATGTCGAAAAATTATACCTACCACAAACACACAGAGAAAGGAGCTTTATGCAACAAGAATTTTATTATAAAATAATTACTGTTGGACTACAAAATATCTAATGAAGAACAAAGAAAATTTAATAGAAATAGCTACAAAACATGAACAAAACAAAAAATTGTACTCGGTCTTCAAGGAGGCTAATAAATACAAAGCAGAAACCAAACTAACAGATAGCTGTGAGGAAGATGAAAATAAACAAGAAGCAACAACAGAAACTGAGAAAAACTTAAAATTCAAACGAAAACAAACCTCCAGAATGTTATGTTAAAATGATGGCAAGAAAACCCCTTACATGGTCAATACCTGAAAAGGCTGAATAGAGAGGAAGTAGACAATCAAAATACACAAAACTGGCTATGGAACACTGGACTGAAAGCTGAGACAAGGGATTTCTGGTTGCAGCACAAAACCAAAGCCTCCCAACCAGAAATCACCAGAAATACATAATGAAGCAGAACATAGTAAGTAACTGTAGAGTATGTGGAGGTAGGGAAGAAATCATTAACCAGATTATTTCTGGCTGTTCAGTGTTAGCCAAAAAGGATTACATCCACAGACATGATAGAGTAGGGACTGACATACATTGGAAATTATGCAAATATTATGCAATACCAACAGACAAAAGATGGTACCGACACACACCAGAAAAGGTATCAGAGAATGACAAAGTAAACATTCTTTGGGACATACAGACAGGGAAATCAAATCTAACTGACCAGATATTATAGTCGCGAATCACTGGTGTAAACATACCATATATACTTGAATATA
>OZ024740.1:235583707-235586207 GCA_964016885.1 Eledone cirrhosa | reverse complement strand
TATATGTATATATATATATATGTATATATAAATATACATTTGTTGTTATCAATACCCCACCACACACAACTCACAAATCTGTACAGAAATAATCTACCATCTGACTAAACAAACTAGGTAATGCCCCCTCTTTCTGCACCCTATTCAACTCCCATGCCTATACTACCCATCACATTCATCACCTTTGTTTATTCTTGGCAACTACTGTTTACTTCTACTGCAAAAAAATACTTGACATTTTAACCTTCCTTTATTCGAAGGACATAACATTGGCACCTTCTAATCGCACCTTTCTTCTCACACACTATCAACAACAACAACAATGATAGAACACACATAAGAACAATGACAACAGTTACTGCAACAAAAATGCAAGAAAGCCACTGTCAGGGATCTTTTCTTAGTTGTTCTACCTGCTAGAATTTGCAATGAAATTTCTTCTCAAATTCCATCCTGAGTTCAAATCCTGCTGAAGTTAACTTTGCCTTTCATCCTTACGGGGTTGATGAATAAAGTACCAGTCGCACACTAGGCTCAATTTAATTGACTTTCTCTCTTCTCTTCAAAATGCTGGCCTTGTGCCAAATATAAAACCATTATATTGAAATGTAGGGTAGGGGGGGGGGGGGGGCATGCTAGATAAAGACCCAAGAGAAGGATGGAATGATCATGGCTAGAATGTCTTCGGTCATAGGGATATTCAGTCATGACTGACCCGAGGCTCAACAACAATGCAGATATGTAGACAGAAAGAACAAGGTATTTTCCAACAAATGGTATGACTAGCTGTTTGATGCAAATTAATAGATGAATCTCTATGTGGTCACTCAAAAGGTTTGAAATAGCAGCTAAATCTCTCTCAAATTACACATTATCTTAAAAATCAAAGGGCACATTGGATAATGTAAAACTAATTATATTCTGTTAGGGGGAAATACACGATGGTCAAGGCTGGACTGCTTTTCATCAGAGGTATGTTCAATGAAAGCCAATGTGGAGCTAAACAATATAAATAATGAATACCTGTTCTGTTTGTATCAGTTCATAAAATTTGTAAAACGATTTGACTCATGAGTAACATCACACTCTACTGTCAAAAGTAGAAAAATCTTGTTGGATAATTAATTCCTTAACTTCTTTCCTTTTATGTAGTGCATGTGATTAATTTTGAGTGCCCTGATGGGAAGTTCAAATGCCCAGAGAGGGAGCTTCAGTTTTTGGCCATCAAACAAACAATATAGGATTTGAGAGAACTCTTCAGTCAGGCCAAGCATGTGTCAACCTCTCTAGTGTTGTGACTGCAATGAAATATACCCAATACACCCTGTAAAGTGTTAGTGTTGGTGCCAGGATAAAATGCATCCAGTCCACTATGAAATGGTAGTGCTGTTGCCCTAGAAAAAGCACCAAGTACACTCTGTAAAGTGTTTGGCATTAGGAAGGGCCTCCAGCCATAGAAACCATGTCAAATAGGGAATGTATGAGCAAGATGAGGTCACTCCAGTCCATTCTGTCCTAGACCAGGGTTTCCCAACATGAACGATTTTAACTATTAACAACTGAACATAAAATGGTGGACAATTGGAAATTTTGGTGGACAATATAGGATTTTGAGTATTAAGAAGGTATTTCAAAATGTGCTACATGAAAAAACTATTCAAAGAACTTGTATAAAACACAAAACAAAACAGAATGCTAAATGAGAATAATGAACCAGTAACACACTTTTACTAAATATTTTGGGGTATGCTTTTGAATATTTACTATACAGGTGGGCAGTAGAAACTTTTTTCTATGTGAAAGATGATGCAAAAAATGTTGGGAACCTCTGTCCTATACTGTGACAACTTGTCCAGCCTATGTCACCATGGTAGGTTGATGTAAAAGGATGATGACAATATTAGTTAACTATCTTGGCAGCTACAACTGTAAGTTAATTCATATATAAATATTAATAAAATTCTTAAACAATTTAAACCCTTTGTTACCAACCCGCTCAAAACAGAAACTGTTTTTATGAAACAAAACCACCAATATTAAAGAGTTCCTACTTAAATTAAAACCTTCCAATATAATTTTATTTAAGAACTTTCTGTTATGTTACAAAAAACCATCTGAGTGAAATCATAATTAGTAAACCCTTCCCATAATATAACAAATTTTCATATTATTAAGCTGATGTTTGAAATATGTGAAGGTGTGTGGCTTAGTGGTTAGAGAATTGGATTCGCAATCATGGGATTGTAAGTTTGATTTCCAGACTAGGTAATGCATTATGTCATTGAGCAAGACACTTTATTTTACGTTACTCCTTCTGCCAGGATTTGTGACTGGTAGATAGTATTAGCAATGGAAAGACCAATGGAAACATTGTTTTCTTGTTACAATTTGATGAGCTCCACTCCACTCAGTAAGCGAATGAGGTCGGGCATCTTGGAATATAACTTAAAGTTTCTTACATAAAATTATGATGGAAGGCATAAACATCAAAAAACAAAGT
>OZ024740.1:235566207-235573707 GCA_964016885.1 Eledone cirrhosa | reverse complement strand
TTACTGGTACTTTATTTTATCGACCCCGTAAGGATGAAAGGCAAAGTTAACCTCGGCGGGATTTGAACTCAGTTCGTAAAGGGACGTAACTGTGCTGCAAAGCCTCTACCGATACTGCCAATCCACAATAATAATAATAATAATAATAATAATAATAATAATTTTATGTCCATTTTCCAAGCTGGCATGAGTTGGACAGGTTGGCACAGTCGAGACTAGATGGGTCAGGGGACCATGTTTTGTTCACACATACCATCTTTGGTAAGGTTTCTA
The DNA here is from genome assembly GCA_964016885.1 of Eledone cirrhosa. Taxonomy (NCBI): domain Eukaryota; kingdom Metazoa; phylum Mollusca; class Cephalopoda; order Octopoda; family Eledonidae; genus Eledone; species Eledone cirrhosa. The sequence continues at coordinate 235,573,434 of OZ024740.1, read as the reverse complement.
CAACTGGATGCCATTTCTAATGCCAACCATTTTACAAAGTGTACAGGGCGCATTTTTTGTGGCACCAGCACTATTGCTTACAGTGTACTGAGTGTGTTTTATCATGGCACCACTACTAAAAAGGTCGCTGTGACCTTGGCAGCATGAAGAGTGGCTGTAATGGGAGAGGGTGTGTTAGATTTTGGAAGGAGTAGCACTGTGGAGGAGGAAGTAGTAGCTACATATTTGTTACTAAGAGATAGGGAGAGACCAGGAAGACATGTTGGGTGGCAGATACTCTAGAAATTTTTCTTATCTATCAGATTGTCTTTGTGAGCTGTGATTGTGTGTGCACATATCCATATCTATCAATATGTCCCTGAGAGCTGTGTGTGTGTGTCAGAGAGAGAGAGTGTGCATGTGTGTGTGAGAGAGAGTGTGTGTGTGTGTGTTTATTGCAGTGTTCCTTGTTGCTTATCTGTACAATATCTTCCTGAAATTGGAAATACAATAAACAGAATGGAAAACCTGAGTAGAGTAACTTGATTCATAGATAAATAATCAGATTATATATTTATTCTTATTCAGATGATAATCATGGAGGTGGTGTTATTGGTTGTGGTGAAAATGGTTATGAATATAATAGTGGTGGTGGTGGTGGTATGTAGTGGTGGCTGTGTGATGGGGATAAGGTTATCTTGGTGGGTGTGTGTTGATGTCAGTATATTGTGGTGGTGGTGGTGGTATGTAGTGGTGGCTGTGTGATGGGGATAAGGTTATCTTGGTGGGTGTGTGTTGATGTCAGTATATTGTGGTGGTGGTGGTGGTATGTAGTGGTGGCTGTGTGATGGGGATAAGGTTATCTTGGTGGGTGTGTGTTGATGTCAGTATATTGTGGTGGTGGTGGTGGGAGTGTGAGTGTTGTGGTGGTGGTGGTGTTTAAAGGCAGTGAATTGGCAGATTCATTAAAGCATCAGACTCGCATTATTTGTTCTGGTTCTTTTATGTTCTGAGTTCAAATCCCACCGAGGTCAACTCTGCCTTTCATCCTTCTGGGGTTGATAAAATAAAGTACCAGTAAAGTACTGGGGTCAATGTTATTGACTGATGTCTCCCCCAACACTGACTGGCCTTGTGCAGGGATTAGCAGATAAAATATTCTCAACATTGGCCCATAACTTCTGGTGGAATCATAAGGGTGCTGCCATAACGCCAAAATTGCTGCCCTTGCAAATAAATCAGAAACCATTATTATTATTATTACTATGTGGATTGGCAGTATCAGTAGAACGTCAGACACCAAGCTTTGCAGCACAGAGTTATGGCCCTTTACGTTATGAGTCCAAATCCCGACGAGGTTAACTTTGCCTTTCATCCTTACGGGGTCAATAAAATAAAACACCAGTTATGCAGTGGAATAATTGCTGGCCTTGTGCCAAAAGTTGAAACTTTATTATTCCTCATCCATTACATTTGAAGCAAAATAAATCATTATTATCATGGTGAATTGGTAGTATCGATAGAGGGTTCGATGCCATGCTTTGCAGCATAGAGTTACGTCCCTTTCTGGTCTGAGTACAAATCCCGCCAAGGTAAACTTTGCCTTTCGTCTTTACAGGGTCGATAAAATAAAACACCAGTAATGCAGTGGAATAATTGCTGGCCTTGTGCCAAAAGTAGAAACAATTATCATAATTATTATATTTATTATTCATGTTCCTACGAATTGTTTCTCACTTTACTCCATATATGTTTATAAAGGGTTTTGTTTTAATGTATTTTTGTTGAGTATTTTGTTGTTGATTGGATGGAAAACAGATAGGGCCAGTCATTCTATTTTGCCAGCCTATGTCATGTGTGAGTTTTCAAAAAAAATATAAAAGGAAAAAAAGAAAGGGAAAGAACACTTTAAAGGAGCCCTTCAATAACCTGCTTCAGTCCTATTAAAGATTATCAGTTCTTCATAACAAGTGACTCTGTTCACTTTTTTCTTTGCTCAACATGGTCATACTGAAAGCTGGTTCTATAAGTACACATAATCTGGAATAGCTTGGAAATAAAGTAATTTGCTTAACAACCACAGGTCACTGGGTTTGAATATGATGACCATATGAACGGGATGGAAGAAGTTTAGGGAACTACTACCACTGCTAGCTTCAAAAGGCTTCTCCCTCAAAATGAAAGGCAGACTGTATGATACGTGTATCCGAACAGCGATGTTGCATGGTAGTGAGACCTGGGCGCTGAAGGTGGAAGACTTACGTAGATTAGAGAGAAACGAAGCCTGCATGCTCCGATGGATGTGTAATAGTAATGTACGCGAACGACAAAGCATAAATGAATTGAGAGAGAGACTGAGCATAAGAGGAATCAAATGCTGTGTGCAGGAGAGGCGGTTGCGCTGGTATGGACATGTGATGCGTATGAAGGATGACAGCTGCATAAAAAGGTGCAGAGCACTAGAAGTCGATGGAAACCGCGGAGTGGGGAGACCCAAGATGACCTGGGATGAGGTGATAAAAGCCGACCTTACCCAATTACACCTCTCAAAGGCGATGACACACGACCGTGACCTCTGGCGTCACGCAGTAATACAGAGTACCCGACCTCCCATGGGTACAAGCTGAAGCATATAGACAATATGGCCCCACATCCTCCCACCGCAAGGTGGTCGTGGAGGTGCACGGCAAAAAAGCACCCAGCCCACACTGTAAAGTGGATATGTAGGCGCCACGAAAAAGCACCCAGCACTCACTGTAAATGAGGTTGGTGTTAGGAAGGGCATCCAGCTGTAGAAATCAAGTCAAATCAGTTCCTGTATGAGCAAAGCATGGTCAGCCGACCAGACACTGCCCACAACAGGACAACCCATCTAACCCATGCTAGCGTGGAAGAACGGACGTAAAACGGTGATGATGATGATGATGTATGACCAGCATTTCCTGCACTCAATCGCATATGCTTATTCTTAACAACTACGAGGAATATGCATCTTTCAGTTGACCAAGATTTAGCAGTGTTGTTTCAGAAAGGTTTGGATATCAAAATAATAATCACTTTTCTGGACTTGGATGGCAAGGTGGTGGTTTCTACCTTCAGACTAGTGGCCATGCATACCATGTATAGAGTGGTCATCTAGAGTCATTCTTGGGAATATCTAATTCATTAGTACTAGTGGTGGTTTGGAGATCTGAAACGGAATCTTAGATACATACTGTGATTGTGTTGAAGTATACATTAAGTGAGTGGGTTTGAAAGCCTCCAAAATTTACTTAGGCATTTCCAACAGTCTGATAGGTACTAAGTCAAGCAGCACAGCTAATGGTATATCAATCCTTACATTCTATAGAGGGTTAATTGTAAGTGTGAGCAACATTCTTAGGAGAATACTGGGTGTTGATGAAGATCAACAGATCAGCCAGTCCAGGGAGAATTTCACTCTGGAGATTATTAATAACTCCCAGAAATCCTAAGCCTTACAATGCTACCTTGGAGATTGCCATTAACTAAGCCTGTCTTACATACACAAAACCAATGAAACTGTTCTGCAAACACTTACTCAATCTCCAAGCATTGTTTACATGTAAAGTTATGTCAAATAGCTGCTGTCATGTCTAGGATGGATTCTACTATTAGGCTATTAGCTGTGTCAATTGTGAGCTTTGCCTTATCACTGTCCCGTGTCTGCAAAGTGTCTGGTGACTATGATAATAAAGACTATATGGTAGATATTAATGAAAGGACTAAGAACAGACACTTTCCTCTTTGGTCATGACCTCATCAAGTTCTTCAAGTTCAATGTGGAAAGGTTAGAATGGAAAGAGAGAGAGAAAGGTGCTGCCTCCAGTGAATTTACTGAAAGGTGGGTAGTATGAGCCTACTCTCATGTTGCACTTCTCGGCTGGAGAATACAGCTGGAAAAGAACCCCATACTTGGTGGTTAGATTAACCTAGATCTATAGAGTTCCTTGATTGGTGTTATGTGGCTATTTCCCTATTGTATAGCCTCATTCCATGTTTTGTTTGCCATGCCTGTTTTTCATAACCGTGGAGTGCTTATGTCTGTTTACACTACAGTCGGTCGATTACTTGATTAACCAATGTTTTTCACTATATATATATTCAGAAAGAAGCTAGCTAGAACAGCATTGCCATTGGTGTGTTAATATTAGATCAATGAAAACAGCCTTGCAGCTAATTACATGGAGGTAGAACATTAGTAAATATATATATAACAAACTAGACTCACAGATAACACCCATAAAAAGCCTAAAAGAACAGCAGAGAAAACTACAGCTTTCACTTAAATCAGGAAGCAGTGGATAATGAAGGAACATAGATGAAGAGATTAAGAGAAAAGCAATGTTTGGTAAGTCGCCTAAAGAAGAGCAGGTCATTAATTTCACTGAAAATTGCTGTTTAACGCCAAATAAATTGAATTGGACACACAAGAAAGAGAAATACACTGTTTTATTTATTTATTTTTGTTTCTCTTCTTTTCCAACCTCTATCTTCTTATTCTCTTTTCTTCATTTTCTTGTATCTTTACATCTTGCATCTCCTTCTTCCATCTTCATCTCTCTTTTTCACATTCTTGTCTTTTATTCTTTTCCATCTCTCTGCAGCATCATCTATTTATTCTCTATGCTTCGTCTTCAGACCTCACTACATTACCAGCATCTTTTTGGTCCTTCTTACCCACCCATCATTATCTTCTTCAACACTACATTTTGTCCCTTTTTTATTCCATATTGTTGCTATTATTGCTGCCGTCTCCTTCATTTTCATCGTCTTTGTACTTACTATATATCTCCTTCATCCCCATTATCATCGCCATCAACCCTACCAATCTTACAAGTCTACTATCACCCACACAATGAAATATATTAAATTAAGTAATGTTAACTAAGAATGAATATATACATAGCAGATAAATAGGAATATATGTGTGCATATGTTCTTTTTTGCTTTTATTTATTTCAGTTAGTCAGATGCAACCATGCTGTCTTACTTCTTTGATTTAGTCAATCACGTCAACCCCAGCACTTGTTTTTCAAGTATGGTATGTATTTTATCAATCTCTTTTTTGACAAACCACTAAGTTATAGGACATAAACACACACTCATACAACGTGTGTGTGTGTGTGTGTGTGTGTGCACGTGCTTGCGCAGCTTCATCATCATCACATATATTTAGATAGATGATGGTGATGAAGATGTTGAAAGCATCTAGGGAAGCAAAAGCTGAACTAGTTACCAGCACAATCAATCAAATAATACAGGACAGGGTCATACCTAATGACTGGCACAACAGTATAATCATATATCTAGCTTTCATTTATCTAGAGAAAGCCTTTGACAGAGTACCACGATCTCTCATCTGGTAGTTCTTAACTCTTATGAAAGAAAACCACCCATTTCAAACAATTCCTACATAAATTTATATCTTCCAACATGATATTATACAGTCTGAGTTCAAATCCCGCCGAGGTTAACATTGCCTTTCATCCTTACGGGGTCAATAAAATAAAGTACCAGTAATGCACTGGGGTATATTGCTGGCCTTGAGCCAAAAGTAGAAACAATTATATTAGGAACAAAATAATTAATCCTTTCTGTAATCTTTCAAAATTCTGCATTAATTAATTGAAAGAGTATAAATACAGTCATGAAAGAGTTAAGGAAACTAGGTATAAAAGAATGGCTCGTGAGAATAGTCCAAGCCATGTACAGAGGAACTGTTGGTAAAGTAAGTGCATGAAATGAATTTAGTGAGGAATTCAGGTACAGGTAGGAGTGCATCAGAATTCAGTTCTTAGCCTACTTCTGTTTATCATAGTCCTTCAGGCCATAACAGAAGAGTTTAAGACAGGTAGTCCATGGGAACTTCTGTATGCTGATGATCTTATCTGATAGCTGAAAGCACAGAAGAACTAGAGAACAAATTCAGACTGTGAAAACAGAACTTAGAATCAAAAGGGCTGAGAGTAAACTTAGCAAAAACCAAAGTGTTAATAAGTAGGAAAGAAAGACAATTCCCTGAATCCATCAGAGAAATGACCTTGCTTGATATGCAAAAAAGAAGTAGGTAGAGGTTCTATACTATGTTCACAATGAAATCTTGGGTAGCAGGATAGCAGGTAAACTAACAGGAAAGGAAGACTGTTCTGGGAAAATTGATAGTAAGAGTGTCAGTAATATACACCATTTTCAATCCCAGGTAGGATCCATAGAAGTGGTTGATAGCTTCTGCTATCTAGGTGACCAAGTTAGCAGTGGAGGTGGGTGCTCCAGGAACATAGTAGCTAGAATAAGAACAAGATGGAAGAAGTTTAGAAAGTTACTACCCCTGTTGACAACAAACCGGTTCTCTCTATGAATGAAAGGTCAGCTGTATGATGCCTGAGGACGATGTGCAATGCTGCACCATAAGGAAACATGGGCAGTGACTGCAGAGGATGTGAAGGCTGGAAAGAAATGAAGGGAGCATGGAAGAGGTAGACCTAGGAAGGCATGGGATGAATGTTACCTGAATGAACCCAACCACTGTCACTCCTTAGAAACTACTCTCGACATCATTGTACACCTCTATTCTACCTCTCATCACCCTGACAAACTCCACCACACCTGCTTAAAACCATGATGTACTTTATCATCCGTTCTCTTTACCTCCACATCATTACTTGAACCCATCTCTCGTCATATATTATATACTTATCATCCTTCATACCTCTCCCATCATATTCCCACCTTACAACCCAACTCCTGATAGGGTAGAGAAAGCTCTTCATTCAAGTCTCACTAACAACCTCCCTAGTACTGCTGCCATGATAAAACACATCTAGCACATTCTGTAAAGTAGTTAGTGTTAGGAAGGGCTTCCAGTCATAGAAACTATACCAAAAATAGTAGAGGGCCATCCAATCATGCCATGACAACCTGTTTAGTACTGGTGCCATGAAAACTGCACCCTGTAAGGTGGTTGCTAATAAAATGGGCATCCGGCTATAGAAACCAGGCCAAAAAAGGGTCAAGAGGATTCATCAGTTGCATCAAGTGCATGACAACCCATCCAACCCTTTTTATCTCATATGTATACAAACTTCAAATGCTTTCCTCCTAAAAAAATATTTTCTTTTTTTTCTTACTCTCATCTATCTTCCAATTTTTTCTTCTCTCATTCTATCTTCTTATGAAGGAATGATGGTAAGGCACTTTTCCAACTATATCAAGCACTAAACTAATATA
>OZ024740.1:235528707-235561207 GCA_964016885.1 Eledone cirrhosa | reverse complement strand
TGCGCATCACGTGACCATACCAACGTAGCCTTCTCTCGAGTAAACAACATCTGATCCCTCTTATTTCTAATTTTTTCCTTAGTTCGTTTATGCTTTGCCGTTCACGTATATTACTATTACACATCCAGCGGAGCATGCAAGCTTCGTTTCTCTCTAGTCTGCGTATATCCTCTGCACACAATGCCCAGGTCTCACTGCCATGCAACATTGCTGTTCATATGCAGGCATCATACAACCTGCCTTTCATTTTTAGGGAGAACCCTTTAGCGGCTAATAGTGGTATAAGCTCTCTGAACTTTTTCCATCCAGTTCTGACTCTAGCTACTCTACTTTCAGAGCACCCTCCCCCACTGCTGATTTTGTCACCAGGTAACGGAAGCTGTCCACTATTTCTATAGAACCCTCTGCGCAATTGAAAGAGCTAGTATTTTGTGGGCACTTGCTGCTACTTATTGTACCAGAGCACCGGCCACATGTAAAATCTATGTTCTTAGTTAGCTTACCTGTGATCCCACTACATCTTTTATGCACCCATACTTTGCATTTGGGACATAAAATGGAGTTTCTACCTACTCCTTTCCTACACACTGAGCATGGCCATTTCCCGGAAGGGACCGGCGCCTTATTTTCTTTCCTACAAACTAAAACTTTAGTCTTAGACAGGTTAATTTTAAGGCCTTTTGATTCTAGGCCGTGCTTCGATGTTTGGAATTTCTTCTCTAGCTCGGCCATTGATTCAGCTATGAGTGTTAGATCATCTGCGTATAGGAATTCCCATGGGCAGCCGGTCTTGAACTCATATATGTACATATATATGTATATGTGTGCATGTGAGTGTATTCATGTGTATGTACACATATATATGGATATATGTGTGTGTGTTAGTGTATTTATGTGTATGTACATATATATGTATATGACGTATCTTACTAAACAAATCTTGTATTTTTGTTTACGTTCGTAAAATACTAGGATCTAACTTAAACCTATTCTATTCTTCTCATATACAAATATTTTAAATATATTTGATACTTCAAACTCTTAACAATATTTTAAATATATTTGTTATTATTTCAAACCCTTAATTTTCCCGCTCCCTAATATCTTCTCCACCACACTCTACAACATGCGGTCAACCCCCCCCCCTCTCTCTCTCTCTCTCTATCCATATACATATATAAGATAAAGTAACTCACTTTCGCCAATTCGTGGCAGATTCTCTTTCATGGTAAAATGTAATGTACTCATTTTTCTAGCTTTCTAACATCCGCTTATTCCATAGTCCTTCCAAACCTATTTCCTCCTGTATTTTCCAAAACAAATCTCTTGTATTTTGTCCTGCTTGTAAAATACGGAAGTTTTTGACGTATCTTACTAAACAAATCTTGTATTTTTGTTTACGTTCGTAAAATACTAGGATCTAACTTAAACCTATTCTTCTCGCTAACAACTCAACACCCCTCCCTCCCGCCCCCACGCACCACCATTATTATCACGTGGACCAATCATAAGCCAGAGGCCTATACTATCGCTTACCTGGTCGCCTTCGGTATGTAGGATGGAAGGACTACGGAGTTCCGGAGAGTTGAAGAGAGAAAAATCTGGACGCTCAGCGACAATGCCAAAGTTAAAGACAAACACACCTCGTGGACGAGAATGCGAACATGCCTCTTTGTTTCGGCCGCGGATGGCTAACACAACTCCATCTCCCCCCTCTCCCCACCTTTCCCACCCCCCAAACGCAATCCAAAACTTCAGATTTGGTACCTTGAATGTAGGCACCTTAAAGAAATGCTTGAACGTAAGGAGGTCGATGTTTGTTGTATTCAAGAGACCAGGTGGAGGGGTGGATCTGCTAGATTCATTGTGGGTAGAAAACGATGCTATAAGCTTTTCTGGGTGGGAAACGACAATGGGCTGGGTGGGGTAGGAATCATGGTAGCAGAAAAGTGGGCAGATAAGATAATAGACGTAAATAGAGTGAACGACAGAATAATTAAAATAAGACTTGTCCTCAACAGAACCACGGTGACAGCAATATCCGCGTACGCACCCCAATCCGGACTGCCCAGCACTATAAAAGACAGATTCTATGAGTCACTGATGCTCACTACCTCCCAAATAACCGACAGTGACTATATAATTATTGCAGGCGACCTAAACGGTCACGTTGGACAACATTGTGACGGCTACGACGAAATCCATGGAGGCTATGGGTTTGGTACTAGAAATGAGGAAGGCTCCAGAATCCTGGAATTCTGTGACGCAAATAACCTAACTATCTGCAACACTAACTTCAAAAAACGAGACAATCACTTGATCACCTACAGTTCAGGGGAACATACCAGCCAGGTAGATTATATCCTTACCAGAAGACGTGACAAAGTGACTGTTGTAAACACTAAATCCCTCCCCCATCAAGAATGCACCTCCCAACATAGAGTGATAATTAGCGACCTAATAGTCAGGACGAGACGTACTAGGCAACAGAAGAGGACTACCCTCAGGAGAAAAATATGGAAGCTAAAGGACCCCACAGCCAAAAATAAATTCCAAAGCATATTACTTGATGCTTTCGACAGTAAGGAAGAGCAAATAGAGTCGTACAAGGTAGAGGAACAGTGGGAATTCCTGAAAACAAACCTGCTGACGGCGACAGACGAAGTCTGTGGCTGGAGCAGGCCTGTAGGCAGGAGGAGAGTAACATGGTGGTGGAACAGTAAGGTGGAGGGGTCAATTAAGGCCAAAAAGCAGGCTTGGAAAGTATGGTGGGATGGGGGAAGCAGAGAAGACCATCAAGTGGCCAGGAGGGAAGCTAGGAGACAAGTGTACTTCGCAAGAAGGGAAGCAGAGGAAAGAAAGTTCAAGCATGTTCTACAACGTGAGGACCAAAAACGTGAGGTGTTCAGGATTGCTAGGCAATGTGTCAAGGAAAACAGTGATATTGTCGGGGAGAAGTGTGTACTTAACGATGATGGCGTACTTGCCATCACGACGCCGATAAGAAGGTAGCTTGGAAGTGTCACTATGAAAGGCTACTCAATGAGGAGAATAAATGGGAGAAAGACAGTCTCCCCCACATCGACCCAATAGAGGGACCAGCAGTGTTAGTCGAGGGTAGTATAATAAGTAAGGCAATCAAAGATATGAAGACAGGCAAGGCGGCTGGGCCTTCGGAAATAGTTGCCGAGATGCTGAAGGCATCTGGTACGGTGGGACACACCATGGTCACCCGGATAGTCAACCAAGTCATACAGAATGGGGTTGTTCCGAAGGACTGGCGTAGCAGCATTATCGTTAACTGTTATAAGGGTAAAGGAGACGCCCTAGATAGGAGTAACTATAGAGGCATTAAATTAATCGACCAGGTCATGAAGGTCACGGAAAAAGTAATAGCGCAACTAATCAGAGAGCGAATTGATATAGATGAAATGCAGTTCGGGTTTGTGTCAGGAAAAAGTACCACAGACGCTCTTTTCATTGTACGACAACTACAGGAGAAGTACCTAGCTAAAAGTAAACCCCTATACTTAGCTTTCGTCGACTTGGAGAAGGCCTTCGACAGAGTCCCCCGTTCCATTATCTGGTGGGCTCTTAGAAAACTAGGTGTCGATGAATGGCTTGTGAGAGCTATACAAGCCATGTATAAAGAAACAGTCAGCAAGGTTAGAATTAACAACGAATATAGTGAAGAGTTTAGTGTAAAAGTTGGTGTTCATCAGGGCTCTGTTCTTAGCCCCCTACTATTTATTATTGCCCTCCAGGCTATAACAGTGGAGTTCAAGACTGGCTGCCCATGGGAACTCCTATACGCAGATGATCTAACGCTCATAGCTGAATCAATGGCCGAGCTAGAGAAGAAATTCCCAGCATGGAAGCACGGGCTAGAATCAAAAGGCCTTAAAATTAACCTGGCTAAGACTAAAGTTCTAGTTTGTAAGAAAGAAAATAAGGCGGCGGTCCCCTCCGGGAAGTGGCCATGCGCAGAGTGTAGGAAAGGCGTAGGTAGAAATTCCATTTTGTGTCCCAAATGCAAAGTTTGGGTTCATAAAAGATGTAGTGGGATCACAGGTAAGCTAACTAAGAACATAGATTTTACATGTGGCCGGTGTTCTGGGGCAATAAGTAGCAGCAAGTGCCCACAAAATACTAGCTCTTTCAACTGCGCAGAGGGTTCTATAGAAATAGTGGACAGCTTCTGTTACCTGGGTGACAAAATCAGCAGTGGGGGAGGGTGCTCTGAAAGTACAGTAGCTAGAGTCAGAACTGGGTAGAAAAAGTTCAGAGAGCTTATACCACTATTAGCCGCTAAAGGGTTCTCCCTAAAAATGAAAGGCAGGTTGTACGATGCCTGCATACGAACAGCAATGTTGCATGGCAGTGAGACCTGGGCATTGTGTGCAGAGGATATACGCAGACTAGAGAGAAACGAAGCTTGCATGCTCCGCTGGATGTGTAATAGTAATATACGTGAACGACAAAGCATAAACGAACTAAGGAAAAAATTAGAAATAAGAGGGATCAGATGTTGTTTACTCGAGAGAAGGCTACGTTGGTATGGTCACGTGATGCGCATGAAGGACGATAGCTGTATAACAAAGTGCAGGGCAATAAAGATAGACGGTAGCCACGGAATAGGCAGACCCAGAAAAACCTGGGACGAGCTGATAAACTCCGACCTCACACACTTACACCTCACCAAGAAAATGTCACTGGACCGAGACCTTTGGCGGTACTCAGTAATAGAGAAGACCCGCCTTACCTAAATACAAAGTAAAACCTACTACAGTCAGTAGGCATCTCTAACAAAATACACCCCCGTCCCACCACCCCCACCCCATCCACACCGCCCCCCTTCTATGTAAAGTTATGTTGGTGCCACACCATCCAGGCCGAAACAAATGAGATCGTGTAGGTGTCACGACAAAAAAAAAACACACAGTCCACGCTGTAATGTGGCCGTGTAGGCAACACGGTAAAAACCTCCCAGACCCACACTGTAAATGTGGTTGGTGTTAGGAAGGGCATCCAACTGTAGAAAACCTGCCAGACAGTCCTATGCGAGCAAGACAATCACTCTTGCCTCAAGTGGGAAAACCCCCGTCCAAACCCATGCAAGCGTGGAACACGGACGTTAAACGATGATGATGATGATGATGATGTGTGAATGTATTTATGTGTATCATCATCATCATCATTTTACGTCCGTTTTCCACACTAGCATGGGTTAGATGGGTTGTCCTTTTGTGGGCAGTGTCCGGTCAGCTGACCTTGTCTTGCTCATACAGGGACTGATTCTGGCTTGATTTCTACAGCTGGATGCCCTTCCTAACACCAACCTCATTTACAGTGAGTGCTGGGTGCTTTTTTGCCGTGGCACCTCCACGACCACTTTGCAGTGGAATGATAGGGACTCCAGTCCCTATCATCTCATTTCTACAGCTGAGTAAACTGGAGCAATGTGAAATAAAGTGTCTTGCTCAAGAAAACAACACATCACCCGGTCCGAGAATTGAACTCACAACCTTTCGATTACAAGGCCAATGCTCTAACCACTAAGCCATGCACCTGTGTATGTGCATATATATGTATATATGTGTGTGTGTGTATTTATGTGTATGTACATATATGTGTGTGTGTATTTATGTGTATGTACATATGTGTGTGAGTGTATTTATGTGTATGTACATATTTATGTATATGTGTGAGTGTATTTATGTGTATGTACATATATGTGTGAGTGTATTTATGTGTATGTACATATATATGTGAGTGTATTTATGTGTATGTACATATATGTGTGAGTGTATTTATGTGTATGTACATATATATGAATATATGTGTGTATGTGGGTGTATTTATGTGTATGTACATGTATATGAATATATGTGTGAGTGTATTTATGTGTACATACATATGTCTATGTGTGCATGAGTATATTTATGCAGCATATGTACATATATATGCATATGTGTGCATGAGATATATGTACATATGTACATATATCTACTCAAACACACGCACAAGCAATGCAATGTAATATGCAATTAACACCTGAGCAGTGCAGCTGAAGTAGAATGCATCAGCAAAAGAAGAGTTGCATCAATTGTCTAATGAGCAAGAAATGCAGTTTGTTCTTAAGATGATGCAGTATTGCACCAGGCTGCAAAGAGTGAGTGACACTTCAGGCTAGAAAATGTAGTGGAGTAGAGAAGAGAGCTGGAGGAGTCGTGGAGGAGAGTATTGTCATCAGAACCACTAGAGTGTATCATTGTCATCAATATTACTTACATAATACTACCATTGACATACTTAATGATATCATCATCTCTAGCATCACTCTCACCCTCACCATCACTATCTTAATACTCATCCATCACCTCCCCCCTCATTATTTAAGACCTTAGACCTCCCCATTCACTTCCACCATCCCCACACCCCACTTCATCCTTTGTGCATCTAACAATTCTTGCCAGCATGAAAAGCAATCCCCCCCCCCCCCAATTATTCATCCAACTTCTTCCACTATGGAAAGGTAGCCCCCTTCACCTATGTCAACATGGAAAGATAGACATACGCCACCTTATACCACAATAAATTGCTTGGTTCAGGTTCTGAAAGCCATCTGGCTAGAGAGACCATGCCCAAGCAAAAATGGAATGTATGAACTGGACATGGGCACCAATCTGGCCTAGTTGGGCATAAGAACGTTGGGCATAGACGTCTAACAATGATGAGGATGTACTCTTTGCCTCCTCCTCCCCTACAACAAAAAAGCTCCCAGTATGCACTGTAATATAGTAGAGCATCAAGCCGTAGCAACCAAACCCAAAACAAATCTCTACAAGTAGGACGTGGTCACCTGACTTGGCTAGCCTCATAGCGTGACAACCGTCTAACCAAGCATGGAAAATAGATAAAAGGTGATGATGACTGTCCTCCCAGATGGGCTGGTAGTTAAGTCTCACAGACTTTCTGGTTTTAGCAGGATTTCTACAGCTGGATGCTATTCCTATCACCAATCCCTTTACAGAATGTTCATTTTATTGCACCAGCACTAGGAAGGTTATCATGTCCTTGACACAGCTGAAAAGTTCTCTCTACCCTACATCATCTTCATTTGATCACTGACCAAATGGGTTTATTTTAAAGTGGTACCAATTTTGCCTTGTCTAAGTTCTTTCAAGGTTAATGAGCCTAAGATTGAAATTAGAAGGGTGGTGAGGTTGAAAAGATTTAAAGAGAAGGGAGAATGAATATGATTGTAAAGGGAAAAGTAACAGATTAGGAGAAGAGAGAGAGAGGGGGGATGGGGAGAGAGAGAATGTAATTTCATGTTGGTAGTTGGTAGGAATTTTAGTAGAAAACAGCATGAGCAATGTAGTTGGATAGTAATAGGGATGTGTCATGGTAGGAGAGGGCTAATGATGGATAACAACAGATGTTTATGATGATAAGTGCGAATGGTGAGTGTCAGCTAAGCATCTTATAAGGGAAAGAAAATAATGGTAAGTGGTTGAGGGTGAGGATATTGAATATGAACATGAGTGATGGATATCAACAGATATAGTTGATGGTAAGTGGAAGTGGTAAATGTCCACAAAGAAACTGTCTCATAGAGACATGAAAATTATGGTTAGAGGGGAGGGTGACAGTACTGGATCTTGATAGATGTGATACTATCGATTGTTAAACAGTGGTCAGGATGAGAGTTAGGTGAAATGATAGAAGGGTAAGGTTGTAATGGTAGATGGGTGATGATGGAAGGATTGAATATGGATATATCAAATATATATACATATATATCATCATCATCATCACCATTTAATGTCCATTTTCCATGCTTGCATGGATATGTGTGTATCATCATCATCATCATCATCATCATTTTATGTCCTCTTTTCCATGCTTGCAAGGGTGGGATGAGAACTGATTCTGGCTTGATTTTTACAGCTGGATGCCCTTCCTAACACCAACCTCATTTACAGTGAGTGCTGGGAGCTTTTTTGCCATGGCACCTCCACGACCACTTTGCAGTGGAATGATATGGACCTCAGTCCCTATCATCTCATTTCTACAGCTGAGTAAATTGGAGCAATGTGAAATAAAGTGTCTTGCTCAAGGAAACAACACATCACCCGGTGTATGTATATATATATATATATGGTTGCAATGGTCGAGGAGTAGACCAATCCCAGAAACATGGCTTCTTAATTAGATATTCATATGTAACTACAACAGATTAGCCTATGAAACTATTAGTACTTTAAACTTTGACTAAAGCCTTGAATTACGTATGTATGTGAATTAACAATGACTTACTCTTTCATAACTTTAAGTTTCTTAGACATAAAGAACAACATCAAAATCTCTAGATGCCTTGGGATCAAAGTGGTGAAAATGTTAAATATTGCTACTAAATGAGAATCATTCAGATCTATCATAGGTCAGTTTAGATCACTAAAGTTGGTAGTTCAGTGACAACATATTTTCTTGTTTGTTGTTCCATGTGAGTCAATAGACAGCCTAACATTGCCAGCTTTGACAGGCTAAAAACAGATAAGGATGTATATCAGCTGCCACCATTCTACATAGCAAGGTTGACAGTCTAGCAATGACAGGTTACTTATTAATGTTTTGCATAGCTATTGGGTGTTAGAAGAGGTAGGCAGTGTTTGTGGTCAGTACAAGAGAGGAATGCAAGGGGAGTAGTTCAAGGTACACTACACCTGGAAAAAACATGGAATAGTCATGGTTGGTATTCCTTTGACAATAGGTGTACTCAATTAGGACTAACTTGAGCTAAACAATAACAACTATTAAAATGGCTTTTGTTCCTTTCAACACCCAACTGTCTTCCCCTTGTCATCCTGCTGCTTTACTCCAATCAAATTCTACACTAACATTTTGTTCAATCCTTTATTCCCAAAGCCTCTCTAACAATATCCGGTCTACAGAAATTTCATCTGAGAACAGCTACAAATGATACAGGACTGGCCCTACTGCATCAACATTAATAGTTTTACAACAAACAAACATAAAAAACTATAAAAGAGTAAACTTGTTAAGAAGCAAAGATATGAAAAAGAGGAGCTGTGAAGGGATGAAACTCTGAAAGGGAGGTTCTTTTAAAGAAGAGAATTATGACAGAGAGGAGCTTTGAAGGAGTGGGCTATCAAAAACTGGGGCTGTTAAAGAGTAAATTTGTAAAGGTATAAAATTGTAAAAGAATACTGTGAAAAAAGAAAAAAGTATAAACCAATGGCAGAATAATACTTTAAGAAAGAAAAAAACATGAAAGAATAAAGGATAAAAAGAAATGAATGAAAACTAATTAAGTCAATGTTATGTTTCATTGATTCACTGGAAATGGCATTGAATGTCTGTATTACTGAGTAAATAATAAAAAGAAGATACATTCACTACCATAACCACTACTACTTCCACCTCCTATTCCCCACAGAACATCTCCAGCAACTATAGAGGACCATTATCGCCGCCTGAAGGAGAAAAATATGTCAGAAGAATGAAGAACAACAACAAAACCAATATTCTTGTCACAGATTCTTCTTCGGCTCCGCTCCGCTCAGCAAACAAGTCGAGCTCAACAAGTTTCCATGCATTCCAACCTGTCTTGGAATTATTTAAGATAATGCAAAAGGAAACATTCTTCTACCACCACTACCACCACTACAACCCTTGCCTCACAGCATCCTTGCCACATTTCATTCTTATTCTTTCTTTTTGTCTTTTTCTTCCTAGATTCTTTCCATCAGCTCCTCAAAGATTTCAATTTATGTAGCTTGTTTTATCAGTGGCGGTGGGGTTTTTTTTTGTTTTATTTTCATTTCTTTTTGGATTGCATTCCACCCTCCACCCTCCCTGATTTTCTTCTGCTCGGTTCCTATGTTATTTCTTCCTTAACCTACCATTATTGGAACATTATTGATTATTCTGGCGCCATTACTGCTGCCATAGTTGAGAATGGCAAGCCGTAATATATCAACAATACAGGCACTACTTAAAATATACACACCCATAGATAGATAGATAGATAGATAGATAGATAGATAGATAAATAGATAGATAGATAGATAGATAGATAGATAGATAGATAGATAGATAGATAAATAGATAAGCATAAGCATACATTGTATAAAATATGTCTGTAAAGATTGTATATTTATATTTATAGATACATACATACACATGATTAGATTTATAAATATATGCAACCATACATATTCATATAAACAAATATGTAAATATGGGTTTACACACACATATATATATACATGTATATATATATATATATATATATATAAATGTGAAAAGTAAATAGTAAAAAACACAACAGATGATGAAGTACAATGAAGATATAGATTAGTTTCTCACTTAGAATAGTAGGAAAAGTCATAATGTTTCGGATGCTAGTCCTTCATTAGAAAATATGAGAAATTAAAAAAGAAATAGAAAGACAGAGGAGAGGAAGCAAGCGCAGAAATAAAAAGATTTTCTTCGGAAAAAAAAGGCAGGTCTATTCATTTCACCATCTCTTGGAAAACTGTTGATAGGAGCATTTATGGTGTAAGAAGTTAAGTTGGCTGTATTTTGAAAGGCTGTTATCAAAAGCATCATATAACGTGCTGAAAGGGACAAAATCCCTTTGTATTTAGAGTGGATATGTGTGTGTGTGTGTTTTTTTTGTTTGTCTGTATGAAGCTGTGAGGATATGTGTTCAAACGTAAAACTAGATTAAAGAAAATGTGAAGAAAAATTAAGTCCATTTGGGAAACTGGACCCAAGGTGGAAAATCAAGTTCCGCTCAGTCCTATATGTATATATATATATATATATATATATATATATATATATATATATATATATATATATATATATATATATATGGAGAGAGAAAGAAAAAAGTGGAATTGGAAATAGCACGGAAAATATATTTAAGGATCTGTTCTTTTTTTCTTCTTTGAGTCGTCAAAGTGACATTATTGAAAAACAAGGAGTTTTATAATGTAGACCAATCCCAGAAACATGGCTTCTTAATTAGATATTCATGTGTAACTACAACAGATTCGCCTATGAAACTATTAGTACTTTAAACTTTGACTAAAGCCTTGAATTAGGTATGTATGTGGATTAACAATGACTTACTCTTGCATAACTTTAAGTTTCTTAGACATAAAGAACAACATCAAAATCTCTAGATGCCTTGGGATCAAAGTGGTGAAAATGTTAAATATTGCTACCAAATGAGAATCATTCAGATCTATCATAGGTCAGTTTAGATCACTAAAGTTGGTAGTTCAGTGACAACATATTTTCTTGTTTGTTGTTCCATGTGAGTCAATAGACAGCCTAACATTGCCAGCTTTGACAGGCTAAAAACAGATAAGGATGTATATCAGCTGCCACCATTCTACATAGCAAGGTTGACAGTCTAGCAATGACAGGTTACTTATTAATGTTTTGCATAGCTATTGGGTGTTAGAAGAGGTAGGCATTGTTTGTGGTCAGTACAAGAGAGGAATGCAAGGGGAGTAGTTCAAGGTACACTACACCTGGAAAAAACATGGAATAGTCATGGTTGGTATTCCTTTGACAATAGGTGTACTCAATTAGGACTAACTTGAGCTAAACAATAACAACTATTAAAATGGCTTTTGTTCCTTTCTACACCCAACTGTCTTCCCCTTGTCATCCTGCTGCTTTACTCCAATCAAATTCTACACTAACATTTTGTTCAATCCTTTATTCCCAAAGCCTCTCTAACAATATCCGGTCTACAGAAATTTCATCTGAGAACAGCTACAAATGATACAGGACTGGCCCTACTGCATCAACATTAATAGTTTTACAACAAACAAACATAAAAAAACTATAAAAGAGTAAACTTGTTAAGAAGCAAAGATATGAAAAAGAGGAGCTGTGAAGGGATGAAACTCTGAAGGGAGGTTCTTTTTATACATTACTAGCATTAAAGCCCGGTGTTGGTTGGGGTCAGTAAGTTACCAAAGTTAGGTTGCACCACCCATTTTATGGCAGCAGTTTTTTGTCTACCAGGCACTGAGTAAATGAATTGCAGACCTGGACTGCCGAAGCAGGAGCAGCACCAGCAGTGACAATTGTAGTTTCGCCTATGGATATTATCTCTGTGCAAAGAAGTGTTGAAATTTATTGTTTCACAGTACTTGCGCAACACGTGCGTAAACGATGCTAGCCGAACAACAGAGTTGCAATGTGTGTTTTCTAAATTTAAGACAGTAGGGAGGGGTGTGATATGGGGGGGGGGGAGAGTTAGTTGCTGTTTCTAGCAGATTTAGTGACCTCATAGAGGATATTATTGTGTATAGTAAATAAACTGATACTTCTTTCTTCCACGTTCGTTGAGAGATGTTTTTAAAAAGATTTATCGCTATTTTTTTTGTTGTTGAATAAATATATCTGTTGCTTTTGAATAATTGTTGTCATTGAAGTAAATAAATGCTTGACCGTTCCACACTCAAAAACAAACGTTCTCTCTCTCTCTCTCTCTTCCCTCTCTTCTCTCTCTCCCTCATTTCTTTCTCTCTTCTTTATTCCGAGTTCCTAAGGAGTGGTTTAAGCGTATATAAGAGAAAGTTGCAGCATGTATGTAGTTTTATTGAATTTTAAGGGAAGTAGAGAGATTGTATTAGAGGGGTAAAGCGTCATGTATTTAGTTTTATCGATTATTTCCGTAATTGTGGGTGAGTTGAAAAACATAAATAGTCGTTGTCCTAAGTTAGACCATTTACAACATTCATACAGACTTTGAGTCGAATCGGTTTGAAATTGTGCAAATGTATAAACATGGAACATGCACGCACGCACACACACACACAACAACAATCTGCCTTTTATAGATAATGATATAAAATATAACCAGTTTCGATGTATCAGTGTAAACCATATCAAATATTGAATACTACTATTAAAAAGAATTAAAAATTCAAAAATTTTAAATTGGGTGTTGAAAAGGTCTGTTCATCTTTCTTGTTGCGAAGACCTGGTTTATAACCCGTTTTGTATAGAACCTTACTCCCTTTTCAAATATATATATATATATCATCATCATCGTTTAACGTCTATCTTCCACGCTAGCATGGGTTAGACAGGAATTGTCCCACATGAAGCAAGATTGATCGGGTGACCATGTCTCGCTCATATAGGACTGTATCTGGCAGGTTTTCTACAGCTGGATGCCCTTCCTAACACCAACCACACAAGCACACATATACACACACATAAACTATCATAGTGTGCATATATGTTTATATGTGTGTGTGTATGTACACACAAACACATGCACACTCATTCACTCATTATTAGAGTTTATGGCATTATAAGAAAACAAATTTCTCTTCTCTACAATTCTTATATTTAGATAAGTCTAGAAGAATGGATAATCCTATATTTCTTGAGCTCATTCTAGCAAACCTCCCCCCTTCAAGCTTCTCACATTTACCCCCAACCTCTTCTATACTCTTAAATCTACCCTACACCCCTAACAACGCATTAGAAACATTAGTTAGAAATTTGAAACTGAAAGAGAAAACCAGCCTCTGTAAAAAAGGTCTTATTTCTTTCTCACACTTCATGTAGTGATCAGCAAACAACAATATTGTCGGTCTTTTCTGAGAATTCCCAGACAAAAAGCATCCATATAAGTTAATCAATTAATTAATTAGTAGCTGGAATAGTAAGTTTGGTAAGTGTGGTAGCTGCGACAAATGTTTATCAGCTATAAAAACAAAGAACCTATCACAGCACCTCCAAATAGGAACCTCATTGCAAAACTATTCAGAAAGCTTGAATGCCGACACTCAAGCCAGCATTGGAGCCTCTGTGTATTCATTCAACCTGGTAAAAATAGCAGCCAGATCTCCCTCAAATCACCCCTTATTTTAACAAAACATAAAACATTAAATAATGTAGTCCTAGGTAAACTATGCCTTATTAAAAAATGCAACTGTCATCAGTGAAACATCTTTAATCAGATGTCTGCTGTATCAGCAACAGCAATAACAACAACAACCACATTGTACTACTTAACCCTCTAGCTGGAAAAGACAAATGGGAAGATAACTCTAACCAATATCTATAAGTTAAGACTGATCATGTAGAAATATAAACATATCTCCAAGAGCAGTGAGTGACACGATAGAATCAGTTCTTAGCTCCAGCCCGATGGTGTTGCGGGATTGAGAGAGTGATTTTCACTGAGATGGCAAGCCAGACAATTGTAAAGACCTCAAATCAATAAATCTTAATCATCATCATCACCATTCAACATCTATTTTCCATGCCTGCACAGATTTGATGGGTTGTCACGCTGTGAGATTAGATAGATCAGATGACATACGTTCCATTCTGGTATGATTTCTATAGGTGGATACCCTTCCTAATGCCAACCACTTCACAGAATATACCGGGTGTGTTTTATCATGGCACTGCCACTACCACCTAACAGAGTAGACTGTGCTTTTTATCATGGCACCATCCCTACCACTTTACAATGCGAGCTGGCTGCATTTTATCATGGCACCATCCCTACCACTTTACAATGCGAGCTGGCTGCATTTTATCATGGCACCATCCCTACCACTTTACAATGCGAGCTGGCTGCATTTTATCATGGCACCATCCCTACCACTTTACAATGCGAGCTGGCTGCATTTTATCATGGCACCATCCCTACCACTTTACAATGCGAGCTGGCTGCATTTTATCATGGCACCATCCCTATCACTTTACAATGCGAGCTGGCTGCATTTTATCATGGCACCACTTTACAATGCGAGCTGGCTGCATTTAATCATGGCACCATCCCTACCACTTGACAGTGCAGGCTGGCTGCATGTTATTGTAGCACCATCACTACTACTTTACAGTGCGAGCTGGCTGCATTTTACTGTAGCACCAGCACTACCACTCTACTGAGTGTAGTGGGTATATTTTATCATGGCACCATCACTACTACTTCACAATGCAAGCTGGTTGCATTTTATTGTGGCATTATCACTAACACTTTACAGTTGTGGACTGGCTGCATTTTACTGTGGCACCAGCACTACCACTTATCAATATTAGTGCTCATTGTGTCATCCTTGGCCAGGCTGGTAAACCAGTGGTAGATGTGGGGAAGATGAGAATGTGGTGGTCGTGGTGGTGGCAGGGACAAGATACATATAGCTTGCCAAGGGAGGGGCACGAGAGGTGGCCTGCAAAAGGAAGGGGTGACAGGGAGATTGCTTTAAAGAGAGTGAGTGAGTGATGTTCCAATGTCTTTGACAAGGCTAGGAAGGCATTGATGGAAGTATGGGTGAGAGCTATATGTTTTTTTGCCAAGTGAAAAGATGAGAAAGAAAGATGTTATCAGAGTGACATCTGAATCTACATTGATGTGGGGTATCCTTCTTTCCATGCTGGAATGTTTAACCAGGGAAGAATCAGGAATGTGGGTAAAGTTGTATGTGATAGGCCATAGCGGTAATTTTGAATTGAAGAAGTGAGCAAATGACATCTGGCAGTGCTTTGCAGAAGGTGCTTTGATCTTTCCATTTTGACAAAGATTGGGTAAGGAAAGAGGAATCAAGGATATGAATGGGAGGGAAGTCTAGTTGCATTTCATCCCATTGGAATGGGGAGGCAAGTCTTCTATAGTACGGCATATCAATCTGTCATCTCCTTCATATGTTTCAGCTTCATGAATTCAGATTTGACCACAACATCCTAATGTTTTCTCGGGCTGTCCTCTTCCACAGCTACTATCAACTATGAGTGCTCTGCACTAGTTTATGCTGCTGTCATCCTTTACATGCATCATATGTCCAAACCCTTGTAGTCTTCTCTATTGTATAAAGCATCTAATCATTCTTATGTTCAGCATTTCTCAATTCATTGATGCTTACACATCCATCAGAGCATGCTTGCCTTGTTTCTTTCCAATCTTTGCAGATCCTCTGTGCTCAAGGCCTACATCTCACTTCTATCGTAATTTACATCTACATAGGCATATTTAACCTCTGTATTAGTAATAGTAGTAGTAGTAATAGTAATGCAACTTTAACTGTTATCATAAACCATCAGAACAGTATTTCTCCTGCAGATTGATTTGATTCTGGATAAATGTATCCAACTGTTTGTATAGTTACTTTGAATTTGATAATGGTATAGCACTGACATCAATGAGATTCAGCAAGCATAAGAGTTCAAGCCGCACACAAATGTAAAGAAAACTGAGTACATGACTTTCAACCAGAATGTTGATGTTGAGCTAAGAATAATCAGTAATTCAAAGCTGAATGCTGTATTTATTCAGGATGTCTCCATAATGTTTAGTGATAAGATCTTTCATACTAAACACTATAGCATTCCCTGAAATCTACCTTATCTCTTCAGCCATTTACACAGTACATCATAGTATATAGTTACCAAGACATCAAAGAATTAACAGCGACAGTTTTCATGTCACACAATGTATTAGTGGTTGGTGGTGTACAGTGATTATGGTGGTAGAAATGACCCAACAGTTGAACTGTTATTTTCATTATTGTTTAGTTACTACAATGTAAAACATTAGAATACCACTAGTAGTGGTCAGCATCATCAGAAATCAGTGTAATAAAGTCTCTAAATGTCTAAATATCTTAAATGAGTTGTTGTTGCTTTTTTTTTTTGTTAAGATTATAATTTTTTTTTAAGAGTGTTAGATGGCAAGATTTATATGGCACTGAACAAAATGCCCCATCCAGGTAATGACTCATGGGTGCCCTTCTGCACACAGCAGTTACGCTGACTCTGCAAGACAAGCAGCGGAGATGATGAAGGAACGTGATGAGTGGAGAGATGGCGTGTTGAGAAGGACTTGTCCAACCCATGCAAGCGTGGAAAAACGAACATAAAAACGATGATGATGATGATGATAACTGCATATTTTGATTGCATATTTACAATATCATTATTCTTTGCTCACTTATTCCTGTGGGGATTATGAAGGGATAGTCATCAAACATGTTTTCTAGAGGGTCCAAGCAGAAGCAACCATCTTCAAATGATCTCCAAGTGAGACCAACTGAGGTTATGAGTGTTATCCAACCATCTTTATCATAGCCTACCACTGGGTCACCTGCTGGCTGGCATTACCTATAAAATCTGTCCACCGATTCTTTCTTTAGATATTCTAACCACATGTCCATAGTACCACAGCTGATCACTTCAGTCAATGATCATCATCATTAAGTCATTTTACTATTTGTTCTTAGTTTGACTCTAACCTGGAACCATTGACATATCCAGGATTAAGATAATTAATGGAAATTAGAAATTTAATTAATCCTAATATACTGTAGATATCAATATTGATTTCTAGCTTAGGCACAATTCTTCAAATTTTTTGGGGGAAGATATAGTCAACTACAAATGGACAAAATGCAAAGTTAACCATGGTAAGATTTGAACTCAGAGTAAACATTCTAAATATACAGGATGGGCCATAATTTGCTTACTGTTAAGAAATGTGAATAAAAAAGAAGCCATGTTTCTACAAAACTTTATTCTAAGAGCAATGTACAGGGAATTAATGAAAGTTTTTTTTTTTTATATGGCTACATTAAATGTTCAAAATGCTGCCTGTTTGCATTAATGGAAGCACATTATTATGTTTCTCTATGGTCAGTAATCCAATTATGGCCCACCCTGAATATAATATACTCTAAGGATGAGGTTAATAATCTATTCAATTATAATGTTAAAATCCTCAAAAATGAATAAGTTTATGGGCCATTAGGAGAAGAGTTGTAATGCTTGAGGCATGGTTATTCTTTAAAAGGGAACTGAGAAGTATGTTAGATATCTGCAACTGGGGCCGAAGAGTTAATTTACTACAATTGCGACTGTTGTTATTGTTACTGATACTGCTTGCTTGGTTGTTGTTGTTATTAAAATTAATAGAGGAAAGACTAAAATGAGATGATGTAGAGTGATGTCTATAAAGAATGTCTCTTCTGATGCAGATTCCAGACAATGATGTCTATTTACATTGATGATGGCTGACACACACTGAAATAATTGCCCAAGCAGCTGCAGGCACAATTTTCCTTAACAAGAGGAGAAAAACATTCATTTCTTGTGTTATTCATTTATTCTTACATGTATTTCTTGTACACACACACACACACACACACACACACACACACACACACACACACACATTATACACATACTCATACAGGCTCTAACATGTAAATCACATTGACATATACATACACTCATACAGACTCTTACATGTATGCCATATACTCACATGTTTACACACATATGCATAGACTCATATACTATCTTACATTTGTATTATATACATGCATATGCATACATCTGCACAGATTCATACACACTTTTGCATGCATATTACATCACAGATATATACAAACTCATATACACTCTTAAAGTGCATATATTACTGACATGTATACACACATGTATAGGCTTATACACAATTGTACATGTGTATCATACACATACATGTATACACACATTTATATTCAATCATACACCCTCTTACACACACAGACACACACATTCTTACAAGTAAATTATGCACATACACATGTATGTACACGTATATATAGATTCATACACATATGCATAAACTTTGAATTAGCAGAAGCATTAGAGCTCTGGACAAAATGTTTTTCCATAGTTATTCCAGGTTCTTGTGATCTGTGTGAGTTCAAATCCCACTAAGTGTAATTTTGCCTATGAGGCACATGGCTTAGTGGTTAGAGCATTGGCCTTGCAATCGAAAGGTTGTGAGTTCAATTCTCAGACCGAGTGATGTGTTGTTTCCTTGAGCAAGACACTTTATTTCACATTGCTCCAGTTTACTCAGCTGTAGAAATGAGATGATAGGGACTGGGGTCCCTATCATTCCACTGCAAAGTGGTCGTGGTCACGGCAAAAAAGCACCCAGCATTCACTGTAAATGAGGTTGGTGTTGGGAAGGGCATCCAGCTGTAGAAATCAAGCCAGAATCAGTTCCCGTCCCTCCCTTGCAAGCAGGGAAAAGTGGACATAAAATGAAATGATGATGATGATGATGATCCTATCACGGTTGATAAATAAAATACCTGCCCAGGATAATAGACTAATGGCATTATTAGAATGTTGGCTGTGATGCTTTGTGGTTTTGTTTCAGCTCTTTGCATTCTTAATTCAAATCCTGTCATAGCCTACTTTGGTGTGTAGACTTAATCTGTCCCCCAGTCTAACACCACCACTTTTCTCCTGAGAGTCTTTAGTAAAGACCACTTTATAGCAAACATTCAGGCCAAATCTCCATTTTGAGAATACTCTCCTCCAGCCCTCTTACAAGTCTTGGAGCCCCTTTCTCCTGGCTAAGAGATAAAAAAATACAAACCTTACACACAAACACAGCTATGAGAGTTGATTTATGGCGAAAAATATAAAAGTTAGTGTTTCAAACCTTGAATTTCATCTTAAAGTAGGAAAAGGAGTTGAAAAAACACCACCACCATCTTTTATACCCCACCCTCATTCTCAAAGGGCAAAGCCTGAAGAATTTGATTTTACACTCTTAACTGTAAATTCTACTATTGACTAATTGCTTCTGACATGGACCATTACCACTTTTCTTGGATTCTGGAGATTACTCTAATTACACATATACACTCTTACATGTCTATCTTACAAACATATATACATAGGCTCAAACACACATATACCATTATACACTTATGTGTGTAAATTTTTATACACATAAGCATAGACTCATGTTTAGCTTATGCATGCTTATATTTAGACTCAGGTACACATGGATGTATATCGTATGCATAGACTCATGCAGTTATATATACATAGAGACTTACATGTACTTGCATACACACATAAATATTCATTTTACATACACGCTACATAAATATGCCATGTTAATACATACTCACAGATATAGAAATACAATTCTTTTTAGATATGGGTAGTTATAACTGCTGTTGTTGTCCTAGGCATGACACTAAACCGCATCCTGTGGTGAGGCTCCAGTTCAAGAGTTCTGAGGTTCTGGGGAGTATGGCGTTACCCCTTACTCATCATTATTCCCATGTCTGCTCTGGCCCGGGGCAGTAGTAACTGTCAAGGTCTCACATATGGATTAATTAGTCATAGTGGCAAGATTCATTGTGCCAAGACCATGACTCTACTGTCATGTTTTGTAACTGCCTCAATACCTTTGAGGAAGGTTTCTGAGGCAGAGGTTAGGAGAAGGACACTGATGTAAAACCTACAACTCGAGAACCTTGTTGTCATTGTCCCAGCTTGCTAGGCCAGAACAGAGAACCCCGGATGTAAAGGGTGGGGTCAGTTCAGCACACACACTGCACTCCACCTAAAATATCAACTACACAAGCTCAAAGGATATGTCTACAACCACCAACCACTCCAAGCCCTGTAACGATGGGAAAGGGATGAAAACAGCAGGTATAAGATGATACTGGAAGCCATAGTTTCAATCCTGCATACAGGCAGTTCAGGTGTTTGGTCATCTGATGTTGACCCAGTAACAACATCATTCAGCATACCCTGAATAATCTTCTCTAGGGACAGCACTACTTGGAGAAGGGTTTAGAAAAGGTGGCCTAAATAAAGCTCATCTCCTATGTCCCCAGTTGGCAAACCACAGTCAACAGGCATCTTCTCATGTGGTTGAAAAACATGAAGGAAGAAAAGGTATGCACCCACCTGCAAAGGATTGAAAATTGCATGCTGGGACATCAGGACCATGCTAGACACAGTCAACAGCAGTTGTCCAGTACGTCGATCTGCTCTAATTGCACATGAGCTGTCAAGACAGAATTGCTGCTCCAAAGAAGGTAGTCACCAAGAACATAGCACCAGATATACCTTCTACTGGTCAGGCAAACCAGCTTCAGAGATGCCTTTCAGGAGTGAGCTTCATGGTCAGGAACTATCACTTCCAAGCTTGAAAACCTGCCAACAGATCATTCTGACTGCATCATCTCTATGAACTTCCCACTGAGTAATGAATAATATGCCATACTTTTCAGAGTGTACTCTTCAAGCAGATCCTGTGTAAAAGAACAAGTTTTAGTCTGATCTGCACAGTTTCTTATAGGCCACCCCTGTGGATGACAAGGTCATAATCCTTAGTGATTTCAACACCAGAGTGGGCCAAAATTCTGTAACTTGGAAGGGAGTGCTTGGGAGACATGGCATTGGTAACTGCAATGAGAATGGATGCTTGTTGTTGAAGTTCTACGCAGAAGATTAACTCGTCATCACAAACACCATCTTCCTGCAGAAGAACAGTTTGAAAACAACCTGGATGCATCCTCGATCCAAATACCGGCTCTTCATTGATTATATTCTAGTGTGCTGGTGTGACCTGAAAGACATCTTGCATACTACAGTGAAGCTAAGTGTGGAATGTCACACCAACCATCACCTCGTACACTGCAAACTCAAGCTCCACTTTAAACTCAAATCAAAGAATGGAGGGGCCCCCCAGGAAAAAGTTCAAGGTTGGCAGTTTCCAGTCAGCTGAAGTGAAAGCTGACTTCCAGGCAGTCCTTCAATTGGGTCTTGAAGATGCGAGCATTCCCACAGATCCCTCTCCAGAAATACTTTGGGAACATCTGAAAAATGCCATTCTACAGGCATCTGTCGAAGTCCTTGTGTTCACCTCAAAGAAGAACAAAGACTGGTTTGATGAAAACAACAAGGAAATTCAAGAATTGCTGGTGAAGAAGAGATCCACCCACCAGGCTCACTTAGCTCAACCATCTTGTCCTGTGAAGAAAGCTGCATTCTGCCTCGTATGTAGTAACCTCCAGTGTAAGCTTCAAGAGATCCAGAACAACTGTTGGACCAGCCTTATTGAGAGAACTCAGTGGTGTGCAGACACCGGAGACATCAGCAGCTTCTATGAAACATTAAAAGCAGTGTATGGTCCTACATATCAGGTCCAGAGTCCTTTGTGTAATGCAAATAGCACACAAAACTCCACAAGCTCTTTGTATGTTGCTGGGAGCAGGGCAATCTCCCACAAGATCTCCATGATGCAGTCATCATCAGCCTGTACAAGGACAAAGGGGAAAAGTCAGACTCTCAAATTACTGGGGGATTACTCTGCTCTCTATCACAGGAAAAATCCTCACAAGGATGCTGCTAAACAGGCTGGTACCTATCATCCCAGAAGAACACCTCCCAGAGAACCAGTGTGGATTCAGAATCAACAGGTGTACCACAGACATGGTGTTTGTTCTTATGCAACTCCAAGAGAAGTGCCAGGAGCAAAATAAATGGCTATATGTGGCGTTCATTGACTTGACTAGAGTATTCGATACAGTGAGCAGAAAAGGAATGTGGCAGATCATGGAATGACTTGGTTGTCCCCTAAAGTTCCTGAACATGGTCATCCAGCTACACGAAGACCAGCATGGCCATGTCAGACTCAGTAGTGACCTCTTAGAGCCCTTCCCGATCATCAACGGAGTGAAGCAGGGTTGCGTCATAGCATCGACTCTCTTCACCATCTTCTTCAGCATGATGTTCAAGCAGGCAACAGAAAATCTTGATGATGAGGACAGAGTCTACAACACATAACTTCTTGATTGCAGCCCATTTAATCTTCATCGCTACAGGTCCACACAAAAACCATGGGAGAACTGATCTGACGATATTGCTTTTATTACCCAAACAAAAAGCATTGAAGTGCATCACTTCCTAATTTAAAGAGGTTGCCCAGCTTTTGGGGCTGGAAGTCAACTTAAAGAAAACAGAGGTACTCCACCAGCCTGAACCTCAGGAAGACCACCCACCCATCCATATCACCATTCGCAAGACTGAACTGAAAACAATCCACCAGTTCACCTAGTTGGGGTGCACCATTACATCAGATGCCAAGATCGACAAGGAAATCAACAAAAGACTGGCAAAGTCAAGTAGTGCATTTAGATGACTGTGGGAACGTGTGCGGAACCATACACACACACACACATATAAATACACACACACATATATACACACACACATATATATATATACACACACGCACACACATAGATATACACACATACACATATATATATACACACACACACACACATACATACATACATATATATATATATGCACATACACACACACATATATATATATCAATTATAACTAGTATGTGGTATAATAAATATTGAAATGTGGGTGCAAAGATGTTGCAGTAGCATTTACATTGATCCACAAATATGTATGCTGAGATTTGATAGGCTGGATATCAAAGTAAACAACAGATCAACAGCAAATGAAGCACAATGTAAAATACAAAGAGAAAAAATAGATAAATTCCATAAAGTATAATTACTAACACTTAATTTCTTTACAAATTCAAAATAATTAAATTTTTAGAAATATTTTATTAGCAATGTAGGAAGCAGCATGACTCCCAATAAAATTTTACAAAAAAAGAGACCACAAAAACAAGACATTAACTAAATTGATTCTCAGATATAAAATTAGAAAATGTGATGCTGTTGTTTCTAATACTGATGACTACAATGATGATGATGATGGTGATGACTATGATGATGATGATGATGACTATGATGACGACGACGACGACTATGATGATGAAGATGACGACGATGATGATGATGATGATGCCACTGACAACAACAACAACAACATCAATAAAAATAATTCCTTTTAT
The DNA here is from genome assembly GCA_964016885.1 of Eledone cirrhosa. Lineage (NCBI taxonomy): Eukaryota > Metazoa > Mollusca > Cephalopoda > Octopoda > Eledonidae > Eledone > Eledone cirrhosa. Next base: position 235,537,437 of record OZ024740.1, on the reverse strand, counting down.
TTGCCACAAGGACAATCACCAAGAGAACATTACAAAGACAAATGACAATAATGGTTTCTACTATAAGCACAAGGTCAGCAATTTGGGGAAGGGGGAAGTCGATTAAATCGACCCCAGTGCATTACTGGTGCTTTATTTTATCGACCCTGTAAAGATGAAAGGCAAAGCTAAGCTCGGCGAGATTTGAACTAGATTTGAACTCAGGCCCGTAACTATATGCTGGTGAAGCATGACGTCCAATGCTCTACCGGTTCTGCCAATTTACCGCCCTCAACAAAGACAAATGACAATAATGGTGGGGCTTCACACAGAATTGATTGATTATGAAAAGAAAACAGGTTTGAAAAACAATAGTATACAAAAGGTATTAAATGATATATCCCCATGAGTTGTGAGAGTTGAGGGAGTAGCCATTTGTATCAATCAAGAAATGGTACAAATTCAGGATTACCCTGACTACTAAGGGTTAGTTGCTCTCTCCAAGCTATGTTCTCCAGCTTAAAGATGCATGTTGCAAATAAGCAAATTCAGGCAGATACCCTTGTTACTCTAACCCACCTTTCAGCAAATTCACTGGAGAGCAGCACCTCTCTTTCTACTTTCCCTTTTCTTTTAATAATAATAATAATAATGAAATTATTGTGTAAAGTGCTCAGGTGCACTACAACTCGTCAAAGGTGTATGTATAGTACATAGACTAATACACAAATGTCAGGGAAGTACATGTGTGTATGTGTTAGCTGTAGTGTTGGCGGATCTCGGGAAGCATGGAGGCCTTAAAGGATGCAGTGTCTCGACAGCTAACAACTGATGCAGGTAGTTTGTTCCATGCTTCAGCAACTCTGAGCGTGAAAAAATGTTTCCGAAAGTCATGGGAACTGTGCTGTTTTCTTACTTTGTGGGCATGTCCATGTGTGTTAGACACATGGAAATCAAAAAGGTACTCAGGGTTGTTGTTGGCAACATGGTTAACAATTTTGTTGGTGTTTACCAAGTCAGTTGCCAGGCGTCGGAGCTTCAATGTATCCATGCCCAGGGAAGCAAGGCGCTCAGAGTATGGTAGATGCCTGATGGAGGGTATTCGCTTGGTTGCACGTCTCTGAACAGTTTCCAGGCGGTCAATGTTCTGAGCAAGATAGGGGTTCCAGACTGGTGATGCAAATTCTGAGGAAGGTGATGAGGACTTGACTGAAGAGAAGTGTCTGCCCTCAATCCTCTCAGCCTTGCCTATTAAACAATCTTTTGTCAAGACCATCAGATAGAGGAAATCCGCCTGCTCCTGCTCGATAAAGGAAAGTGGCAGGGTGATCCATGCAAGAAATTCACATAACAGACTGATCTGTTATGCATATAACAACAGTTTTACATAACCCCACAAGTCAGTTAAGTTTGTACACTGAATAAGGGTATGCAGAATGGTTTTGTCATGCTGCATGTATCTCAAACACACGTATAGAGTTGATTCCCAAACCAATAATTCTAGGCCTGAAATGATTTATGGAAGTTGTCCATAGTCTCTGAGTTGAATTTCATCAACATTTAGAGTCTTCCCTAATCCTTCATAGAAACAAGGGTTGATATAGCACTAACTCCATTGCTCTATCAGTAGAGAGCTGTGCACATTTTACAACATTCCAGATACCATACCCAATAATGATAATAAGGGTTTCTAATTTCAGGCACAAGGCCAACAATTTTGAGGACAGAGAAAGTCAGTTAAATCGACCCCAGTGCATTGCTGGTACTTTATATTATCAACCCCGTAAGGATAAAAGGCAAAGCTAATCTCAGCAAACAAATATTGATAAGCATTGTCTGACAGCTCTAACAACTCAGCCACTCTACCAAATAATAGTAATAATAATAATAATAATAATAATAATAATAATATAAAGAAATTACCAGGAAAAAATTATAGGAAAAGAAATATGATTTCCATTTTATTAGTTCTAAAATTGTTTTAAGATAGAAAAAAAAAACAATTTGTGTGTGGTGTGTGGTGTGTGTGTGTGTGTGTGTGTGTTTTAATTTTAAAATGCTTGAATGAACAGCAGGTTTTTGTTCTAGTTGTTGAGTTTGTAGTTATTGTTATTATTGTTGCTTGCTGTGAATGGTTGCATTTCACAGAACTCTGCTTAGATGATTTTTTTTTTTCCCAGGATTACTTAATGGAAAAAACGTTTCTTTTTATTTTCTTTTTCCTTTTGCTTCTTTTCCCCAACAAACAGTTTTCAGAATATTTAAAGCTCCACCCTAGGTAATGGGTTAGAAGAGACGATTCATCCCGAGACATTTTTATTGTGTACATATATTTCTGCAAAGATCCATTTACTTTATTTATTTGTGATTTAACCCTTTAGCATTTAAATTGCCCGTATCCTGCCAGAATTCTCTCACCTCATTCTTTTCAAACTGGTTGTAACTGGCCTCTTATACTGATGGTAAGGTATTGTTCTCAAATACATAATATTAAAATCTCATAGATTTGGTATTATGTGAGATAAAGTGTTTACTGTGAAAATATAATAGTAAATGTTAAAGAGTTAATATAACTATCTTTGTGGTAGGAGGAGGTAGGTGTTAACTGCAATGCTGGTGGCAGTGAATGTGCATTCCCTTTTAATTTTCGCAAATACAAAGACGAATTAATTTTTAAATAAAAATATAAACAGAAAGTAATGACAAACAAACAACAGAGTTATAAACACAAAATTACAAGAGAACCATACAAGAAAAATGTATTGTGAATTGGTGAAAACGCCTTGCAGTATTCCTTCTGGCTACTGACACACTGAGGTACAATTGCACTGAGGTCAAGGGTCAATAATTATAGTATTAAGGATAGTGGACTAGTATACTAGTTAGAACATTGAGCAACATGATTTGCAGTATTTATTCTAGCTCTTTGTGTTCTGAGTTCAAATCCCACCAAGGTCTATGAGTGTAGTAGCCTTAATCTGTTTCCTGATTTGATATCAGCACTTGGTCCTTTGGTGCCTTTAATGGAGTCCTCTCTGTTGCAAGCATTTAGGTCAGGTCTTCTGTTTGAGAATACCTTACTCCCACCCAATAGTCTCAAATGGCGTTTCCATATACTTTTGAAGGAAGTGTTAGAAAGGATCCTAACCTTATATTAAGCCAAGGTCTAATTCTAATTGGTGTATTTGCTACTTTAATAAATTTGTCATTGAAGTAGAGACATGTATATATATATATATATATATGAATGTATGTATAGTATATTTGATAATACACAGTATGTTTAATTAAAAACATTTTGAAGACCATTCGCTATGAATTTTAAAATAGTGACTATGTCACTTACTTATTCTTGGGAAAAACAAAAGGAGTAACCGACAGTCCTGTTTCTTACTCGTTAGCGGTTATCAAGACTACTCACCCCTTCGCTTCTGTTGAGAGTTATAGAACAAGATTCTTATAGTATTCCAGTAATATTTAAGAGCTTATTAATGTTTTGCAGCATATAGTTACACTCTTTTACATTCTGACTTCAAATCCTGCAGAGGGCAACTTTGCCTTTCATCCTTCCAATATCAATAAAATAAAGTACTAAGTACTAGAATCAGTAAAATCAGCATTTCCCATCGCACCACCACCCCCAAGTACACACAAAATGTTGACCTTGTGCTTAAATTAGAAATCGGTATTATTTTAGTGTTACAAATCATGATTGAGGTTGACTTTGCCTTTCATCCTTACGGGGTCGATAAAATAAAGTACCAGTAATGCACTGGGTAATTGCTGGCCTTGTGCCTAAAGTAGAAACAATTATTATTACTAAACAATTAAAAAAGTAGAAACAATTATTATTACTAAACAATTATTACTGTATAAGGGCGGTGGAGGTGGATTGGCAGGTGGATCCTCAATGTTAGAAATAATAATTATTTTATTATCCTTTCAAGACTGAAAAAATAAGTACAAAACTTTCCCCTTCCCACAAATTGCTGGCCTTGTGCCTAAAGAAGAAATAAGGTGGTGGATTGGCAGTACCAGTAGAGCATCGGACACCCTGCTTCACAGCATAGAGTTACAGCTCTTTACATTCTGAGTTCAAATCCCGCTTTGCATTTCATTCTTATGGGGTCGATAAAAGCTCCAGTAACACACTGGAGTCGGTTTATTCGACTTTTCACTTCCCTGTCAATTGTTGGCCTTGTGCCTAAATCACAAACCATTATTATTATCAGCCTTTCATCCTTACGGGGTCGATAAAATAAAGTACCAGTAATGCACTGGGTAATTGCTGGCCTTGTGCCTAAAGTAGAAACAATTATTATCAGCACTGATTCAATGCTGAAGAATAGGTCTTTAAATTGATATGGGGTACATTTCTGATAATAAAGTCTATTAATTTCCCATAAGGCCTTTATCAATCTCCAATTAGGTCTCATATAAGATCTATATTTCAAATTATTTTTGTAGTTGTTGTTGTTTTAACACCAGAATAAGAAAAGGATACTGCAGGTGTATGTTATCAACTGCCTCAACTGACAAATAGAGATGTTATGGACTTAAGAGGGTTGACTAAAAAGTTCATAGGCTGATTATAAAGGAGCGTTGCTAAAGCTGTGAAATCTTGCATACCATTGATTTCAACTCTTATTAATAACTGCATTGTTTTGTTTTTTTGTTTGTTTTTTTTTTGTTTGTTTTTTTTTTTGGGGGGGGGGGGGGGGGGGGTCCGAGGACAATGTTGAAAAATAAGCCTCATGTGGTCATTCCATCAGAGTATCTTGATCAGCCTATGAACTTTTCTGCCAGCCCTTGTCTTCTTATCTTCTTAATGTCAATACACTGAAATCTCAATAATTGTTTCTACTTTTGGCACAAGGCCAGCAATTACCAAGTACATTACTGGTACTTTATTTTATCGACTCTGTAAGGGGCAAAGTTAACCTCGACGGGATTTTGAACTTAGACCGTAAAGGGACGTAACTATGCTGGAAAGCATGGTGTCTGACCCTCTACCGATACTGCCAAATCTCAATAATGTCAATACAACACTCTACTAAATAATGTAAAAAATATCAGCCACATTCAATAAGTAAAAAACATCAGCCACAAAGAAGGGACAAACCTTCTAATCCTGAAAAGATTAAAGGATCTAAACATATTGGCATATTCTACATTGTGTCGTTAACAACTTCAACTGATTTTATCCCAAAAGCTCGAGTTGTATCAAACAGATGTTTATCAACAGTTTCTTGACATAAAACCTACCATGTGTGCATATGTTTAAATAATGTCAGACTTGTTGTTTCATCACTTGGAGATTAAGTGTGCTTTTTTTCTTGATTCCCCAGAAGGCAGACTATTAAACCTCTTGATAAATGATTGTCAGGAAATGATTGAATAAATTAAATAAATATATAAAATACTTTTGAATTCTTCTGGATTCGTCAAGTATTATCAGATGTACATAAAGATATCATTCGATTGATAGCAATTGAAAAAAAGAAAGATATAAGTTGCTGCTTCAAGCTAACATAAAGGATGAAAACTATTGAGGAAAAAAAAATCATCATCATCATTATTATTATTATTACTATTATTATTATTATTATTATTATTATTTTTCACGTTATCACTGCATTACCGAGCACAGCTCTCTGGACCTTGAGTATGTGCAGTGTGGTTTTTGGTGGTATGTGTTCAATTGTACTGACAGTATTCTTCATAATATGTGTGCGGTGCCTAGTAGTGTTATTTTTTTGCATGTTTTATATATTTGTGAGTCTGGAGTTTTGGCTATGTATTTGTCTGTGTGTTTTTTTTTATCATTCTTAGAGCACCTATTATTATAGGTATTGTGTCTGTTTTCATTTTCCACATTCATTCCTTGGTAGAAATGTTGTCGTCTGTTGAGATTGATACATCAATCAGAAAACATTTTTTTTTCTTTGTAGTCTTTGACTATAATGTCTGGTCGATTGGCTTTGATCTCCATCTATATGTATTGGCATATCCCAGAGAATAGTTGCTTTGTCATTATTATTATTGAGGGCGGTGGATTGGTTGGCAATATAGGTAGAGAACCAGACACTATGCTTTGTAGCATAGAGTTGTGGCCCTTTACGTTCTGAGTTCAAATCCCGTTGAGGTTTGCCTTTCATCCTTATGGGGCCGATAAAATAGAGCACCAGTAATCTACTGAGGTCGATTTAATCAACTTTCCCCTCCCTTAAATTGCTGGCCTTGAGCCTAAATCAAAAACAATTATTATTATTATTATTATTATTATTATTATTATGGATTGGTAGTATCGATAGAGGGTCGGACGCCATGCTTTCCAGCATAGAGTTACGTCCCTTTATGATCTGAGTTCAAATCCCACTGAGGTTAACTTTGCCTTTCATCCTTACGGGGTCGATAAAATAAAGTACCAGTAATGCACTGGGATAATTGCTGGCCTTGTGCCAAAAGTAGAAACAATTATTATTATTATTCCCTTTACATTCTGAGTTCAAATCCCACCAGGTTAACTTTGCCTTTCATCCTTACGGGGTCGATAAAACAAAGCACCAGTAATGTACAGGGGTTGATTGCTGGCCTTGTGCCAAAAGTGGAAACGCTGTTGTTGTAATTAGATGATGGTAGAATCAATTGAGCACTACACAAAATACTCTGTGATTTTAATTATGACCATTTATGTTCTATGTTCAAATTAAATATAGAACCATTCAAGTACCGGTATTGATTAGATCCATTCAAGTACCGGTATTGATTAGATCCATTGCACACCACCAAAATATGTGGCTTTGTTCATATGTGAGAAATTATCATTTTTGTTATAATAGTGATGGATAGTACAATGAGTAAAGTGTACTATAGTAGGCGGAAAGGTTCCTAAGCTGACAATGAAGGAGTGATGCTAGCACTTTCATCATCATCATCATTTTACGTCCGCTTTTCCCTGCTTGCAAGGGTGGCACGGGAACTGATTCTGGCTTGATTTCTACAGATGGATGCCCTTCCTAACACCAACCTCATTTACAGTGAGTGCTGGGTGCGTTTTTTTCCATGGTGCCTCCACGTCCACTTTACAGTGTGGGCTGGGTGCTTTTTTGCCGTGGCACCTCCACGACCATTTTGCAGTGGAATGATAAGGAGCCCAGTCCCTATCGTCTCATTTCTACAGCTGAGTGAACTGGAGCAATGTGAAATAAAGTGTCTTGCTCAAGGAAACAATACATCACCCGGTCTGAGAATTGAACTCACAACCTTTCGATTGCAAGGCCAATGCTCTAACCACTAAGCCATGTGCCTCCATTGGATGCATTAATTTCAACTCTTCTTATTCATAACTGTATTGTTTCTTTTCAGGGACTATGTTGAAAAATAAACCTCATTTGGTCATTCCATGAGAGTATCTTGGTTAGCAACCTTACCTTTCATCTCTCCAGAGTTGATGAAATAACTACTCTTAGATCCCAAATAATAGGAGGGGTTGGGCATTTACTTAAATTCTTATTAGCAGGAAGGGGAGGGGGGGGGCGTCGGAATAAATGGGAGGGTTTGGGAAATCAGTAATTGTTCCTTTTTTGTCATATATAATGTAAAATAAAATTATTAGGTTCTCCAGCTCTTGTATCAACATGAATCACTAACAATAAAATTTTGCCGGAGATAGGTTAGCAAAATTCAATAAGTGGTGGAGTTGGAATAAAAGCAGTGAGGGGTGGGGTCATGAAAAATTAATAGGGGGGAGGGGGATTGTTCAAGACCTTCGGAGTAGTCATATACTAAGATTGTATCCAACAAAAAACTGTAATCTTCTGCCAAAGGAAGACATTATTACTTTTTTATTGTCATTAGAATTATTGCATCATTAACCATTTAGAATTTAAACCGGCCAAATCCGGCTAGAATTCTCTCACCTCTTTCTGTTCAAACCTGCTGTAACCAGCCACTCATATTGATGTTAAGGTATTATTCTCAAAATAAATAACATCAAAATCTCATAGATTCGATATTATGTGAGATAATTACATGAGGTAAAGCTTTCACCACAAAAATACAATAGTAAATATAGAATAATGTAAATGCTAAAAGGTTAAAGATTGGCACTCTCAATTTGCTCATACCTTATTTCCAATACTGGGTGAAATAAAATGAATTAGTGAAGCATTTCTGAGATTTGAGTTTTTGGATTTGCTCATATCACATTTCTAGTGATGACTGTAGAAAAATGGAACATGTTGAAAACAATGAAATACTGTAGAGTTAAAAAATCGACCATGGAATGAGAAGATCTCACTGAATATTGAGAGTTAGAGATCTCAGGTGTCTCAACCAGAGAAAAAAGTACAAGGAATTGAGCAAAGAGAACTAGCTCAACCAAGAACTGAAATTTCATCACAAATTTAATTTTCTAGTAACTGGCCACAACTGTGCAGTACATGGGCCAATCCTAATAATAATGGTTTCTGATTTAGGCACAAGGCCAGCAATTTTGGAGGGGAGAGGAAAGTCGATTAAATCGACCTCAGTACATTATTTGGTGCTTTTTTTTATCAGCCCTGTAAGGATGAAAGGGAAAACTAACCTAGACTGGGTTTGAACTCAGAACGTAAAGGGCCACAACTCTATGTCGCAAAGTATGTTGTCTGATGCTCTACCGATACTGCCAATCCACTGCCCTAATGTTACTTAATTACCATCTATATGTGGAATAACTGGCAAAGCTAACCTCGGCAGGATTTGAAC
>OZ024740.1:235493707-235523707 GCA_964016885.1 Eledone cirrhosa | reverse complement strand
TATGATGTTTGCTCTTTTGGCTAAGCCACTGTGCACCGTTCTCTCTCTTCTTTGTCAGTTGATGCACTCGGGATACTTTTTCATCTATATTTGAGTAATTCGCCTAAAGCATAACTTGTCTCTACCTATTTTGTTATGTGCCAATGTGCACTGGATTGAACAGTATCAACCTTAAAGTACCAAAATCGTAGTGATTTCCAGAGGTTGACTGAGAAGATAGGACTGTCCATCTTTCTGTGATATATTACATAAATTATATAGTTACAGGAGTGTAGCATCAGTGACCAGGTCACAAAGAGTGCAACAAAAATGTTAACAGTACAAAATAAATGAAAAGTGAATACAACAGAAAGAATGTAAGAAGTATTTCTGTGATTTTTAAATGGCCAAAATGACTCTTCCATAATCTACTTGCTTCAGTTTCAATATACAGCTTCAAATCAAGTCACTTGCCAGATATATTAGCAGTAGTACAAAACAAAACATAACGATATGTGTATATATAAACATATAATGCAATTTGTTAGGAACTACAAAAGTAGCCATGTTAGTGCTACTGCTAAATCCTAGCCAGTCAAAATCACACTATATGCAAATGAGTATCACCAGTCAATGTTCCATATGCTAAAAAACATAAGCTTTTGCTTATTCTTGTCTCAGTACCAAGTGTGTAGATATCACAAATAAAGAATAAAAATCCATAAGCATGTGTCTGACATTCTCACATGGCTACTGAGATAGCTGTGACATGATCACATGATCACAGCTTAAAATATTTACAGCAAGATTTTTGTATGTTTATTATACTTAAACATATCATATACACCTCTATTTAATATATGTGTGTGTGTGTGTGTATCTCCCTCTTCCTCCTCCTTATTGTTATCACCTCTTTCCATGCCAGCATGGGTTGGAAATGTAAACACACTTTCTACTATTCTTTATGTATACAGAAAAATATAATAGCTTATTGTTATGCCTTTTAGAGATTATTGTCTCTTCATCCCCCAACAAAGTGATTTTTAGCAGAATTTAGAACATTACTGAAATGGATACTCTAATTTGGATGAGATGCATTCATTTAGAAATGTAATTAATTAATATCTATGCAGAACACAGCGTTGGGATGATTCTTCAGTTGTGTCAAAGACATGACATCCTACATTGCGTCGGTGATCTACATGATAAATACACCCAGTACACTCTGTAATATGGGTGGTGATAGGAAATACATCCAGCTGTAGAAAACCTGCCAAACAATGTTTTAAGAGGATCAAAGACATGACAACCTCGCTAATGCTGGTGTCATGATAAAATACCCATACATCATGGGAATATTTGTAAGTGATATGAAGACTCCTGGCCTACTAAAGAACTCGGTAGAGTCTGTGAATGTAAGCAAGTGAGATATAGGCCCCTAGCCCATCTGGGAGGGCAGTGTTAATGTGGTCTATGATGACTCATTCTAACTCTAGCTAGCAGGGAAAATGATGATGATGATGAACACAGAGTATATTAAATTTGAGATAAATTTAATGCAGATATAACTATGGTGAAATGCATAAAGATAATCTTTTATGTTTTTCTGTGTACAGGAAGTATAGTGGAAAATTTGCTAACACTTCTTTATACAACAAGGCTTTGAATTCAAAACCTGTACTTAATCTACATTAAATATATCAAATACAGAAAAAAAAACATGGTAATTACCCCCATTCAATATCACAGTTGCTATAACATCAGCTCATAACTTCTTTACTTTTTAAAAAGCATTTCCTTTTAAATCATAAATTTCACTAGAAAATACTATCAAACTATCATCATCCACTCTCTAAGACTTGGACTATTATATAACATATTCTAACACATTTAAGCTTAATAAATAGAACAATATCACTAACTAACAACTCACCAAGCTTTGTGACTGTAATGATATCAATAACTGCCCTCTAGAATCTAACTGCTTAGCTAAAGATATATGTAGTTGTCATTAGTGAATTGGCAGTATCAGTAGAGGGTTGGGCGCCATGCTTTGACGCATAGAGTTACGGCCCTTGCCATTCTGATTTCAAATCCCGCCAAGGTTAACTTTGCCTTTCATCCTTACGGGGGTCGATAAAATAAAGTACCAGTAATACACTGGGTAATTGCTGGCCTTGTGCCAAAAGTAGAAACAATTATTTTATGTCTGCTTGTCCATGCTGGCATAGGTTGGATAGGTCGAATTTTGAGGCAGTGTTTTATGGTTAGATGCCATCTATGTCACCAACACTATAAAGTTACCAATAACAATAACTCTAAAGCTTTCATGAATATAACCTCAAATTCCAACATACTGCAGATGACCAATGTGATATCATCATCATCATCATCATCATCACTGTTTAACATCTATTTTTCATGCTTAAATTTTAATGTAAACATAAATGTTGTGAACTTCATGATCAAAACTTTACATTGTTCACTTTACATTTTCCCATGGGTTAATCATGCACTTACAACAAGGATCCTCCATCAGAACACATTTTCATAGAGTACATGCTAAAAAGGAAGTAGATAGGGTTACATTGGTTGATAACACTATATCGAAAATCACACAAAACAAGGTGAATAACAAGGTGAATAACTTATTCCTGAGAAAGTCGTGGAGGCAGAGTCATCAAAAATTCCTTCCAGTGGGTCCCGTCAGAAGCAACTGTCTTCAATTGATCCGACTGGGTACCCAATTAAAACCAGTTGAGCTGATGGATGTTATCCAACCATCTTGCTTGGGGTCTACCATTGGTTCTCCTGCCAATGGGATTTGCCTAAAAAATCTGTCCAGCGATGCTTTCTTGAGATATTCCAACCTACATGCCCGTGATATAAGAGCTGTGATGTCTCAATTCAGCTTTACTAATATTAAAATATAAACCAATAATTAACACCTAAATATAGCATGCATGAAACCAACTGTAATAACTGCCATGCTTCAGCCATTGAGAAATTTTAAATCAGACATCATGATTTTCTACCACTCCTATGGTCATTTGCTGACCCCTGTTAAGCATGAGGAGGTAAGGAGTAGTAATAAGGGGTAGAGAGAGTAGCTACTAGGATGTAATGATGAAGATATCTAAGGTCTTTAGAGGGGGTATCATATATATCGACAGTTGATCGATTTTCGTCAAATTGGACTGATGAAACAATGTTTCCATTGGTCTTTCCAATTGCTAATACTATCTATCGATCACAACTCCAGGTAGAAGGAGCAACGTGAAATAAAGCGTCTTGTTCAAGGACATAACACATCACCTGGTCCAGGAATTGAACTCACAATTTCACGATTGCAAATTCAATTCTCTAACCATTCAGCCACGCACCAATATATGTCTGTATAATGTAAAAAGTAAACAGAAATAACAAAGTAAATGACACAGTACAATGAAGAAATATATTAGTTTAATGCTTGAAATAATAGGAAAAGAGTCTTAACACTTCACACACTAGTCCTTCACCAGAAGATAGAATGAGAAATAAAAGATGAAATAGAATGTGAGAAGAGGAAAAAATAGAAAAAACACACATGTGTAGTCAGTCAGCCAGTATAAGAATAAAGGAACAAAGAATCAGTGTTGCATCATAACATATTTAATAACATATTACATATGTTTCACTGTCGATCAGCTCGAGGGATGATCTATTATTGATAGAACCTGACTCTGGAATCGAAAGATCCTCAGATATGCTTCAATATGTAAGCGCGTCCCTGATGTGTGAATATCTCCCAAATCCTTGTTATATTTACCACATTCCATCAATGTGGTATTCTGCGGTCTTCATTCATTGGTTCTTTATCAATCCTAAAATCGGTTTATTTACAAAACAACGACTATCCTTCATCCAGTCAAATGTTATTAAATATGTTATGATGCAACATTGATTCTTTGCTCTTTTATTCTTATACTATTATACTCTGCTCTGCGAGAGCATCGAATGCTCACCTGGCATACCGCCTACGGACGCAATTATCTTGCACCTCTACACACACATATATATATATATATATATGTGTAGGAGGTGAGTTTTATTGTAGTACAATAAAGCAATGCAGATATTGGATAAGAAGCACTCTACAGTTTGTAGGACTGGAGTATAAATAATATAAGATCAAAAGATGGTTAAAAGAGTTCCATGTATTTTATTATGTGCATTTCAAAAACAAATATCATCATGCAATAACATTTGCGTTTTCATCAGATAAAATAGGGAGACATGATATGAAGGTTAAAACACACTTGTGAATATGTTGATTTAAAACTGCACTATTCACAAGTGTGTTTTAACCTTCATATCATGTCTCCCTATTTTATCTGATGAAAACGCAAATGTTATTGCATGATGATATTTGTTTTTGAAATGCGCATAATAAAATTCATGGAACTCTTTTAACCATCTTTTGATCTTATATATTATTATATATATATATATATATATATATAAATTGATGAGCGGTATCACGAATTAGTACCATAGAACAACAATTATATTATAGACACCCTATATATCTCTATGGGTACTTAGTACTCAGAGAGATATTTACCTCATTTTTATATATATATATCATCATCACCGTTTTACGTCCGTTCTTCCATGCTAGCATGGGTTAGACGGGTTGTCCTGTTGTGGGCAGTGTCTGGTCGGCTGACCATGCCTTGCTCATACAGGAACTGATTTGGCTTGATTTCTACAGCTGGATGCCCTTCCTAGCACCAACCTCATTTACAGTGAGTGCTGGGTGCTTTTTTCCGTGGCGCCTACACGTCCACTTTACAGTGTGGGCTGGGTGCTTTTTTGCCGTGGCACCTCCACGACCACCTTTCGGTGGGGTGTGTGGGGGCATATTGTCTATATACATATATATATATATATATATATATATATATATATATATATATATATATATATATAGTAATAATAATAAATTCGAAGACTAAAATCCAAAGAGGGCTCGATAAGGATAAATATATATCAAATATATAAGAACCGTAGAGCAAATATTTATTAAAATAACAGATTAAAGTTTAAGCAAAGAATCGCTGCTTTCACCCTTCAGAAGATCCCGTTAAGGGTGAAAGCAGCGATTCGTTGCTTAAACTTTAATCTGTTATTTTAATAAATATATACATATATATATAAATATTTCGTATCTCCAAGGAAATACGGTTTTAGGAAGCCGTAGCTATGCAAACACCCGGGGAGGGGGGGGGGGGGGGGGGTAACGCCCTCTGGTGATGTCCAGCAGAAGCAAGGGGGACAACCGTCTATGCATTTCAGGCTTAACTGTATAAAGCTATGCTTGAAGGGAAATCCTATTTCTTTTTTATTATAAGTTGAGCCAACTTATGCAGCTTCATATGCAAATGAGATTAATCGCCTCATTGACACAGATGAGAAAATATATATTCTCGCCTGTCTTCTAGTCCAGCAGTCGCAAGCGATGGGAGGGGCCGTCCTGACGAAGGCCAGTTAAGCCTGAAATGCATAGACGGTTGTCCCCCTTGCTTCTCCTGGACATCACCAGAGGGTGTTAGCCCCCACCCCCCTCCCCGATGTTTGCATAGTTACGGCTTCCTAAAACCGTATTTCCTTGGAGATACGAAATATTTATACATATTGTATAAAGCTATGCTTGAAGCGAAATCCTATTTCTTTTATATATATATAGGGGGGTGGGGGCTAACACCCTCTGGTGATGTCCAGGAGAAGCAAGGGGGACAAACGTCTATGCATTTCAGGCTTAACTGGCCTTCGTCAGGACGGCCCCTCCCACCGCTTGCGACTGCTGGACGAGAAGACACCCGAGAATATAGAGTTTTCTCGTCTGTGTAAATGAGGTGATTAATCTCATTTGCATATGAAGCTGCATAAGTTGGCTCAACTTATAATAAAAAAGAAATAGGATTTCCCTTCAAGCATAGCACGGCCTAGAATCAAAAGGCCTTAAAATTAACCTGGCTAAGACTAAAGTTCTAGTTTGTAGGAAAGAAAATAAGGCGGCAGTCCCATCTGGGAAATGGCCATGCTCAGTGTGTAGGAAAGGCGTAGGTAGAAACTCCATTTTATGTCCCAAATGCAAAGTATGGGTGCATAAAAGATGTAGTGGGATCACAGGTAAGCTAACTAAGAACATAGATTTTACATGTGGCCGGTGCTCTGGTGCAATAAGTAGCAGCAAGTGCCCACAAAATACTAGCTCCTTCAACTGCGCAGAGGGTTCTATAGAAATAGTGGACAACTTCCATTACCTGGGTGACAAAATCAGCAGTGGGGGAGGGTGCTCTGAAAGTACAGTAGCTAGAGTCAGAACTGGATGGAAAAAGTTCAGAGTGCTTATACCACTATTAGCCGCTAGAGGGTTCTCCCTAAAAATGAAAGGCAGGTTATACGATGCCTGCATACGAACAGCAATGCTGCATGGCAGTGAGACCTGGGCATTGTGTGCAGAGGATATACGCAGACTAGAGAGGAACGAAGCTTGCATGCTCCGCTGGATGTGCAATAGTAATATACGTGAACGGCAAAGCATAAACGAACTAAGGAAAAAATTAGAAATAAGAGGGATCAGATGTTGTTTACTCGAGAGAAGGCTACGTTGGTACGGTCACGTGATGCGCATGAAAGATGACAGCTGTATAACAAAGTGCAGGGCAATAAAGATAGACGGTAGCCACGGAGTAGGCAGACCCAGAAAAACATGGGACGAGCTGATAAATTCCGACCTCACACGCTTACACCTCTCCAAGACAATGTCACTGGACCGAGACCTTTGGCGGTACTCAGTAATAGAGAAGACCCGCCTTACCTAAATACAAAGTAAAAACCTACTACAGTCAGTAGGCATCTCTATCAAAACACCCCCCCCCCCCGTCCCACCACCTCCACCCCATCCACACCGCCCCTTTCAATGTAAAGTTATGTTGGTCCCACAACATCCAGGCCGAAACAAATGAGATCGTGTAGGTGTCACGACAAAAAAACACACAGTCCACGCTGTAAATGTGGCCGTGTAGGCAACACGGTAAAAACCTCCCAGCCCCACACTGTAAATGTGGTTGGTGTTAGGAAGGGCATCCAGCTGTAGAAAACCCGCCAGACAGTCCACGTTGTAATGTGGCCGTGTAGGCAACACGGTAAAAACCTCCCAGCCCCACACTGTAAATGTGGTTGGTGTTAGGAAGGGCATCCAACTGTAGAAAACCCGCCAGACAGTCCTATGCGAGCAAGACAACCACTCTTGCCTCAAGTGGGAAAACCCCCGTCCAAACCCATGCAAGCGTGGAACACGGATGCTAAACCTGATGATGATGATGATGATGATGGTGGCTGCCAACTCGTTTTCGAGTACGGCCACTACTTTATATCCATGCAGGAGAACCCCTACCGATGCGCTGAATGAGTGTGACATTTTAGTCCAGCCAGCGACTTGAAAACTCTGGTACAAACACTACACTTGTGACAATTATTGACACATAGTGCTGGGCCCATGGTACCATGTGACGACAAGTGCAGAGAGATCTCCAGATATAAAGCAATGCCTGTGCCGTGAAGCTTTTATAGTGAGCAAAGGCACTGCACAAAGCCAGTCCCACTCTCTTAACCAACAGGCAAAGGAGCTCTTAAGAGTCAATGGCCATCCAAAATCACCGGGAGAGATGACCCCTTAGCCTTTGTCAAGGCAGAATTCTAGGAGAAGGAAAACTCTGATATAATATATATATATACATGCCTATATACAGACTATGCCTCACAGATGGTAACTTTGGGAACCAGTAACCATGGAATTATGCCAACAATAGAGAGATAGACTGACACTGATGTGTGGACAGACAGACAGGCTCTTGTGGAGAAACAGGAAATACAGCGTAGATGGTGTGTTACAAAAGCTAAATCAAGACATCGATAATGGCACTTGTTGTTAGTGTGTGTGTGTGTGTGTGTGTGTGTGACGGGGTGGAGCTGGTGGATTACAGAGGACTGAACTAGCTGAAAGCAAGAAGAGAATCATTTAGACAATATAATGTGATGTCATGTGATGTGTGTGATGAGAAGTCACCTCCAACGCCACCAACGCCGACAATAACACCCCCCACCCCTACCACCACCTCCACCACTGTCACCAACACCAACACTACCACCACCACCACCACCTCCACCACTGTCACCAACACCAACAACAACAATAACACTTCTTCCCTCCACAACCACTACCACTCTCAAATTTTCACGAGATCTTGTCAGATAATCAAATATTCTTCTTCTTGCATCTCCTCACATTATATTAGGAAAGCTAAGAGAGATTTCTCCATGTGGTGGTGGTGGTGGAGGAGGTGGTGGTGGTGGTGGTGGTGGAGGAGGAGATGGTGGTGGTGGTGACACTGGTAGTGACAGTAATGCTGTTGTGGTGGTGGTGGTGGTGGTGGAGGAGATGGTGGTGGTGGTGGTGGAGGAGGAAATGGTGGTGGTGGTGGTGGTGGTGGTGGTGGTGGTGGTGGTGGTGGTGACACTGGTAGTGACAGTAATGCTGTTGTGGTGGTGGTGATGCTGGAGGAGGAGGAGATGGTGGTGGTGGTGGTGGTGGTGGTGGTGGTGGTGGAGGAGGAGATGGTGGTGGTGGTGGTGGAGGAGGAGATGGTGGTGGTGGTGGTGGTGGTGGTGGTGGTGGTGGTGGTGACACTGGTAGTGACAGTAATGCTGTTGTGGTGGTGGTGATGCTGGAGGAGGAGGAGATGGTGGTGGTGGTGGTGGTGGTGGTGGTGGTGGTGGAGGAGGAGATGGTGGTGGTGGTGGAGGAGGAGATGGTGGTGGTGGTGGTGGTGGAGGAGGAGATGGTGGTGGTGGTGACACTGGTAGTGACAGTAATGCTGTTGTGGTGGTGGTGATGCTGGAGGAGGAGATGGTGGTGGTGGTGGTGGTGGAGGAGGAGATGGTGGTGGTGACACTGGTAGTGACAGTAATGCTGTTGTGGTGGTGGTGATGCTGGAGGAGGAGGAGATGGTGGTGGTGGTGGTGGTGGTGCTGTTGGTAGTGTTGGTGATGATGGTGGTGATGGTGATGGTGATGGTGGCAGTGGTGGTGGTGCTGATGGTGGTAGTGATGGTGGTAGTGATGGTAGTAGTGGTGCTGCTGTTGGTAGTAACAGTAATGCTGTGGTGGTGCTGATGATGGTGTTGGTGGTGGTGGCGGTGATGGTGATGGTGGCAGTTGTGGTGGTGGCAGTGGTGCTGGTGGTGTTGGTGGCAGTGATGGCGGTGCTGGTGGTGATGGCGGTGCTGGTGGTGGTGGTGATGATGCTGGTGGTGGTGGTGGTGATTATGCTGGTGGTGGTGGTGGTGGTGATGATGTTGGTGGTGTGGTGATGATGCTGATGCTGGTGGTGACTGTGGTGGTGATGCTGGTGGTGGGGGTGATGCTGGTGGTGGTGGTGGTGGTGGTGGTGGTGCTGGTGGTGGTGGTGGTGGTGGTGGTGGTGCTGGTGGTGGTGGTGGTGGTGGTGGTGGTGATGATGATGCTGGTGGTGGTGGTGGTGGTGGTGATGATGCTGCTGGTGGTGGTGGTGGTGGTGATGATGATGATGCTGGTGGTGGTTGTGGTGGTGGTGGTGGTGGTGATGATGCTGGTGGTGCTGGTGACATTTTGTAGTGTCAATTATTTAATATGCTTACTAGATATAGCCAGCCCAGTATTTTCCTTACACACACGCACATATATATACAAATACACACAAACATACAAAAACACATTGTAATAATCTGTCACATTAAAAATATGAAATTTTGACATCTTTTCACACTGACATTGCTTGGAAAAGACTTTTTCAGGCATTTTTTTCAACAGCCAGATGCCTTTCCTGACACCTCATCATACTGTGTTTAAGTATAGTATATATACCTTTCACCTTTGTCCAACCAGTTAACTGTGTATTGCAGTAAAGTATTGTTTATGCAGGATCTAAACAAACATCACCATTTTCTTTAAACAGTGTTAAAACAAAGATGCACAGATACAGACATGCACACACACACACACAAACACACACACACATACATATATACACATACATATATACACCTATGTATGTACTAAATTGTGGAGACAAGTGGCCTAATGGTATAGGTGTTGGACTTATGATCATGATGTTGTGGGTTCAATTCCTGGGTTGTGTGGTGTGCTCTCTTCAGCAAAATATTTCATTTCACGTTGCTCCAGTATACTCAACTGAAAATGAGTACCAGCAATAGCTGAGAGTTTAACCCTGTGATGGACTGGTGTCCTGTCCAGCAGGGAGTCTTGTACTCTCAGTCGCTTCATGCCATGAAACCAGGATAAGAAACAGCCAAATAAGCCGTCTGGCTTAAGACAGACTTTTTAGACTTTTAGATGTACTAAATTCACACACAAGGCCTCTGTAAAGTGGTTGTGCTAAAATGCACCCAGTACACTCTGTAAAGTGATTCATGCTAGGGAGGGCATCCGACTGTAGAAACCATGCCAAATATGGTACATATGAACAAGATTAGATCTCTCTGACCTTTCTAGTCTTGGGCTGTGACAGTTGCTCAACCCATACCAGAATAGAAGGTGAGCATGTGATGATGATGGTGGTGAGGACATTGATTGGCTTGGGCCTATATTAGAAGACATTTAACAAAAGTGTCAGTCATCTGAATAGAACCTGAAAGTGTGTGTGTGCATGTCTGGATGTGTTTATGTGTGTGTGTAACTCTGTGTGTATGTGTATATGAGCATGCATATCTAATATGTAATGTGTGTGTGGGAAGGGGTGCACAATAGATGTAGTGGAAAAAACAAGTAGACTAGCAAAAACACTGACTTCATATGTGAATGCACAGAGGTAGTAAGCAAAGAAAAAAGCTCCTTCAATTGCACAGAGGATCCCATAGAAGTAGTCGGCAGATCTGCTACCTGGGTAACCAAATTAGCAGCAGAGGTGGATGCGCAGAAAGTGCAGTTGCCAGAGTAAGAACGGGATGGAAAAAGTTCAAGGAGCTACTGCCATTACTAGCTACAAAAGGTCACTTACTCAAGATAAAAGGCAAGCTATATGATGCCTGTATGCACACAGCAATGTTACATGAACGCAAAGCATGGGTTCTGCATGCCAAGGATCTATGGAGATTGGAAAGAAACAAAGCCTGCATGATCAGATGGATGTGTAACAGAGGTGTGCATGAGTGACAAAATGTAATTGAATTGAGTGTGAAACTGGACATAAGAGAGATCGAATGTTGTGTGCAAGAGAGAAGACTGCAGTAGTATGAACATGTGATGCGCATGAAGGATGACAGCAGTATAAAAAGGTGCAAGGTACAAGAGGTTGTAAGACGCCCCCAAAAGAGGAAGAACCAGGAAAACGTGGAATGAAATGATAATGGCTGACCTGGCTCAGCTAAACCTCAACAGAGATAACACAGGACCAAGACCTCTGGCACTACAACGTACGACAAAAGATTCATGTCGACAACTCAACTCCGGATTCATACTGGTACCACCTAACTCCACACTGTAAATGTGGTTGACAGTAGGACCACCCAGCAACATGGCTCCTTTATGAGTAAGGCTTGGCGCAACCAACTAACCCAACCTCCCTCATAGTGCGACCACCTAAATCCCAAATTATGGTTCCGATGTGAGCAGGGTATGGTGTGGCCAACTGGCCAGACCCTCTTCATAACGGTGACAACCAGGGCTCTATTATGTATAAGGCTTGGTTTGGCCAACTGGCCAGACTTATAATGGGACCACCCAGATCCCAAATCACAGCAACAGTCCTGATACTGTGCAATGTACGGTGCGGCCATCTGCCCAGTCTTCCAGTAACAGTGTAAGGTTTGGTGCGGCCAACTGGCCAGACCTCCCTCAGATTTGGACCACCTGGCTTCCAAACTATGGTTCCACTGTGAGCAGCCCTGTCCCTCTTCCTAATGGTGCCATCCAGTTCCACACTGTAAATGTGGTTGGTGTTAGGAAGGGCATCCAACTGTAAAAATCCAAGCCAAATTTACAGTTCCATCTAAGCAAGGTACAGTGCGACTAACTGGCTAGACTTGTCTCATGACGTGGACAACCTGTCTAACCCATGCAAGCATGAAAAATGGGCACTAAACAATGATGATAATGATGATGATGATGATGATATATACACATGCACAATGGTATGTAGCTTAGTTCTTACATTCTATAAGCTTTAGGTATCAGAATTAAGTTCATGCAAGAGCATCATCTACAATGCTGACTCTCCTACATTTAAGTGCGATCTCTGCTGTATATCAAGATCCAATTTTGTTATTGTTTGTTATTTTTTATATTAATAATTGTTAGATCAGTGAGTTGGTGGAGTCTAATCTATCATGATTTTAACCTTTTCCAGATAGTTGGTTGGTCTGGAATTCTAGTAAAATGTGTATCAAGAAATTCATTAAACAGGAAATCTTTGCTATTTCAGCCTTTTTTTGGAAAACAGTTATATAAATGTGAGACTTTAGGTAACAAACTATTGCTGTATAAATGTCAAATGTAAGAGTTTGAAAAAGTAAGTTTGAGAGTAAGGCAGTACATATTATTCATGTTGTTTGCATGTGAAAATTTAAAGCAAGACCTACCAGAATCTTCCATTGGTTTTATTTGCCTAATAGGTGATTTTTAAAATGATATCTTCTATTAGTGGATAAGAAGGATTGGGCTATTTGAAGACTAGATTTGTGAGCGCCAGTACAACCCTGTTGGGTTTCTTGTAGAGAAAGTTCTCATTCAGGAATCTTGACTCTTGGCTAACTATTATATATATATATATATATATATATGTAGGAGGTGAGTTTTATTGTAGCACAATAAAGCAATGCAAATATCGGATAAGTAGCACTCTACAGTTTGTAGGACTGGAGTATAAATAATATAAGATCAAAAGATGGTTAAAAGAGTTCCAAGTATTTTATTATGCGCATTTCAAAAACAAATATCATCATGAGATGATATCTGCGTTGTCATCAGATAAAATAGGGATAGATGGTATGAAGCTTAAAAAACACTTGTTGATTTAAACAACACATATGTTGATTTAAAACTTCACTATTCACAAGTGTTTTTAAAGCTTCATATCATGTATCCCTATTTTATCTGATGAGAATGCAGATATCATCCCATGATGATATTTGTTTTTGAAATGCGCATAATAAAATACTTGGAACTCTTTTAACCAACTTTTGATCTTATATTATATATATATATATATATAATATATATATATATAATGGCCTTGCTCAGTATGTAGGAAAGGTGTAGGTAGGAACTCCATTCTCTGCCCCAAATGCAAACACTGGGTACACAAGAGATGTAGCGGGATCTCAGGAAGCTTAATTAAGAATGTAGGCTTCACATGCAGCAGTTGTGCTGGGACAGCAAGCAGCAAACAGCCACAGGAAACAAGTACCACCAATCTCTGGGAGGGCTCTGTAGAAACAGTAGACAGCTTCTGCTACCTAGGTGACTGAATTAGCAGCGGAGGTGGGTGTTCAGAAAGTACAATAACTAGGGTAAGAACGGGATGGAAGAAGTTTAGGGAACTACTACCACTGCTAGCTGCAAAAGGCTTCTCCCTCAAAATGAAAGGCAGACTGTATGATGCGTGTATCCGAACAGCGATGTTGCATGGTAGTGAGACCTGGGCGCTGAAGGTGGAAGACTTACGTAGATTAGAGAGAAACGAAGCCTGCATGCTCCGATGGATGTGTAACAGTAATATACGTGAACAACAAAGCATAAATGAATTGAGAGAGAGACTGAGCATAAGAGGAATCAAATGCTGTGTTGGTATGGACATGACAGCTGCATAAAAAGGTGCAGAGCACTAGAAGTCGATGGAAACCGCGGAGTGGGGAGACCCAAGATGACCTGGGATGAGGTGATAAAAGCCGACCTTACCCAATTACGCCTCTCAAAGGCGATGACACACGACCGTGACCTCTGGCGTCACGCA
The DNA here is from genome assembly GCA_964016885.1 of Eledone cirrhosa. Lineage (NCBI taxonomy): Eukaryota > Metazoa > Mollusca > Cephalopoda > Octopoda > Eledonidae > Eledone > Eledone cirrhosa. Next base: position 235,509,672 of record OZ024740.1, on the reverse strand, counting down.
GTAATACAGAGTACCCGACCTCCCATGGGTACAAGCTGAAGCATATAGACAATATGCCCCCACACCCTCCCACCGCAAGGTGGTCGTGGAGGTGCCATGGCAAAAAAGCACCCAGCCCACACTGTAAAGTGGACGTGTAGGTGCCACAAAAAAGCACCCAGCACTCACTGTAAATGAGGTTGGTGTTAGGAAGGGCATCCAGCTGTAGAAATCAAGCCAAATCAGTTCCTGTATGAGCAAGGCATGGTCAGCCGACCAGACACTGCCCACAACAGGACAACCCGTCTAACCCATGCTAGTGTGGAAGAACGGACGTAAAACGGTGATGATGATGATGATGATGATATAATAGTTAGTCACTAGTCAAGATTCCTGAATGAAAACTTTTCGAAGTGATTGTAAAACAATGAAAGAAATATGTAAAATAACTTGCCTTTGTTATTATTATCATTGTTAAACTAATATATATATATATATATATCATGACTGTTTGATGTCTATTTTCCATGCTAACATGGGTTGATGTCTATTTTCCATGCTAACATGGGTCAGAGCAGATGACCATGTCTTGCTCATATAGAACTGTTTCTGGTTTGGTTTCTACAGCTGGATGCCTTTCCTTATGCCATCCACATTTACAGTGTGGACTGGGTGCTTTTTGTTGTGATACCAACATGACCACTTTACAGTGTGGGCTGGGTGCTTTTTGTTGAGGCACCCAAAACAACCATTTTTATACAAGCCATTTCTTCTGCAATCATCCTAACACTTTTGCCATCACTCCTTGCACCACTTTCACATTTTGTTCATTTGTTAACGAGATTGACCATCCAGAACGAGGCTCATCTTCAACATTTTCTCGTCTCTCTTTGAAAGTTTTGTGCCTCTTAAAAACCTTGTTAGAGTGGCATCCCTATAATCTTGTGTTAAAGAATTAAATGTTCCGATGATAGATTTGTTGAGTTTCACACGGAATTTGATTGTGAACCATTGTTCAATATTTTGCTGCAGTACAAATGTAACAGAGATTATAAACACATCTGTACATAAACAGTAATAACTCATGACTGACTCAATCAATCACATCGAAACTTTACATGTATGCAGCCAAGGTCATAACCAATATGCCTATATACATCAATGAGGTGCTGTGTTACAAGTCATACATAGTAAAATTAGTACCCTTACCTTTGGGACAAACCTCGTACAGCATACATTTTATTCAAGGTGCTGGTACTAGGGAGGTTATCATGTCTTTGATATACTGAAGCGTCCTCTCGACAACTTTTGGCAGACACCCTTCCTATCACCAACCACTTTACAGAGGGTACCATGTGCATTTTGTGTCACCAGCACCAATGAAATTATTGGTCATTGATTCAACTAAAGAGCCCTATATTTCCCGTAGAAGGGAGATAGGATATGTGCACACACATACACACATATATATATATATATATATATATATACATACATACACCTAGATTACAGTTTAGTCACAAAATAAAGCCAGTGCCTAAGATATTTGCAGATCTTACAAGACAGTTGATATTGATACAATTAATGTTTAGCTTGAATATCTGTATAGTGAAATCTAGATTTTTTTTTAAATGGAGGTAAATAAAGAATTACATAGGGTGATAAAGAAGGATGAGGTTTAGTATTAGTGAATGGCTTGGAGATGAGACACAGTATAGTTACTGAGAGGAGGAAAGGCAAACATGCCAGACTGGCCTATGTGAAGGTTATATCCAGCTAACTACTTTCAAGCTGCAGAGACCATTGAAGAGGCAATAAAATAGACAGAATGCAGAGAGATTGCATATGTGAGCCAGAAGTTGCACTGCTTTGGTGAATGAGTATATTGTGTTGATATATAGTAGGAACCTAGGGACATATATAGTAGGAACAAAGGGACCCTAGACCTTTTTCCTCTCTGCCCTTTAATGTGGTACCTTATATTCCATAATAGCCACACCAATTGTATTCATTCACATCAAATGTCAGACTGTGGGTTCTGTGCCCTCCATCTTCTGATGTGTATGTTTTCATATGTGTGCATGTATATATGCATGTATATATGTGTATGTTTTCATATGTGTGCATGTATATATGCATGTATATATGCATGTATATATGTGTATGTTTTCATATATATGCATGTATATATGTGTATGTTTTCATGTGTGCATGTATATATGTGTATGTTTTCATATGTGTTCATGTATATATGTGTATGTTTTCATATGTGTGCATGTATATATGCATGTATATATGCATGTATATATGTGTTTGTTTTCATATGTGTGCATGTATATATGTGTATGTTTTCATATGTGTGCATGTATATATGCATGTATATATGTGTATGTTTTCATATGTGTGCATGTATATATGCATGAGAGAAAATCAATATGTTTTTGTGAGTGTTAATGTGCATGCAGGCATGTGTGTAATTATGTATGTATATGTGCATCTCAATGTTCTAATGACTAATGACAATATATATATATATATATATATATATAAGTATGTACACGTACATACATATATGTATACAGACATACAGTAGTATATATATATACATACATGCACACACATATATATGCACGTGTGGATTCACCGAACATTTATTATAATGCTCGGTGTGTTTGTAAACAAACATCCCGTATTAAGCCGTAGTGTCCAGCAACCACCGTTGCTCGTTTGTTCAACACTGACAAAGGAACGCTGTACTAGCTTCAAGCTTATTAGCTATCGTCAGCAACGTATACCTTCCCGCCAGATTGTTGAACGTATATACTTACCTTATGCATATTAATGGCTGAGTAGCCCAATTTGCATATCGAATGGGTTAATCGGCTGGGTGCACCGAAAACGATAAACGGAAAAAATGAAACGAAATTTCGAAAGAGTGGGAAATGAAATTTCGTTTCATTTTTTCCGTTTATATATATATATATATATATATATTGTTAAATAATGAAAGAATAAGACAAGATGAAATAGTTCATTAATCCGTTGTTTTACTATCATTTCATGGAGCAAAATTATCGATGTGCACACCAAGCAATGTTAGCTATGCAACTCCATAGTATTAGCTGCCATCGATTGGTCTACACATCAATAATTTTGCTCCCTGAAACGATTGTAAAACAATTGGTTGATTAGCTATTTCAACTTGTCTTATTCTTTCATTGTTTAACACCATATATTTCATTCTGTAGTTTTCAACACTCAACAACATAGACGAGGATATCATCTTTCCACAAAAACAGATTTCATTTTGCTTCGAAGGGACCTTCCCATGAACACTAATGTGTATGCACACACATAATGTGTGTGTGTACATATATATGTATGAATGTGTATGTGTGTGTATATATATATATATATAAGCATAAATAGAGAGACTGAGCATAAGAGGAATCAAATGCTGTGTGCAGGAGAGGCGGTTGCGCTGGTATGGACATGTGATGCGTATGAAGGATGACAGCTGCATAAAAAGGTGCAGAGCACTAGAAGTTGATGGAAACCGCGGAGTGGGGAGACCCAAGATGACCTGGGATGAGGTGATAAAAGCCGACCTTACCCAATTACACATCTCAAAGGCAATGACTTCTGGCGTCATGCAGTAATACAGAGTACCCGACCTCCCATGGTGGTCGTGGAGGTGCCACGGCAAAAAAGCACCCAGCCCACACTGTAAAGTGGACGTGTAGGCGCCACGAAAAAGCACCCAGCACTCACTGTAAATGAGGTTGGTGTTAGGAAGGGCATCCAGCTGTAGAAATCAAGCCAAATCAGTTACTGTATGAGCAAGGCATGGTCAGTCGACCAGACACTGCCCACAACAGGACAACCCGTCTAACCCATGCTAGCGTGGAAGAACGGACGTAAAACGGTGATGATGATGATGATATATACACACAGACACACACATATATATATATATACACACATATGTATGTATATATACATACATACACACACACATGTATGTATATATATATATATATACAGTGAGAGACATACACACACATACATGTGCACGTGTCTACATATGTGTATATTTGTGTGTGTGTGTGCTTGTGGTTACCATTGTTATGAAGTGTGGCATTCTTCATAAATTTCTCATCATGTTCTTTTGTCTTTGTATTTCTGAGTTTCCATTCTTTTTCTCCCACCTCTTTTCTAGCTGTGTACAACTCACATACACATGATATATACACAGAATATATACAAAATAACACACATACATACATCAATATCAACAAAGAAATGGACCCAAAACTTTAACAGATGCTACATAGAAATGGTGCATTCATGTGCACCACTGATATAACAGTAGCTTTACATCAATAACAGCTGCACATCATTGCACATTTAATTTATATGTGTATATGTGTGTGTACATAGTATAAATATATGTGTATACATATATGCATTAAAAATACTCATGTAGACATATATTCAACTATAGACACTGAAGTATTACTCAAGCAGATTAAGATACATGTATATATAATTCGTACATGCATATTAATACACATTAATATAGTAAATACCTTTGAATTTTGAATGTCTGATACTGATCATACCAAAATCGTTGCTCTACCAATCATTATCATCCCCTATATTATCATAACCATATTCATCACTATCATTAATATCTGTTTTCCCTGATAGCAAAGGCAGGAGGGGTCATCATAGACCATGCTAGTACCCAGCTTGCATACATTCTTGTACCCTATAGACTGTACTGGTTGAGTTTCATCATGACAAAATCACCAGAGAGGTTGTCATGTATTTGACACAACTGAAGTCCTTTCAACCATTTGGCAAGTTTTCAAGGGTCAACATATCCTCATTATTATTTTACCTCTGGGGCGGTGGATTGGCAGTGTCAGTAGCCGGTAGGACGCCATGCTTTGCAGCATAGAGTTACGGCCCTTTATGGTCTGAGTTCAAATCCCGCCGAGGTTAACTTTGCCTTTCATCCTTACGGGGTCGATGAAATAAAGTACCAGTAATGCACTGGGATAATTGTTGGCCTTGTGCCAAAAGTAGAAACAATTATTATTTTACCTCTGGGGCGGTGGATTAGCAGTGTCAGTAGAGGGTCGGACGCCATGCTTTGAAGCATAGAGTTACGGCCCTTTATGGTCTGATTTCAAATCCCGCCGAGGTTAACTTTGCCTTTCATCCTTACGGGGTCGATGAAATAAAGTACTAGTAATGCACTGGGATAATTGCTGGCCTTGTGCCAAAAGTAGAAATAATTATTATTTTACCTCTGTTTTACTATGCTAGCATGCACACACAGAAATATACTGTACATACATGTAGATAATTCACATCTTTTACACTTAAAAAATCTAGCGTAAAAGTTTGCATGCAACTTATCTATCTAACCTTGCTCTTGGCTTGAAATTTGCAGCATTCAATCACTGACAGACAAACACATTATGTTTGGATGATTGAAAATCCAGAGTGGATTGGTCATGTCAGTATTAACTCACTATTAATGTCAGCATTGTAAATAAATATACACTAATGATGTCTTGCATGAAATTAACTTCCATGCATGTGAAACATAGTTGGGTAGTTTTCTATCAGCCAGCTGTAATCCTAATGCCCATTAAATGTTAGCTGTTACATATATTGTCAGTCAATTCTGATTGGTGATTCAAAAACATTTTAATATGTCCACTGTGCGCTTAAATCCACATTGCTGCAATATCTATGGTTCCAGGACATTGCTAGGCTGAATTCTGATTATTTAATCTAAAAGATTTCTCGTTATTTAAATACAACCACAAGAGATGTTGCAAATAGTGTTTATGAACAGCAACATGCAACTTATGCCTAGATCAAAATATCATAAAAACAAAGTGAGTGCAATTTATCTACTCGTGTGACATGTACAGCACACACACAGATACACACACATATAGAGGATAAACTGAAGAATAATATCAAGCATATTGGAAAACAACTATCAGAATTTGAGGAATGTACTGCTGACCATAATATGTGGATGAAATTCTGTCAAAATAGGGTCAGGAACCATGTCAACACAAGGATTGAGCACGTAGGTGATCTAAGGCAAGCTGGAAGGAATGCAGATTCTGTTCAACGGTTTGTGTGTGAAGGATGTGGTTTGGTTTGCAAAAGCAAAGAAGGTTTAGTGTCTCAAAAGATACAAACACTAAAATGTGGAGTAAAGAGAAAGTAAAATCTTTTGGCCTTCATGCATCAAACATTACAAGAGAGCTCATCATATGTATATATATACATACATGCACACTTTAGGTGAGGAAATGTCAAGAAATGCCAGTGGAAGGAAACTGCTGTAGAGGTAGACCAAGAAAAACCTGGGCAGAGGTTGTGACAACTGACCTCAAATTACTGAAACTTACAAGAGGCGATGACAAACGATCACTGTATGTGGAGAGATGCCGTGCTGAGAAGGACTTGTCCAACCCATACAAGCGTGGTAAAGTAGACATAATGATGATGATGATATACATCGTTATTTGCATGTGCTTTTCATTTATCTTATTTTATATATTTATCATACAACTCATAGCTTTGAATTTAACATAATCACTATATAAAAAGCCAAGTTCTGTGTCACTTTTTAAGGTTGTTGGATACAAATGCTTTTTGACATGCTAAAAGTATGTGGAAGAAGAAAGTAATGCTGAGATGAGAAGGGTAGAAGATAAATAAATAAATAAAGTATTATAAAGAAAGGTAGATTTGATAGATAAATTGATAGGTAAGATTGACAGAGTAGGGGGAACAGAGAGAGACAAATAGTATACAATCGCCTAAGCATTCAGATGGGCAGACAATAAAATATAAGGAAAAATTGAAGAAACAGTGAATGGGGAAGATATAGCATGAGCAAGTAATAGAGAAGAGGTGGAAAGAATAAAGATAGAGCTCTCTAATAGAAAAAGTAAGTTAGAGGATAAGGTGATAAAATAACAGTCATATAGAAAATGGGTGAATGATAAAGAGAGTGAGAGAGAATGATAAAGATAGAAAGAAAGGAAGAAATAAAGAAAGAAAAAGTGGAAGGAATTTGTGTATATTAAAGGGGCGGTGGGAAGAGATGGAGTCAGTTTTTGATTGAGAGAAAAAGGGTGTAGAACTATAAATAGAAGGTGAAAGAGAAGAAATAATGAAGAAAAGTGAAGAAATGGGAGCATAAGAGCTATAGGGAACAAGTTTGCTAAACATTCACCATATTTCTAATGAAATATATTGCCTATGATTTTGAATAAGTTTTAAAATAATCAAATAATCAAGATGTGTATATATGTGTGTGTGGAGCCAATCTCCAGGACTTTTACAAACTTTTCAGCTGACACTCGTGAATGCGTGCATGCGAAGGCATGTGGCCGAATGGTTAGAGACTTGGATTCGCAATCATTAGGTTATGAATTCGATTATGATTCCCGGACTAGGCGATGTGTCCTTGACCAAGACACTTTATTTCATGTTGCTCCTTCTGCCTGGATTTGTAATCGGTAGATAGTATTAGCAATATGGAAAGACCAATGGAAACATTGTTACCTCAGTCCGATTTGACAAGCTCCACTCCACTTGTTAAGCCAGTAAGGTCTGGAATCTTGTTGATCGACCGTCAATATATATATATATATATATATAATTATCAAAGTTGTGTTCAAATCATTTAATAGCTGACAATCGTTTCTTCCAAACTCTCATTTGGAGTCATCGGAGCATTATCAATGTTTGTACATATAATTAACCTCTTATTCAACTGAACAATAATATAGATACATATATATTGATGTTGTGAGCAACAGTTTCGTATTTACAGGGTGGAATGGATGTGACATATATTTTACGATAATTGTACAAAAATTCATATTCAAATTAAAAGCACAGAGTGTAATACATGCAACAGATAATACAAAATATATATATATATATATATATATATTTATTAAAATAACAGATTAAAGTTTAAGCAAAGAATTGCTGCTTTCACCCTTAACGGGATCTTCTGAAAAAATTAGAAATTAGAAGTTAGGATTATCTGTCATCAGTTGTCTACTAGGCATCATAGGTATTTCTTCACGTTAGAGACAAGATACCTCAGCCTAGGGCGATTCAACAACTAAAATAAGTTATTGGGATAAAAAGAAATGGATGGAGAAAGAGAAAGACATGTAAACAGACAGGAAAGTTGAAGCAACGTAAAGAGAGGAAAAATATCAAATATCAAATATATATATATATATATATAGTTTAGGTAGTACGGTGAAGTACTGGTGTCCATACCAAATCACGCCCTCTATGCACAGTCTGAGGAGCAGATCAATACTGAAGTCGGGCCCATAACTCCTATGGGTCACTTTGAGCCAATCCTCTGCGAAACCTGCGTACAGGTCGATACACAATAAATATTTTTCATATGTAAACAAAACTTCCTCATGTTTTCTATTATATATATATGCAGCATGATTTCTGTAAATAAGTGATTGGACAGATCTGTACACTACAACCCATCTCAAAAAGGCTTCATAACGACCTGTTTTCACAGAATTGATGCATGTGCATATGTGCGTTTGTATGTGAGTGTTATGTGAGTGTTGTGTATGTGTGGAGTTGTGTGTGGAGTTGTGTATGTGTGGAGTTGTGTGTGCATGTGTATGTGGAAGCATATGGTTTATTGTTGGTGAAACTCAAACCACTAATAATATGTATTTTTTTCAATCAGGTTTTACTACTTTAATTAAGTCCTACTTCATACCAGGTAATTCTATATAGAAAGAACCTTTTAGAATTTCATTAACCAAATATCATGCTATAATATGGTTTACATTCATTTATTCACTAGTTTTTCTATAAACATGAATTACTTTAAGAGAAGGCTCAGTGTAACATTATTTATGTAACTACAGCAAACACAATTGCTTCATGCTCTTTCTCTATAATCTATATAGCTGCTACAGAGTCCTTTGTTTCATTTTCTTGTTTATTTGATTATTATTTATTTTCATCCTTTATCTTTTCATTTCCTTTTTCTAATAATTTATATGTGATATAATAGTTTATGCTAATATTATTTTAGTGCTGCATTCATTTTATATGCTTCTTATATCGTGCAACTCAACTCAATGGCCACATGATCAAGACTGTTTAACACAGATACCAATTCAATGTCAGAAAGCTTGGCTATTCAGTTGAGTGGAGATTCTGTAGGTAAGAGACTGCATACAACTACAGCTTTGCTTGCACAAACACTTTAATGTGGGACTACATTATTGGATTTCAATGAGTGTTTACCAGGTTCATTATACCATCAATAAACAACACTTGCTGTTCAATAAACTTTGTCTTGTATGGTCACAATGATCACAATGAGACAACAATGTTGTCAGGAGCTGCGCTAATAACTTTTTTCATTATCCAGATTTGACAAAGGCATGGTCGCAACCATAATCTTCTAGATAATAATTGTTTCTATTTTTGGCACAAGGCCAGCAATTACCCAGTGTATTACTGGTACTTTATTTTATCGGCCCCGTAATGATGAAAGGCAAAGTTAACCTCGGCAGGATTTGAACGCAGAATGCGTCAAAGCATGGTGTCCGACCCTCTACCGATACTACCAATCCACCGCCTTATGATAATAATAACTATAAACATATATCAGATTGGTTTTTATCAAAACAGGTATGACGGCCATACAAAAAGATTCTGTAATGGTGACATCCCAGGATCTTAAATTTTAACAGAATAAGATGTGAGATAAAATCATTAATTTATAATCAAAAGAAATTGATAATTGCTAAATTAGTTGAATTCTTATCAGACTGAATCAATTCAAAGTTATTCTCAAAGATTATATTAGCTTGTTTTTGTGAATTTGAAAAAATTAGAATGGCAGCACAGAGTGCAGATGAGGATGTGATTGAAATAAGACTCATAGGTGGCATGCAATTATCTGAGTGATGGCGAATGATTTATCGAGTGTTGAAACAAATATTTGGGGAGGGTCATGTTGTTATAATATTGCCAGAAATATATAGCAAAATAATTGTTTCTACTTTAGGCACAAGGCCAGCAATCACCCAGTGCATTACTGGTACTTTATTTTATCGACCCCGTAAGGATGAAAGGCAAAGTCAACCTCGGTGGGATTTGAACTCAGATCATAAAGGGACGTAACTATGCTGGAAAGCATGGCGTCCGACCCTCTACCGATAATCCCAATATAGAGTAAAATAATGAGTCTGTTTTACTATATATTTCAGGCAATATTATTACAACATGACCCTCCCCAAATATAACAGTTATCTGAGTATCCTCAGTCAGGCTAAATGCTCCAAATTATTTCTAAATTTCAAATAATTGAAACAAAAGAAAAAAAAACAGAAGAAAGTAAGGGTGACCCTGATGATACCACAGGGTTATATGTTGATAGCAATAAGTATAAATCTGACTGTAAATGTCACTTTTGTGGGTATAAATATACATCATCATCACCATTTTACATCCATTTTTCCACACTAGTATGGGTTACAAAAGTTGTCCTGCCAGGTCAGGTGACCATGTCTTGCTCATACAAAATTGATTTTGGCCTGGTTTCTACAGCTGGATGCCCTTCCTAACGCCAACCTCATTTACAGTGAGTACTGGGTGCTTTTTGTTGTGACACCTACCTGACAACTTTACAGTGAGTACTGGGTACTTTTTGTCATGACACCTACATGACCACTTAACAGTGTGGGCTAGGGGCTTCACTGGATGTATACTTCAGCCTTTACAATTGGGAAATGTATAGGAGGGTGGTGTGGGGTGGTGCATACTGTATATATGCTTCAGCTTCGGCCTGTGCCAAGTCGAGTCTTCTATATTATTGCATAATGTCAGGGATCTCGGAATTTGGTGAAACATGTTTTAATTGTAAGAAAAATCACTTTCATACAGTATGCAAATATACTATAAAATGTTGATTAAATTGAAAATGAAGATTCTGCTATTATTTTTGAAATTATCATATTAGAATGACCAACATGAAACTCAATAATGTTAATGTTAAAATGCATGTTAGCATTAGTAATCCAGTAACTATATTTCAGAAGTTCAAAAGCGATTTCATGGAAAGACTTAATGACAGTGTGCATATGTTTGATGCATCAACAGGAACTGATAAAAGGATAGATGTTGTGAGTGTTATTGTTGCTGAATGTAAGAATAAAAAGTTCATCAATTGTCTGGTATGGTTGTGATGAATGTTGATTGTTCAACATTTGGAAGTTTAAGATGTTTTAATTTTTCTTTAAGAGAGTCTCATAACATGTTATTCTGAGACAAAATCATTCCCAATACACATTAAATTATGAATTATAATGAAACTTTTGAAACTAATTAATGAAGGTTTTTTAGTAAAAGTTCTTTTTGGTAGGAGAAAATTGTCCTCTTCTTTAGTGGTTGTGTAATGGTGATCTCAAAATATGTGGAAACTCTACAGTAGGTATGAATGAAAGAATTTGTTCAGATTCTTATCCAACTCTAAACACTGAATCAATATTCCATTCTGTTTCTGATCGGAATTAATTTGCTAAATTGAATTTTAAAATGGCAAATCATCAGATAGAAATGTGTACTGAAGCAAGAGATGTTACAATGATAAATACACAATGGGTCTTTTAGATAGACATGTCTTCCAAATGCAATTAAAACAACGAACACTATGTTTCAGGGAGCAATTGAACATGTTAGAAACAACATTGATAATGTTATTATTTATCAAGATGATATATGTATTGATGTTAAAACTATTGATAGTGATGAGATCATAAAAAGGTTGGAGCTATCAGGCATGGTGATCAATCGAGTTGTGTTAGAGCAATATAAATTGGAAAAGAAGGGAATATCACCAGATCACTAAAACAAACAAAGATAAAAAAAAAATTAAATTTTTGTATAGGACTTCTTAATTTCTATGGAGATATATCGATTATTATTTAGACCGCATATCAATGCTTCCATCATTTTGTAAAGATGGTGTCCTATTTCAATAAAACCCATTTGAAGATATAAAGCCAGTTTGCTCTGATCCCATGAAAGGTTTTACTTTAACAACTGATGAAAATGAAAAGAATATATGAGGAATACTTTCACAAGATATCTATCTGGTACTATACTGAAATGAGGTACTCAAATATTGCAATGGAGATAGATGGTTATTTTGAAAGCATAGAAACCTTAACAATTTTTAATGGCGTACTCAAAAAATGCAGCATTTTCTGCTTGACCAAAAATTTTTATTGAACTTGGATAATAAAAGCACAAGAATTTATTTTTAGCCACAATTGTGGTTTATTGAAAGTAACATCTGCATTTATTTTGAGATAGGCTTTACAAATGACAATATTTGGTTAAGAGGAATCTCAAATAAAGCGATATCAAATATCACATGCTGATGCATTATCATGGTTGGAATTTATCAATAATATTAGTATGGATGAAGGTGCTGCTGATGACAATCATGGTTCTTTTATCAATCTTATAGAAACTGATACCATAAAACATGAAGATATAATATTGGGGACTACTAATGATACAACTGTATCTGATATCAAACAGTTAAATATGGTGACACAGTAGTGTTACATGCATGTCATACTGTTGATTGTGCTGGCACAATGATGTCACATGCATGTCACACAGTTGATTTTGGTGTTACAATTTTGTCACACCTGTTGACTGCAGTGACACATGAGTGTGACATGTGATTATTGTAATACAATATTGCCACAATCAACAGGTGATTATAGTGATACAATGAAATCACATCTATTATCAGTAAAGACATAATGCTGTCACATCTGTTGTACTTATGATACACATATAGGTTTCACATGTTATCCAAGAAGAGATGAGTAATACACCCACAACTTGATAATGTACAGAGTGCCACACATGTTGACAACATACCAGATGTCAAAACCACAGCTTTCTAGTGTAGTGAGTACTACACAGATGTTGACAAGATGCCAGATGTTACACCCACAACTTAATGTAGTGAGTACTACACATATGTTGAAAAGATACCAGATGTCAGACCCACAACTTGATAATGTAGTGAGTGCCACACAGATGTTGACAAGATACCAGATGTCAAAACAATAACTTGATAATGTAGTGAGTGCCACACAGATGTTGACAAGATACCAGATGTCAAAACCACAACTTGATAATGTAGTGAGTGCCACACAGATGTTAACAAGATACCAGATGTCAAAACCACAACTTGATAATGTAGTGAGTGCTACACAGATGTTGACAAGATACCAGATGTCAAAACCACAACTTGATAATGTAGTGAGTGCCACACAAATGTTGACAAGATACCAGATGTCAAAATCACAACTTGATAATGTAGTGAGTGCCACACAGATGTTGACAAGATACCAGATGTCAAAACAATAACTTGATAATGTAGTGAGTGTAACACAGATGTTGACAAGATACCAGATGTCAAAACAATAACTTGATAATGTAGTGAGTGCCACACAGATGTTGACAAGATACCAGATGTCAAAACAATAACTTGATAATGTAGTGAGTGCCACACAGATGTTGACAAGATACCAGATGTCAAAACAATAACTTGATAATGTAGTGAGTGCAACACAGATGTTGACAAGATACCAGATGTCAAAACAATAACTTGATAATGTAGTGAGTGCAACACAGATGTTGACAAGATACCAGATGTCAAAACAATAACTTGATAATGTAGTGAGTGCAACACAGATGTTGACAAGATACCAGATGTCAAAACAATAACTTGATAATGTAGTGAGTGCCACACAGATGTTGACAAGATACCAGATGTCAAAACCACAACTTGATAATGTAGTGAGTGCCACACGGATGTTAAAAAGATACCAGATGTCAAATCCATATTCTAGTGAGGTGTTGACAAGTGATTAATTTGCTCTATGCAATTGCCATATTGTAGTCTGGGAGAAAATACACTTCTGCATCATTCCTAGGTAGAATTATGGTTCAGTGGTGCAGCACCATAACCTGTTACATGATGTTACGGAGTTCAAATCCTGCTTTGTCTAAATTGTCTCAATTTCTACTTAGATCAATAATTGTTTCTACTTTTTGGCACAAGGCCAGCAATTATCCCAGTACATTACTGGTACTTTATTTTATCGACCCCGTAAGGATGAAAGGCAAAGTTAACCTCGGCGGGAATTGAACTCAGATCGTAAAGGGACGTAACTATGCTAAAGCATAATCCAACCCTCTACTTAGATCAATAATATGGGGAATAATCTATCACATGTTTACATACCAACTTTCCTGCACCTCACAAATCAGTTACAACACATGCACACACAAACACACACACACATACATAACACATACTTATGCAGCTGCACCAGAAGTACAAGAGCGCAAGGTACACTATTGCAACAGTGCAGTAATATAGCTGCATGGTGGTGCAGTAGCACAGAGCTATAGCAGTAAACTAGTGTATTACAACAGTACAGAGCACAATAGTGAAACTGTACAATTTGCATCGGTGAACTGTAGTGCAGCTGATATGTAATGTAGCTGTACGGAGGTGCAGCTAAACAGTACTGCACCTTGCAATGGTGAAGCTGTACAGTAGCATAGCTATACAATAATACAGATGTACAGTAGTGTAGTTGTGCAATAATGCGGCTATGCAGTAGCATATCTATACAATAATACATATGCACAGTGGTGTAATTGTGCAATAATGCAGCTGTACAATAGCATATCTATACAATAATACATATGCAAAGAGGTGTAATTGTGCAATAATGCAGCTGTACAATAGCATAGCTATACAATACAGATGTACAGTGATGTAGTTGTGCAATAGTGCAGATGTACAGTGGTGCAACTATATGGTAGTGTAGCTGCAAATACTGTAGTTGCTCAATAATAAAGCTGCAAAGCAATGCAGCTGCTTGGCTGTGCAGCAGCACAGTGATGCAGCTGTATTGTAATACATCTGTACAGTAATGTAGCTATATAGTAATTCATGTGTACAATAATGTAGCTATGCAACAGTGCATCTATATGGCAATGCAATAATACAGTAGTGCAGCTATGCAATAGTGCATTTGTACATTAGTGCATCTGTACAGTGGTGCATCTGTTCAGTAGTGCATCTGTACAGTAGTGCATTTGTACAGTAGTGCATCTGTACAGTAGTGCACCATACAGTAGTGCATCTGTATAGTCATGCATCTGTACATTAGTGCTGGTGTACAGTAATGCATCTGTACAGTGTTGTGGCTCTACAGTTGTGCATGTGACTTGTGAGTGTCGATATTTGGCACATATGATGCATACTTAATTTACAGCTGCACTAATGTCTACATCATACTGCACGTTCTCAGTTCATATATGTGTGTGTGTGTGTGTGTGTGTGTGTGTGTGTGTGTGTAATGGAATGTATTAATGTGTGTGCATGTGTGGTTGAGGTGTAATATACTGAATGTAAGTGAGTGTTAGTGTGTACTTGTGTCTCTATTACAGTGTGTGTGTGTGCATTATTATGGACATGTGCCTCTATTATTGTACATGTATCTGTGTTACTGCATCTGTGTGAATATGACTGCATGTGCACGTGTGTGTTGAGTGAGGGAATGTTTTAGCATAAGTGTGACTATATATATATATGTATATATATATATATATATATATATATATATATATATGTATATATATATGTATATGTATATATATATATATCTTTATATATATATATATGTATATGTATATATATCTATCTTTATATATATATATGTATATGTATATATATATATATATATATTATATATATATATATATATATATATATATATATATATGTATATATATATATATATATATATATATATATGTATATATATATA
>OZ024740.1:235473707-235478707 GCA_964016885.1 Eledone cirrhosa | reverse complement strand
TGTCAAGATTAAGAGATACATCCAAGAAATTAGCTAGTTTGATACTGTTATCAAATTCAATTTTTAGGTTATGTTGGTTAAAGAGATTACGTATATTGTTCTTAATAATATTAAGGTTAACTATATTGCAATTTAAGATAGTCAAATAAAATATTTTTCCCAATATCACACATCAATCTAAAACTACTTCTCATATGTTGATTTAAAACTGCACTATCCACAAGTGTTTTTTAGCCTTCATATCATGTCCTCCTGTTTTATCTGATGAAAACACAAATATTATTGCATGATGATGTTTGTTTTTGAAATGCGCATAATAAAATACATGGAACTCCTTTAACCATCTTTTGATCTTATATATTATGTATACTCCAGTCCTACAAACTGTAGAGTGCTTCTTATCCGATATCTGCATTGCTTTATTGTACTACAATAAAACTCACCTCCTACATATATATACACATATATATATATATATACATATATATATATACATATATATATATATATACATATATTATATTATGAAATACTGTTGGCTTCTTGCTCACAATAATTTCTATACTTTTCATTTATATATATACTAGCATTAAAGCCCGGCGTTGCTCGGGGTCAGTAAGTTACCAAAGTTAAGTTGCACCACCCATTTTATGGCAGCACTTTTTTTGTCTGCCAGGCACTGGGTGAATGAATTGCAGACCTGGACTGCCGAAGCAGGAGCTGCGCCAGCAGTGACAATTGTAGTTTCGCCTATGGATATTATCTCTGTGCAAAGAAGTGTTGAAATTTATTGTTTCACAGTACTTGCGCAACACGTGCATAAACGATGCTAGCCGAACAACAGAGCTGCGATGGAGTTGTTCTGCATGGTTGTCTAATGTGTGTTTTCTAAATTTAAGACAGTAGGAAGGGGTGTGATATTGGGGAGAGTTAGCTGCTGTTTCTAACAGGTTTAGTGACCTCATAGAGGATATGTTTTCTAAATTTAAGACAGTAGGGAGGGGTGTGATATGGGGGAGAGTTAGCTGCTGTTTCTAGCAGGTTTAGTGTATAGTAAATGAACTGATACTTCTTTCTTCCACGTTCGTTGATAGATGTTTTAAAAAAGATTTATCGCTATTTTTTTTGTTGTTGAATAAATTTATCTGTTGCTTTTGATTAATTGTTGTTTCGTATGAAATGTAATAAGTTCTCTTTGTCATTGAAGTAAATAAATGTTTGACCGTTCCATACTCAAAAACAAACGTTCTCTCTCTCCCTCTCTCTCTCTCTTAAAGTTTGTAAGTTTAATCATCATCATTATCATTATCTATAAAAGGCAGATTGTTGTTGTGTGTGTGTGTGTGCATGTTCCATGTTTATATTGGATAAAACTACATACATGCTGCAACTTTCTCTGATGAAGGGGAGTAGAGAGAGGTAATCTGATTGTATTAGAGGAGTAAAGAGTCATGTTTTTAGTTTTATCAATTATTTCCGTAATTGTGGGTGAGTTTGAATGAAATAAATAGTCCTTGACCTAAGTTAGACCATTTACAACATTCGTACAGACTGAGTCGAATCGGTTTGAAATTGTCCAAATGTATAAACATCGAACATGCACACACACACACAACAACAACAATCTGCCTTTTATAGATAATTGTTTCTACTTTTTGGCACAAGGCCAGCAATTACCCAGTACATTACTGGTACTTTATTTTATCGACCCCATAAGGATGAAAGGCAAAGTTAACCTCGGCGGGATTTGAACTCAGAATGGCAAGGGCCGTAACTCTATACGTCAAAGCATGCCGTCCGACCCTCTACCGATACTGCCAATCCACCATTCTGCCTTTTATAGATAATGACATATATGTATATATATATATATATATATATATGTATATATATATATGAATATGTATATATATATATATATATATATATATATCATCATCATCATCATCATTTCATTTTACGTCCGCTTTTCCCTGCTTGCAAGGGTAGGACGGGAACTGATTCTGGCTTGATTTCTACAGCTGGATGCCCTTCCTAACACCAACCTCATTTACAGTGAGTGCTGGGTGCTTTATTGCCGTGGAACCTACACGACCACTTTGCAGTCGAATGATAGGGACCCCAGTTCCTATCATCTCATTTCTACAGCTGAGTAAACTGGAGCAATGTGAAATAAAGTGTCTTGCTCAAGGAAACAACACATCACCCGGTCTGAGAATTGAACTCACAACCTTTTGATTGCAAGGCCAATGCTCTATCCCGGCCGATTAACTCACTCGATATGCAAATTAGATTGCTCAGCCGTTAATATGCATAAGGAAAGTATATACTTTCAGACGTTTAACCATCTGGCAGGAAGGTATACGTTGCTGACGATAGCTAATAAGCTTGAAACTAGTACAGCGTTCCTTTGTCAGTGTTGAACAAATGAGCAACGATGGTTGCTAGACACTGTACGGCTTAATTCGGGATGTTTGTTTACAAACACACCGAGCATTATAATAAATGTTCGGTAAATCCATACGTACATATATATATATGTGTGCATGTATGTATATATATATACATACTACTGTATGTCTGTATACATATATGTATGTGCGTGTACATATATATATATATATAGGAAAAAGTATGACCCCGACGGCAGAGCTCAAGCCGTTTCGACGGCTATTTCTGGTCCAGAAATAGCTGTCAAAACGGCTTGAGCTCTGCCGTCAGGGTCATACTTTTTCCTATTTCCCACTCTACTACCCTAAGTATTGAGTACTCTGGTGCGTTATGGTCCATCTGGTTCCTTACCACAATTCCTTTGTTTTATATATATATATATATATATATATATATATATATATATATATATATGTGTGTGTGTGTATATATATATATATATATATATATATAGGAACGAGTAGGACCCCGACGGCTGAGCTCAAGCTGTTTCGACGGCTAATTCTGGACTAGATGAAAATTGTTATCCTGGTACATGAATAGCCGAGCTTCTCAGGGGGTAATTCCATATATGGTAAAAGTGATTGTCACAAGGATTGGTCAAAAGTTTGTTGTTGAGACAGATAATTCTATCATGGCAATTTGTGGAAGGAAGGGGTAGCTGAACCTGCCAGTAGAAGAAAGAGGGAGAGGGAGGGGAGGAAACCCAGCCGTGCGTTGATAGTGCCAACCACAACAGCACCATGCAAAAACACATCGACTTCTCCACCAAGAACATTCCAGTTCCACCGAAAAAACTTTACCTTCGGATGCTCACGCAAAAAATCGACCTCTTTGCGAAAAGACTTAGATGGAGAACTTTTTTCTACGACAGATATTGCAACAATCAGGACTTCGGTACCAAAGAGAGATTCGGATTTAATACCTACAAATCTCCCCCTCCGAACCCTATGCTCTCACCCTTCGAGAATGACCTTTTCCAACTGGTCAAGAACATTAAATTCAAACCCAGACCCAACAGATTCCTACAAAAACTCCGTAGCAACTTAACAGAGTATGATAACACCAATGACATCATGGTGCACTCGGATAAAACTGGTAACCTCTACTTCGTCAACCTCGACAGATACCACACACTGATCAGGAGCAGCCTAAACTCCACCTATAAAAAGGCTAACCACTCATGCATCGAGGACATAAATCGAGATGGACAACAAATTACCTCCAGTCTCAGGGTAGCCGACCGCACGGAACCCCTAGACCCACGGACACCCTACTTCACACTGAAGGACCACAAATCCGATTTCGACCGTAAACCTTCTATCAGGCTTATAAACCCAACGAAGTTCGACATAGGGAGAATCAGCAAAAAAATCCTAGACCGCGTTATACCAAAAGTTAAGCAAAACGCCAGACTTAGCCTATGGGTCAACACCCAGGAAGTAATCTCATGGTTCAGCAATATGGAGGACAAACGAGACACCAAATTCATCCAGTTTGACATAGAGAGTTACTATGCTTCAATTACTTTACCGCTCCTTATGGCCGCCTTAGACTTCGCCGAGACAGTTGCGCCCATCACTGACAAGGAAAGAAATATCATCCTCCATGCCAGGAAGACAGTCCTACTTTTCGACAACTCCAAATGGATAAAGAGAACTCCCGACTCACCCTTCGACGTCAGCATGGGTGCGACGGATTCGGCTGAGGTCACAGATCTTATAGGATTATTCCTACTAGTTAAACTCACCGATATGTTTCCTGCATTCGGCGGTGGATTGTACCGTGATGATGGGCTCCTTACCCTTAAAGGGTACAACCCCAGTAGTACAGACCGGGTCCGTAAACAATTAATCAGCTTCTTCCGCGACTGGGGATTTAAAATAACTCTGAAAACGTCCCTGACCCGAGTAAATTTCCTCGACGTCACCCTTGACCTCGATAATGACCTGTACTACCCATACAGGAAACCAAACGATAACCTGCACTACATCCACCACCGGTCAAACCATCATAGGAATATCACCAATAACCTGGTTAAAAACATCTCCCTCCGCATATCTCGTTTGTCCGCTAATGAGCAGATATTCGAGGAATATGCGCCTTATTACAACCAGGCCCTCAAGCGGAGTGGCTTCCGGGAGGAAATATCCTACTGTCCAGCTTCCATTAGCGGAACCAGGAGGCGATACCGCCGCTCACGCAATGTTACATGGTTCAATCCTGCCCCACAATGCCGAGGTGACAACACCTATCGGGAAAATCTTCTTTAGGCTCATCGAAAAATACTTCCCACTACAACACCGCTACCACAACATAATCAACAAAAATACCATCAAACTCTCCTACAGCACCACACTTAACTTTGCACAAAACATTGTCTCCTCTAACAACAAAAAACTCAACCCCTATGGAAGAAATAACCTTAATAGCAGTGGAGAGCCGACCAGGAGGTGCAACTGTCCTGATGGATCCATTTGCCCCCTCGACAACAGATGCAGAGATCGTAATGTGATCTACCAGTGCAACATGAGGACGGACACCTCCAA
>OZ024740.1:235466207-235468707 GCA_964016885.1 Eledone cirrhosa | reverse complement strand
ACGGTCCCTAGTCATCTCCACCGTGAGCTTCAATGATCTGAGGTCTGTTCTCACCACCTCCGCCCATGTTTTTCGTGGTCTACCTCTACCACGTCTTCCTTCAACTGGCATTTCTTCACCCATCGGTCATCCTCCATGCACATCACATGTCCATACCACCTCAGTCTCCTCTCCCGTACACTACATTCTATCCCTCTCAGACACAGTTTCTCTCTCAACACATTTATGCTGGGTCGTTCACGCATATTTACACTGCACATCCAACGGAGCATGCTTGCCTCATTTCTCTCCAGCCATCGCATATCCTCTGCAGTTGCTGCCCATGTCTCACTACCATGCAGCATCGCACTCCTCACACAGGCATCATACAACCGGCCTTTCGTACGCAAAGAGAAACCCTTCTTCGTCAACAGAGGAAGCAGCTCCCTAAACTTCTTCCAACCCGTCCTTATTCTAGATACTATGACCTCGGAACACCCTCCTCCCATGCTAATCTGATCTCCTAGGTACCGGAAGCTATCCACCACTTCTATAGCGCCCTCCTGCATTTGAAAAATGTGTCTATCAATGCGACTTCTACTGTCTAATTTCCCTGTACATCTACTGCATACATATTTCTCCCTACCTGTTAGTTTGCCTGCTATCCCGCTACATCTCTTGTGTACCCAGGATCTGCATTGTGTGCATTTTATAGAATTTATGCCAGTTCCTTTTCTGCATATCGAACATGGCCATTTCCCTGACGGAATCAGGGTTTTGTTCTCTTTTCTACTCAACACTTTTGTCTTAGCTAGATTCACTCTCAGTCCTCTTGCTTCCAACTGCTGTTTCCATAGCCAGAATTTATTCTCTAGCTCCTCTACTGATTCTGCTATAAGAACCAGATCGTCAGCATAGAGAAGTTCCCATGGACAGCCAGTCTTAAATTCCTCTGTTATGGCTTGGAGGACTATAATGAACAAGAGCGGGCTGAGGACCGAACCCTGATGTACTCCTACTTGTATCTGGAATTCCTCACTAAACTCCATTCCTACCCTGACTTTACTGAGAGTACCTCTGTACAAAGTTTGCACCGTCCTCACAAGCCATTCCTCAACACCTAGCTTCCTTAGGGACCACCAGATGACAGATCGGGGGTACCCTATCAAAGGCCTTCTCTAGGTCAACAAAGGCTAAGTATAGTGGCTTATTCTTCTCTAAGAACCTCTCTTGCAATTGTCTCACCAAGAAGAGGGCATCTGTTGTACTCTTCCCAGGCACAAAACCAAACTGCATCTCATCTAGTTTGACCCTTTCTCTAATTAGTTGTGCTAAAATCCTTTCTGCCACTTTCATAACCTGATCTATCAGTTTTATACCCCTATAATTGCTCCTCCCCAAAGCATCCCCTTTACCTTTGTAGCAATTTATGAGAATACTGCTGCTCCAGTCTTTGGGTATGACACCACCATATATAGCCTGATTGATGATGCGTGCAACCAGTTTACTGCCTACGTCCCCTGATACCTTCAGCATCTCAGCAACTATTCCCGATGGTCCAGCAGCCTTACCATTTTTCATTTCCCTAATTGCCTCTTGGACCCTATATTCGTCAATCTCAATAGCTGGTCCCTCTGTCGGATCCACCAAAGGTAATTTCTCTCTCTCCCATTCCTTCTCCACATTCATCAGTCTCTCATAATGACATTTCCAGGCCTCCTTTTTCTGATCATTCGTTTCACTAAGTACACCGGCATCATCCCGGATACATTTATCTCCAACAACATCCTGATTTGCATTGACACACTGCCTTGCAATGTGGAACACCACACGCCTCTGATCTTCCCGTCGCAGAACATTGGCAAACCTCCTACTCTCCGCCTCCCTGCGTGCTAAGTACACCTGACGTCTAGCTTCTCTCTTAGTGGCTGTATATTCTTCCCTACTCCCACCCTTTTTCCAAGCCTTCCATGCTAGTCTTTTGTCTCTAATGGCCGTATCTACTGTGCTGTTCCACCACCAGGTCACTCTCTGTCTGGTTGGAGCTCTGCTCCAGCCACAAGTTTCATCAGTAGCCTGCAGCAAGTTGTCATGTAAGAAATTCCAGTTATTATCTATGTCATATGTCTCTAAATCGTCTTCTTTTTCGTCATATACATCTTGAAGGGCTTTCCTAAATTTGTATTTTAGTGAAAGGTCTTTTAGCTTCCAGACCTTTCTTCTCCACACCTTCCTATATGTCTCATTCCATCTCTTGCTTACTGAGATATCACTAATGACTAACCTATGCTGTGGGGTACATTCTTCCCCAGGGTATGCCTTGGTATTAGACACTATCTGCCTGTCCCGCTGCCTAACTAGTAAGAAGTCAATCTGGCTTATGTGCTCACCAGATTTGTAGGTTATTTGGTGATTGGCAGGTTTCTGGAAGTTTGTGTTGCAAATAGTCAATGTACCTGCATCACAAAATTCAAGAAGTCTCACTCCTTCTTCATTTCTTGAGCCGTAACCGTGCCCACCA
>OZ024740.1:235431207-235461207 GCA_964016885.1 Eledone cirrhosa | reverse complement strand
ACCAATACCACCACCACCACTACAACACCACCAATACCACCACCACCTAACACTACCACCACAACTCACACATTATAAAATTGAACACTACCATCACCACCAACAACAACACCACCACCACTACCTCCACAAGCACTACCATCACCACCACCACCACCACCACTACAACACCACCAATACCACCACCACTACAACACCACCAATACCACCAACACCTAACACTACCACCACAACTCACACATTATAAAATTGAACACTACCATCACCACCAACAACAACACCACCACCACTACCTTCACAAGCACTACCATCACCACCACCACCACCACCACTACCACCACCACTACAACACCACCAATACCACTACCACCACAACTCACACATTATAAAATTGAACACTACCATCACCACTACCAACAACACCACCACCACTACCTCCATAAACACCACCATCACCACCACCACCACCACTACCTCCACAAGCACTACCATCACCACCACCACCACCACCACCACTACAACACCACCAATACCACCACCACTACAACACCACCAATACCACCACCACCTAACACTACCACCACAACTCACACATTATAAAATTGAACACTACCATCACCACCAACAACAACACCACCACCACCACTACCTCCACAAGCACTACCATCACCACTACAACACCACCAATACCACCACCACTACAACACCACCAATACCACCACCACCTAACACTACCACCACAACTCACACATTATAAAATTGAACACTACCATCACCACCAACAACACCACCACCACTACCTCCACAAGCATTACCATCACCACCACCACCACCACCACTACAACACCACCAATACCACCACCACTACAACACACCAATACCACCACCACCTAACACTACCACCACAACTCACACATTATAAAATTGAACACTACCATCACCACCAACAACAACACCACCACCACCACTACCTCCACAAGCACTACCATCACCACTACAACACCACCAATACCACCACCACTACAACACCACCAATACCACCACCACCTAACACTACCACCACAACTCACACATTATAAAATTGAACACTACCATCACCACCAACAACAACACCACCACCACTACCTCCACAAGCACTACCATCACCACCACCACCACCACCACTACAACACCACCAATACCACCACCACTACAACACCACCAATACTACCACCACTACAACACACCAATACCACCACCACCTAACACTACCACGAAAACTCACACATTATAAAATTGAACACTACCATCACCACCAACAACAACACCACCACCACCACTACCTCCACAAGCACTACCATCACCACCACCACCACCACCACCACTACAACACCACCAATACCACCACCACTACAACACACCAATACCACCACCACCTAACACTACCACCACAACTCACACATTATAAAATTGAACACTACCATCACCACCAACAACAACACCACCACCACCACTACCTCCACAAGCACTACCATCACCACCACCACCACCACCACTACAACACCACCAATACCACCACCACTACAACACTCCAATACCACCACCACCTAACACTACCACCACAACTCACACATTATAAAATTGAACACTACCATCACCACCAACAACAACACCACCACCACCACTACCTCCACAAGCACTACCATCACCACCACCACCACCACCACTACAACACCACCAATACCACCACCACTACAACACTCCAATACCACCACCACCTAACACTACCACCACAACTCACACATTATAAAATTGAACACTACCATCACCACCAACAACACCACCACCACCACCACTACCTCCACAAGCACTACCATCACCACCACCATCTAATCCACAACTGTCACGGCCAGTGTTCCTTCACTAACAGTGGCACACCAACCACATGTGACTGTGTATTCACTCCCCCATCCCACCATACTCCATACCAAATTCACTCCTCTAATTACACCACCACCTTATTTACATAATTATATTCTCACACCTCCTTTCCACCTCCCCAACACACACACACACCTGTATTACTTAATCATGTCATTATGCAACCTCCCACTACAGCCACCACCATCTTTACCAAATCTTTGACCACCATTTTGTTCTGGTGACTTCCATCATGTGACATCCTCTTTCTAACACACACACACACACCACACACCACACATACACACACTCATACATATATGCAAACACGTGTGTAGCTGTATAAGTATCTAATATCTCATGATGTATATCTGTATTTATATAGAAATAATATGGTCATATCTATCTATATATTCCATAGATATTTCCATAGATATATGATATAAATGATATACATTTGACAAAATATATAATATACGTATGTATGTGTGTGTGTGTATATATATATATACGTGTGTGTATATATATATATATATATATATATGGAGGCACATGGCTTAGTGGTTAGAGCATTGGCCTTGCAATCGAAAGGTTGTGAGTTCAATTCTCAGACTGGGTGATGTGTTGTTTCCTTGAGCAAGACACTTTATTTCACATTGCTCCAGTTTACTCAGCTGTAGAAATGAGATGATAGGGACTGAGGTCCCTATCATTCCACTGCAAAGTGGTCATGGAGGTGCCACGGCAAAAAAGCACCCAGCACTCACTGTAAATGAGGTTGGTGTTAGGAAGGGCATCCAGCTGTAGAAATCAAGCCAGAATCAGTTCCCGTCCCACCCTTGCTAGCAAGGAAAAGTGGA
The DNA here is from genome assembly GCA_964016885.1 of Eledone cirrhosa. NCBI lineage: Eukaryota > Metazoa > Mollusca > Cephalopoda > Octopoda > Eledonidae > Eledone > Eledone cirrhosa. Next base: position 235,458,448 of record OZ024740.1, on the reverse strand, counting down.
CGTAAAATGATGATGATGATGATGATGATATATATATATATATATATATATATATACACATATGGTATGTGGACAGTGAAAAAAGACTTTATATATAATAGATGTACAGGAGTAGTTAACAGTAAGGACACTCAAGAAATGGAATGTTTCAATTGCCCAGAAATAGTTGACAGCTTCAATGAATTGGGTGACTTAATCAACAATGTAGATAGATGGTATTGTGAAAGCATAGTAGCCAGAGTAAGAAGGAAGTGGAAAAAGTTCTAGAAACCATTATTTGCAACAAAAAATTGCTTTATCGTATGACCCTTGTGTATAAAGTGTGATATTGTATGGTTGCAAGATATGAGCAATAAATATGGAGGATATATGAGGACTGGAAAAAAATAAAGTCAGCCTGCTCTATTGGACGTATAATGTTAACTGCCTTGAATGACAAAACACAGGTAAACTGAGAGGAAGACAAGTACAAGAGGACTCAATTGTAGAGTACAAGAGAAAAAAACTATGTTAGTATGAAAATGTGATACATTGGTTGAAGAAATGTCGAGCAATTCCAGAAAGAGCCTGTGAAGGAGAAACACCAAGGAAGATGTGAGTGCCAGTCAGATGATGTAGACTTTGCAAAAGAAACCACAAGTGATGAGATGCTATACTGAAGTAGATCCATCAAACCCATACTAACATAGAAAAAATAAAAGTTACAAATTGATACACACAATGATATCTTCATATTCATTATCATTTTACTACTGTTGTTCAATGCTTGCATGGGTTGGATGGGTCTTCTCAAGCACAGCATCTTACCATCCAATACTAGATCTGTTGTGATCACCATGATGTCAGCAAGTAGGCATCAGACATCACTATATCTTCCAATACCCTCTTTGGTCTTCTCTTGCATTGCTAAATATTTCTTCACCCAATATATAAAATATCCATACCAGCACAATTTCCTCTCTTGCACACTATAGCTGATTCCTTTTATTTGCATTTTTTTTCTTTCAGTTCATTGATACTTCCAACATTACATACACATCAAGTGAAGAATCTGTTTGTTATACTGAGTTATAAGAACACTAATATCTACTGTCCATTTGTGTTAATCTTACCAACACTGAACTGTTCTCATGATCAGATCCTAATCGAGTATTAACCCAGCCATATCCGGTCAGAATTCTCTCACCTCTTTCTGTTCAAACCAGCTGTAACCAGCTACTCATACCAATGTTAAGGTATTGTTCTCAAAGTAATTAATATCAAAATCTCGTAGATTTGATATCATGTGAAATAATTATGTGGGGTAAAGCCATTACTGTGAAAATACAATAGTAAATATAGAGTAATGCAAATGCTAAAGGGTTAATGTCACTCAAGATATAAATCTGTTCTCTAGCTGGTATGTTGTCTTCCACTTTCTGTAAATTCTCATAGAACTTGTCCTTGAATTCTAGGTCTGCTTGAATGGTGGGAGCATATGCACAATATTTATATTGGTTAAAGATAAATTAAGTCTCAAGCCCAGAAACTTATCTTTGTTTCTGTTTGTGGGTTCTATAGTTGTCTCTTAGACCATTCTGTGCTGGGCATCAGGCTATACTCAGACAGTGTCAGTAGTATATCAGTTTTTCTGTGAGAAGAGATTGCTAACACCTCACTCTACTCTTCTCCATATCTGGAGAAAGGGACATTGTGAGTGGTCTTCTATGACTCTTCCCATGGTGCAACATACCCAATTCAGAGAGAGAAAATAAATAATCTCAGTACTTGATTGATACTTTATCAACTATGAATGGTACAGCTGACCACAACATAATTTGAACTCACATTGCGTTGTGATGGAATAAATACTACAAAGCCTTCTATCTAATACTTTAATGACTCTGCCAATTGACTGCTTCATTAAAGTTTTAGGTGCTAGTAATATGTCAGAGGTGTATAATGACTAACATGTGTGGAGTGTATAGAAGCTATAGCTAGTTGTCAAGATGTATTGAAAGAGACGTTGTTTCAGTGTATAAATGTATAACAGACTGAATGAATGATGTTTAATGTGTTAATGCAAAAGAACTTGGAAATGTCAAAAGTTGGACATATAAAAATGGAGACATAAAACAGAAACATAAAAAATATAAAGTAGAAATTTAAGATGAAACATACACTGGAGATATAAAATGGAAACGTGAAAGAGGAATATAAAAACAAACGCATAAAGAAGGAGAAATATGTGACAAATAAAATTATGAAAATAAATTATGAAAAAATAAAGTTCAAAATGCTATATTTAACATAAGATGAGAATATATAGATCAATAATAATGTAAAATTACTAAATATAAAACACTGTATAAGGTTTTAAATAATGAGACCAAAAATAAAGAATAAATAATTTAAAATAAAATCAAATTATGTGTCAGATGGAAGAGTAATTTGAAATATATAAATTTATACTAAACTGTAAATAAGTTACATGTAGGAAGAAGTAGATGGTTAATCATGAGGATCTACATAATAACTGATAATTGGTAAGATGATACATGGTGTGTGGTAAATGATGAATAATATATAAATGATATATGGAAATGTCTAAAAGCTAGATATAGTAAGAACTAGCAGAATGGCCCTGGCATTGCTCGGGATTCTAAACATAGATTGGCATGTTTATCCCTCCTTTCTGAAACAGTACAGAGAAGTATGCTTATAAAAAAAAAATTGTCATAGATTATCAGGGGTTTAACTTAATTGGGTGCCTCAGAGTAAAATGTTCAACCCACGAAAGCCAAGACAATAGGGTTAAGTAAAAAAGCATTCGACAAACCGAACATGTATTTGTTGTGCTATGGTACAATGAAAGCAATAGTTACAGAGCAGTAAGCATGTGGGACTGCAGTGGTGGAGAGCATGAAGGAATTTAGTTGGATACTTTTAAGGTTACAGGCCCTAATGCAACCAAAGTGCTAAACAATGCAGTCTCCGGGTAAAAATTTGAAATCTTTTTCAGTCAAGAAAATTTGAGAAACATAAGTAATGGATATGCAAAGTTTTTAAAAAATCGGTTGGGTACTTCTCGAGTTACAGGCCCTAATACAACCAAAATGCTTTAAAAAATCGGTTTTTCGCCTAATGCGGTTGCTGGGGCAAAAAATGAGAAAATCAAAACACTTCAAACGACATAAGTAATGCAAATTTTGAAGAAATCGCCTCGATTATTGTTCTGTTGTGCCTCAAAAAAGCCTTTAAAGCCTAAAATATGTGGATTTTCGCCTAATGCGGTCCCTAGGCATTAAAAATTTGAAATACTTTTTGCTCAAAACACTCACACGGCCATAAGTATTACATGTGTAAAGTTTGAAAAAAATCGGTTGGGTGGTTCTCGAGTTTTAGGGGGACAGACAGATAAACATTCTCGGTTTTAGATATATAGATAAGATTAAAGTTGAGAAGAAGAAACAATACACAAAGAACAAAAATAAACCTAAAACTTAACCCTGTAGCAATTACATTACTCTATATATACTCATTGTATTTTCATGGTAAACACTTTATCTCATACTATCTCACATAATATCAAATCTATGAGATTTTGGATTTATTTAACATTAGTATGAGGAGCCACTTATGGCAGGTTTGAACAGAAAGAAGTGAGAGAATTCCAGCTGGATATGGCCGGTTTAAATGCTAAAGGGTTAAAGAATACGAAAAGTGAATAAGTGGATGAGTGAAAATATAAAAATAAATGATATATACTGCAATGGAATAAATATCCCAAATATAAAAACAGTATAAATAATCAAAGATTAAGAGAATGAATAATAAAATGATAATGATAAAACATAAAAACACGTAAATGGGAAAAAAATTGAACTAAAAAATAAAAAATATTGCTAAACCTTAGAAATGAAGGTATAGGAAGATCATACAGAAAATAGCACTGGACACTGTACTCTCAATACAATAATAATAACACCCAAAACAATATTACACAGTGCTGTAATCAATAATGCAGTAACAGCAAGAAATAAAAATAAGAATACTATTATTATTACCAGTGCTACAACTACTAATAATAATTGTTTCTACTTTTGGCACAATGCCAGCAATTACCCAGAGCATTACTGGTACTTTATTTTATCGACCCTGTGAGGATGAAAGGCAAAGTTAACCTCGGCGAGATTTGAGCTCAGATCATAAAGGGCCATAACTCTATGCTACAAAGTATGACGTCCGACCCCCTTTCGATACTGCCTATCCACTGCCCTAATCATCATCATCATCATCATCATCACCGTTTTACGTCCGTTCTTCCACGCTAGCATGGGTTAGATGGGTTGTCCTGTTGTGGGCAGTGTCTGGTCGGCTGACCATGCCGTGCTCATACAGGAACTGATTTGGCTTGATTTCTACAGCTGGATGCCCTTCCTAACACCAACCTCATTTACAGTGAGTGCTGGGTACTTTTTTCCGTGGCGCCTACACGTCCACTTTACAGTGTGGGCTGGGTGCTTTTTTGCCGTGGCACCTCCACGACCACCTTGCGGTGGGGGGTGTGGGGGCATATTGTCTAATAATAATAATAATAATGCTTTCTTTATTAACCACAAAAGGGTTTACAATAAAAAATATGGGTCTCTGCGTGTAAAAAAAACAAACAAATAGAAATAAAAAACAAAATATGTAACATGGAATTTGGGACTCTGTACTCAATATGAAAAGAGGGAAGAAGCAGCTTGTAGTGGATTATGACTCCCATCAGGAGAATCCATGGGAGAATCTGAAAATAATGGTTATAAATATTGGGGATCTTAGAGCTAGATTATATTTTGCACACAGAAATGAAAGAAAAGGTTAGAGGGATATATTTAAAAATACTAAAAATGATTTTAAAATCCAACTTGAATGCAAGAAATCTGGTCACTGCAATGAATATCAGGGCAGTTGCAGTGGTTAGATATTGTGTGTCTATTCTCAGGTGGACTGAAGAAGATATGGCAAAGTTGGATAGAAAGACAAGAAAGTTAATGACATTGTACAGAGCTTTATACTCTAAAGCAAATATCAATAGACTATACATGAAGAGAAAGAATGGTATCAGAGATGTCATCAGATTGGATCATTGTATGAGGAGTGAAAGGAGAACAGTTGCAGAATATTTGGTAAACAGTAATGAAGAGCTGTTGCAATACACAGCAGGAGATATGGGTATAAAGGCAGTAGAAATAGTTGGTAAGGAAGAGTTTAACCAAAAAGCTGAAGAGAAGAGATCTTCTAGGAATGAGAATGCATGGTCAATTTAAAAGAAATATACAGGATATTAAGGATAAAACAACATGGTGGACATGGCTTAAGCAAAGTGATTTGAAACATGCCCCTGAAGGCCTTATAGTTGCAATGCAAGACCAAGCTTTGCTACCAATTCAGTGAGATATAACATCTACAAAACTTCTAAAACCCAGAAATGCAAACTCTGTGAAAAGAATGTGGAAAATATGGCCCACTTGGTAAGTGGATGTGAGAGCCTTGTGCAAAAAGCATAAGTGTTGCCATGATAAAGTCTGTCTATACTTTCATTGGCTTTTGTGTCGTAAAAAAAACAATTATGAAGTCGTAGAGAATTGGTATGAGCATGTGCCTTGTGAAGTAATACAGGAGGATGGGAAAGCAACAATATTCTGGGATCATGATTTTTCAAACTGATAGAGTAACTGAGAATCGCTGACCGGACATTGTTGTCAAATTGAACAAGAAAGACACATACTGGCCATACCAAATGACATGAATATTGCGAGTAAGAAGATTGAAAAAATCACCAAGTCTCTGAATTGAAAGTGGGGCTGGCAAGACTATTTGGAATGTGAGAGGGTAATATGTAAGTGATATCAGTTGTGATTGGAGCATTAGGGATAATCCCATTCAAACAACAAAACTCCTTAAAGCAACTGGGAATACCATACAGGTTAGGTGGCATACAAAAGGTGGCTTTGCGGCTTTGCTATGTACTGTGCACATTTTGGAGAAAGCATTATGTATGAGGTCCTTGTTGCGACTTGACAGATGACTAAATACCCTGGTGCAGTATCCATCTGCACTGCATGACAGAGCAATAATAATAATAATGGTTTCTGCTTTAGGTACAAAGCCAACAATTTTGGGGAAGGGTAAAGTTGATTAAATCGACCTCATCCTGCCGTAGAAAGCTTGCCAGACAAAGGCTCCTTCAGCCATGTCAAGAACATGTCAGGCTCTCTGGTATTGGTGATCTACACAATAAACACACCCAGTACACGCTGTAAAGTGGTTGGTGGTAGGCAGGGCATCCAGTCATAGGAATTTTTGCCTTAGAAAAGGGTCAGGAGGACCATTAGTTGTTTCAAAGACATGACAACCTCGTCTGTGCACTGTGGAGCATCGGCCATACATAAAGCAAGACACAGATCTCTGGCTTGCCTGGGAGATTACCAGCTCCCCTTTAGTACTGACTGGGTCTATGTAGACCTGTTCAACCCTTGTTAGCAGGGAAAGAGGACATTAAAACACTGATGATGATGATGATGATATATATGTGTGTATATATACATATAGTTATATAAACCTTGCAAAACAAATATGTATATATATATTTTTTTTTTTTTCATTTTACGTCCGCTTTTCTCTGCTTGCTTGCAAGGGTGGGACGGGAACTGATTCTGGCTTGATTTCTACAGCTGGATGCCCTTCCTAACACCAACCTCATTTACAGTGAGTGCTGGGTACTTTTTTACGTGGTGCCTACACGTCCACTTTACAGTGTGGGCTGGATGCTTTTTTGCAGTGGCACCTCCACGTCCACTTTACAGTGGAGTGATATGGACCCCAGTCCCTATCATCTCATTTCTACAGCTGAGTAAACTGGAGTAATGTGAAATAAAGCGTCTTGCTCAAGGAAACAACACATCACCTGGTCTGAGAATTGAACTCACAACCTTTCGATTGCAAGCCCAATGCTCTAACCACTAAGCCATGTGCCTTCATTAAAGTGTCTTGCTCAAGGAAACAACACATCACCCGGTCTGACACCCGGTCTGAGAATTGAACTCACAACCTTTCGATTGCAAGCCCAATGCTCTAACCACTAAGCCATGTGCCTTTATTAAAGTGTCTTGCTCAAGGAAACAACACATCACCCGGTCTGACACCCGGTCTGAGAATTGAACTCACAACCTTTCGATTGCAAGCCCAATGCTCTAACTACTAAGCCATGTGCCTCCATTAAAGTGTCTTGCTCAAGGAAACAACACATCACCCGGTCTGACACCCGGTCTGAGAATTGAACTCACAACCTTTTGATTGCAAGTCCAATGCTCTAACTACTAAGCCATGCACCTTCATATATATATAATAGTAATTGTTTCTACTTTAGGCACAAGGCCAGCAATTACCCAGTGCATTACTGGTACTTTATTTTATCGACCCCGTAAGGATGAAAGGCAAAGTCAACCTCGGCGGGATTTGAACTCAGATCGTAAAGGGACGTAACTCTGCTGGAAAGCATGGCGTCCGACCCTCTACCGATACTGCCATAAACGAAAGATATATACTTTATATTATCTCTATTTATTTCATTATATATATTTCGAAGATGCAAAGTTTTATGTATAACATAAACGAGAACATGTCTTCTTCAGATAAAATACATATGAGATGTACAAGTTTTCATAAGATGCTGCTAGCCAAACGATTGATTAATTATATATATATATATATATCATCATCATCATCATTCGTCGACTACTGTCGAGATGATGGATCTCACTCTCATGCCCCAGAATTCCCTGTTCCCCATTGCCGCCCCCAGGTCCTGTCTACTGATTCCTGTATCCCTAGAGATAAAGTCAGGGAATGACAGCTTCCTACTCCTAGTCAGGCTGGAGTCAGGGTTCCAGCGCAATATGTGTGTGTGGAAAAGGTGTAAATATGTGTGTACAGTTGCATGTACGTATATGTTAGTGAGTGTTTGCTAGTAAAAAAAAACAAAAGTGTGTGACAAGGTGAAGGTGTAGATGAATATATTATATAGCAGAGGGTATAGAGTGGGGAGTTAGTTTTTTAAGTATTAGTGTTAACACCTTCCCATCACAACCAACTAATTGTAATATAACTATATACTTCACTGCCTCACTATCACTGCCCTAGAGATGGTAGCAGTGGTGTTGGTGTTGGTGTGGCAGTGGTGGTGCTGGAGTGGCACCGGTGTTGGGGTGGCAGTGGTGTTGAGGTGGCAGTGGTGTTGGAGTGTCGGTGGTGCTGGTGTGGCAGTGGTGTTGGTGTGGTGGTGGTGTTGGAGTGTCGGTGGTGTTAGTGTGGCAGTGGCGTTGGTGTGGCAGTGGTATTGGTGTGGCGGTGGTCTTGGTGTGGCAGTAGTGTTGGTGTGGCAGTAGTGTTGGTGTGGCAGTAGTGTTGGGGTGGCAGTGGTGTTGGGGTGGCAGTGGCGTTGGTGTGGCAGTGGTGTTGGTGTGGCGGTGGTCTTGGTGTGGCAGTAGTGTTGGTGTGGCAGTAGTGTTGGTGTGGCAGTAGTGTTGGGGTGGCAGTGGTGTTGGAGTGACAGTGGTGTTGGTGTGGCAGTAGTGTTGGAGTAACAGTGGTGTTGGTGTGACAGTGGTGTTGGTGTGGCAGTAGTGTTGGAGTGACAGTGGTGTTGGTGTGGCAGTGGTGTTGGAGTAACAGTGGTGTTGGTGTGACAGTGGTGTTGGTGTGGCAGTAGTGTTGGAGTAACAGTGGTGTTGGTGTGACAGTGGTGTTGGTGTGGCAGTAGTGTTGGAGTGACAGTGGTGTTGGTGTGGCAGTGGTGTTGGTGTGACAGTGGTGTTGGTGTGACAGTGGTGTTGGTGTGGCAGTGGTGTTGGAGTGACAGTGGTGTTGGTGTGACAGTGGTGTTGGTGTGGCAGTAGTGTTGGAGTGACAGTGGTGTTGGTGTGGCAGTAGTGTTGGTGTGGCAGTGGTGTTGGTGTGGCAGTAGTGTTGGAGTGACAGTGGTGTTGGTGTGGCAGTGGTGTTGGTGTGACAGTGGTGTTGGTGTGACAGTGGTGTTGGTGTGTCAGTGGTGTTGGAGTGACAGTGGTGTTGGTGTGGCAGTAGTGTTGGTGTGACAGTGGTGTTGGTGTGGCAGTAGTGTTGGAGTGACAGTGGTGTTGGAGTGACAGTGGTGTTGGTGTGGCAGTGGTGTTAGTGTGACAGTGGTGTTGAGGTGACAGTGGTGTTGGGGTAACAGTGGTGTTGGAGTGACAGTGGTGTTGGTGTGGCAGTGGTGTTGGTGTGACAGTGGTGTTGGTGTGACAGTGGTGTTGGTGTGGCAGTAGTGTTGGAGTGACAGTGGTGTTGGTGTGACAGTGGTGTTGGTGTGGCAGTAGTGTTGGAGTAACAGTGGTGTTGGTGTGACAGTGGTGTTGGTGTGGCAGTAGTGTTGGAGTGACAGTGGTGTTGGTGTGGCAGTAGTGTTGGAGTGACAGTGGTGTTGGTGTGGCAGTGGTGTTGGTGTGACAGTGGTGTTGGTGTGACAGTGGTGTTGGTGTGGCAGTGGTGTTGGAGTGACAGTGGTGTTGGTGTGACAGTGGTGTTGGTGTGGCAGTAGTGTTGGAGTGACAGTGGTGTTGGTGTGGCAGTAGTGTTGGTGTGGCAGTGGTGTTGGTGTGGCAGTAGTGTTGGAGTGACAGTGGTGTTGGTGTGGCAGTGGTGTTGGTGTGACAGTGGTGTTGGTGTGACAGTGGTGTTGGTGTGTCAGTGGTGTTGGAGTGACAGTGGTGTTGGTGTGGCAGTAGTGTTGGTGTGACAGTGGTGTTGGTGTGGCAGTAGTGTTGGAGTGACAGTGGTGTTGGAGTGACAGTGGTGTTGGTGTGGCAGTGGTGTTAGTGTGACAGTGGTGTTGAGGTGACAGTGGTGTTGGGGTAACAGTGGTGTTGGAGTGACAGTGGTGTTGGTGTGGCAGTGGTGTTGGTGTGACAGTGGTGTTGGTGTGACAGTGGTGTTGGTGTGGCAGTAGTGTTGGAGTGACAGTGGTGTTGGTGTGACAGTGGTGTTGGTGTGGCAGTAGTGTTGGAGTAACAGTGGTGTTGGTGTGACAGTGGTGTTGGTGTGGCAGTAGTGTTGGAGTGACAGTGGTGTTGGTGTGGCAGTAGTGTTGGTGTGGCAGTGGTGTTGGTGTGGCAGTAGTGTTGGAGTGACAGTGGTGTTGGTGTGGCAGTGGTGTTGGTGTGACAGTGGTGTTGGTGTGACAGTGGTGTTGGTGTGGCAGTGGTGTTGGAGTGACAGTGGTGTTGGTGTGGCAGTGGTGTTGGTGTGACAGTGGTGTTGGTGTGACAGTGGTGTTGGTGTGACAGTGGTGTTGGTGTGGCAGTGGTGTTGGTGTTGCAGTGGTGTTGGTGTGGCAGTGGTGTTGGTGTGACAGTGGTGTTGGTGTGGCAGTGGTGTTGGTGTGGCAGTGGTGTTGGTGTAGCAGTGGTGTTGGTGTGACAGTGGTGTTGGTGTGACAGTGGTGTTGGTGTGGCAGTAGTGTTGGAGTGACAGTGGTGTTGGTGTGGCAGTGGTGTTGGAGTGACAGTGGTGTTGGAGTGGCAGTGGTGTTGGTGTGGCAGTGGTGTTGGAGTGACAGTGGTGTTGGTGTGGCAGTGGTGTTGGTGTGGCAGTGGTGTTGGTGTGGCAGTAGTGTTGGAGTGACAGTGGTGTTGGAGTGGCAGTGGTGTTGGAGTGACAGTGGTGTTGGAGTGGCAGTGGTGTTGGTGTGGCAGTGGTGTTGGTGTGACAGTGGTGTTGGTGTGGCAGTGGTGTTGGAGTGGCAGTGGTGTTGGAGTGACAGTGGTGTTGGAGTGGCAGTGGTGTTGGAGTGACAGTGGTGTTGGAGTGGCAGTGGTGTTGGTGTGGCAGTGGTGTTGGTGTGACAGTGGTGTTGGTGTGGCAGTGGTGTTGGAGTGGCAGTGGTGTTGGAGTGGCAGTGGTGTTGGTGTGGCAGTGGTGTTGGAGTGACAGTGGTGTTGGAGTGGCAGTGGTGTTGGTGTGGCAGTGGTGTTGGTGTGACAGTGGTGTTGGTGTGGCAGTGGTGTTGGAGTGACAGTGGTGTTGGAGTGGCAGTGGTGTTGGAGTGACAGTGGTGTTGGGGTGTCAGTGGTGTTGGGGTGGCAGTAGTGTTGGAGTGACAGTGGTGTTGGTGTGGCAGTAGTGTTGGGGTGGCAGTGGTGTTGGTGTGACAGTGGTGTTGGTGTGGCAGTAGTGTTGGAGTGACAGTGGTGTTGGTGTGGCAGTGGTGTTGGTGTGGCAGTAGTGTTGGAGTGACAGTGGTGTTGGAGTGACAGTGGTGTTGGAGTGACAGTGGTGTTGGTGTGGCAGTAGTGTTGGAGTGACAGTGGTGTTGGAGTGGCAGTGGTGTTGGAGTGGCAGTGGTGTTGGTGTGGCAGTGGTGTTGGTGTGGCATTGTTGTTTGGGTGGCAGTGGTGTTGGTGTGGCATTGGTGTTTGGGTGGCAGTGGTGTTGGTGTGGCAGTGGTGTTGCAGTTGCAGTGGTGTTGCTGTTGGGGTGGCAGTGGTGTTGCTGTTGGTGTGACAGTGGTGTTGGGGTGGCAGTGTTAATGTTTTGGTGCAATTGTTATAATGGTAATATGGTGATGATAATGATGATGATATTAGAGCCAGTGGTAGTGTGATGCCAACATGCATTATGTGCTATTGTAATGGTGGTAGCAGTAGTGGTGGTGGTGGTAAAGTAGCTGTTGTTATTATTTGTTATTAACTACAGCTGGGAAGATCATAGTGAAGGGGTATGAGAAGGAGTCTGAGATGAGAGAAAGTGGATGGGGAGAGGGAAGAACAGCGAGGTGAATCAACAAAAAGAGTAGAGAGATAGATGTGGAGTGAGTAGCAGAAATGAAGAGAAAGATTCTAAGACAAAAACATGAGGCTTGGAAAATGTATAGAAAGAATATATGGCTGAAGAATTGGAAACTGGAGTAGGGTAGATAAGAAAAGATAGATATACCAAGTAGATAGATAGATGGAAAGATAGATGGATAGATAGATAGATAGAAACATGGAGAGCTATATACATGTAAATACATCTATCCATATATACGTGCATGCATGCAAACGTGTGTGTGTGTGTATGTGTATATGTGCATGTATATATAAAAGTACTATAGTGAACTGTGTAGTTTTTCTGTAGTGCATGCGTATATAATGCATTATGAAAGTACTATTGCGGTGGATTGGCAGTATCAGTAGAGGGTTGGACGCCATGCTTTCCAGCATAGTTACGTCCCTTTACGATCTGAATTCAAGTCCCGCAGAGGTTAACTTTGCCTTCCATCCTTACGGGGTCGATAAAATAAAGTACCAGTAATGCACTGGGTAATTGCTGGCCTTGTGCCTAAAGTAGAAACAATTATGAAAGTACTATTTGTTCTAGCCCATGCCACCCATGCCATCCATATACAGAGTATATGATGATAATCACAATAATAAAAAAGAGCTGAATATGTGATTGGAGGTTTGGACACAGCAGTTGAATATGTATATATATATATATATATATATATTATCATCATCATCGTTTAGCGTACATCTTCTACGCTAGCATGGGTTGGACGGTTTTGTCCTACTTGAAGCAAGATTGGTCGGGGGATTGTGTCTTACTCGTACAGAACTGTTTCTGGCAGGTTTTCTACAGCTGGATGCCTTTCCTAACACCAACCACATTTACAGTGTGGACTGGGAGACTTTTTACTGTGACTCCTACATGACCACTCTGCAGTGTGGACTGGGTGCTTTTTGTCATGTCACCTACACAACCACTTAACAGTGGATGAAAGTGGGTATATATTATTGTGACACCAACACGATGGAAACTTGCGGTTATTGACTCAACTGAAGAGCCCTCTTGCACTATGAGGAAGTAGGGTGCCTTGCCCCAAGAGAGCTGTGTTTAAAGTGAAAGAACTGGAGGGTGGGGAAGAGAAGGGTGTCAAGCATGAAGTCATGGGTGTGTGACAATAAGTTGGGGAGAGTGGATAAGGAAGGATGACAAATATGTTGTCATGTATATGACAAGTGTGATCAGATTTAACAGGGTAAAGTGAGGGAGATTAAAGGGTGCGAGTGTTCAAGGATAGAATGGCGTGTTCAATAATGGTTACAATAACTACTAAAGAGTTATAACAAGTGCAGTGGGATTTAACAGAGTAAGGGATGGAAATGATCAGGGATAAAGTGGAGGGGGGGTACAGTGATGAGAGTAGTTACTGAAGAGTGGTGGTGTGGTAGTAGAGTATGAACAATTAAGACAGGAAATGTCACATCCACACAGAAGTGGCCAGAGTAGATACTATAGCAGAAAATAAAGAGCATCTTGTAGTGATAGGCTGGTCTTCTCCAGTACAGCATGTCACCCAACATCACAGTTATTTGTCACACATTTAATATAGATTAGATACACAAATATAATTTAGTTACATAAAAAGATATAGACAAATAGATAGACAGATGAAGAGACTGATTCACTCCAGATGGAGTGTGTTGCTCGGAAATCAGAGAGTCGCTCCAAGTAGAGCCAATACTTCTCCAAATTAAGAGATCACAACTCCGATATTATGGACATGTGGTTAGAATGTCTCAGGCAAAACCAACAAGCAAGAGACCCAAAGGTAGACCCCAATCAAGATGGTTGGATAACATCCAAGAACTTGGGTGATCTTGCTTGGGGATACAGCCAGGTCAATAGGAGATGGCTGCTTCAGACAAGACCTTTGGAAGGCGTGTTTCAGAATTCTACCCCCACAACCCTCCCAGGAAGAAGAGGAAGAAAGAGGAGGAAGAGGAGTGGGGTAGGAGGAGGAGGAAGAGGAGGGGGTAGGAGGAGGGGGTAGGAGGAGGAAGAGGAGGGTAGGAGGAGGAGGTGGAGGGGGAGGAGGAGAAACAGACAGTCACATGGATTGATAGATGAAAATAAAAACAGACACGTGCACAGGTAGTTTACATAAATAGAAAGATGACATAACAAAGTAGGGCCCTGGAATCGGCTTCCAGAAGAAGTAGTCAACGCGTCAACCACGCAACAATTCAAGGCGAAATTGGACCGGCGTTGGACCACTGTGTTTCGAACTGTGTAAATTTTGCACCCCTCCCCTCCTTACATGGCATCTGAAGCATCTATGTTTTAATTTCTGCCAAATATATTGAATTGAATTGAATTGAATTGAATAGACAGAGTAACAGCCATATAAATAGATATCTGATAGATAGACAGACAGATAGATAGATGGCCCAAGTGAGTGTGTATGTATGTGTATGTATATGTCTAGAGAGAGTAACAGACATACAGATAAAGAGATATATTTCTTTATTAGCCACAAGGGCACACAAGAAAAGGGGACAATACAAAGACATGCCGGGGATTTTACATACAATCGTGTAAAAAATATAAAAACAAACAATTACACAAATCGAAATCCCCAATAGGGGGGAGGCGCCACAAATGGGTTGTTTAATGCCCCGTCGATAAAACAACCCTCAACTCCAGGAGCGTGTTGTGCATGCTCCCTTCTTCAACCTTGCAGGCTTATATACAGAGAAGGCCCAATCACTCAGGCCATTTTCGCTTCATCCACCCACCTTTCAGTAAATTTACTGGGGTGCAGTGCCTCTCTCTCCATTCTAATTCTCCTTCTAAAGTGATACTTAAAGAAGGGAATCAATTGTTGTCCGGAGAGAAAGGTATCTGTCCTCAGTCCTCTCAATCTCGTCAACCATATAACTTCTTTCAACATAGCCACCGTACAGAGGAAAACCGCCTCTCTTTCGTTTTTGAAAGAGGCTGGCGGTTTGATCCTTACTATGGACTCGGCAGTCAACTGGATTTGTCCCATACGCGACAGCAGTTGTTCTGCATAGTTCCACAGGTCGCTTACGCCCGGGCAGTGTAAAATTGCGTGCAGGACTGTTTCAATGTCCTGCGCGCATCTTGGACACGTCCTCTTGGAAGGATCCCTGCTGGGGCACCGTGCCTGTAGATCTTGTCACGAACCGGTAGAGCTCCTTGGTAGCACTGCCAGGCCAGGGACCTCTGGAAGTTAGATAGACAGATAGACAGATAGATAGATAGATAGACAGATAGATAGATGGCCCGAGTGAGTGTGTATGTATGTGTGTATACATGTTTAGACAGAGTAACAGACATACAGATAGATAGATAGCCTGAGTGAGAGTGTACATATGTGTGTGAATATGTCTGTGTTGGAAGCTATGTATTATCTGTAGAGAGAAGCTTTTGTGTGTGTGTGTATTTGTTTGGGTATATCTGTGTGTCCATTGGTGTGTATGTGATGTTTCTATAGTTTTTACATATGTGAGTGTGTAATTTAGTGTGTGTGTGTGTGTGTCGGAAGATTGCACGTATGCTTGTATCCATGTGTTATAGTTGTGTTTGGTCAGTAGCTAAAATATATTATGTACATGTGTGTGAGGGTGGATGTGTGTATGTTTATGTATGGGTATGTATAGGTGTGTGAGGGTGGATGTGTGTATGTTTATGTATGGGTATGTATAGGTGTGTGAGGGTGGATGTGTGTATGTTTATGTATGGGTATGTATAGGTGTGTGAGGGTGGATGTGTGTATGTTTATGTATGGGCATGTATAGGTGTGTGAGGGTGGATGTGTGTATGTTTATGTATGGGTATGTATAGGTGTGTGAGGGTGGATGTGTGTTTGTTTATGTATGGGTATGTATAGGTGTGTGAGGGCGGATGTGTGTATGTTTATGTATGGGTATGTATAGGTGTGTGAGGGCGGATGTGTGTATGTTTATGTATGGGTATGTATAGGTGTGTGAGGGTGGATGTGTGTATGTTTATGTATGGGTATGTATAGGTGTGTGAGGGTGGATGTGTGTTTGTTTATGTATGGGTATGTATAGGTGTGTGAGGGCGGATGTGTGTATGTTTATGTATGGGTATGTATAGGTGTGTGAGGGCGGATGTGTGTATGTTTATGTATGGGTATGTATAGGTGTGTGAGGGTGGATGTGTGTATGTTTATGTATGGGTATGTCCATGTGTGTGAGGGTGGATGTGTGTATGTTTATGTATGGGTATGTCCATGTGTGTGAGGGTGGATGTGTGTATGTTTATGTATGGGTATGTATAGGTGTGTGAGGGTGGATGTGTGTATGTTTATGTATGGGTATGTCCATGTGTGTGAGGGTGGATGTGTGTATGTTTATGTATGGGTATGTCCATGTGTGTGAGGGTGGATGTGTGTATGTTTATGTATGGGTATGTATAGGTGTATGTTTATGTATGGGTATGTCCATGTGTGTGAGGGTGGATGTGTGTATGTTTATGTATGGGTATGTCCATGTGTGTGTGCGTTGGAGTATACAGGTAAAATCCAGGAGAGAACAGTGGCCGAGTATGGGTACAGCGAAGCCAAGGAAGGTTTGGTGAGGGCGGAAGTGGAGGGAATGGGGTCAGTTGGTGGTGCAAGCAGACCAGAAGTGAGTTGGGAGGGGGCTGTGGCGGTAGGGTGTGTGTGTGTGTAAGTGTGTGTTTAGTAGTAGGTGTGGTAGTGGTAGGGAGGTGATGGTGCATGGCTTAGTGGTTAGATCATTGGGCTTGCAATCGAAAGGTTGTGAGTTTGATTCTCGGACCGGGTGATGTGTTGTGTCCTTGAGCAAGACACTTTATTTCATGTTGCTCCAGTTTACTCAGCTGTAGAAATGAGTTGTGACGTCACTGGTGCCAAGCTGTATCGGCCATTGCCTTTCCCTTGGACATCATCAGAGGCGTGAAGAGAGGGGAGTCTGGTACGCATGGACGACTGCTGGTCTTCCACAAAACAAACCTTGCCCAGGCTTGTGCCTCAGAGGGGGCTTTCTAGGTGCAAATCACATGGTCATTCATGATGGAAGGGGGTCTTCAGTGGTAGGGATCAAGGTTTGTATGGTGGTGGGGAGTGAAGGATGATGGATGAAGGTGGGATGCGGAGGGGTTAGTGTTGCTAGTGGGGTGGGGGGGGTTGTCAGTGAATATGTTAGTGAGGTAGAGGGGGTGAAGGGAGGGTCAAAAGGAGGGACAGTGAACTGTTAGTGTGTGCGTGTGAGTATGTGCGTGTGTGACTTATTCTCATGTTTCTATGTATGTGAGTGTGTATGTTTGTGTGTGTGTGTGTTGTGTGGAGGGTGGAGTGGAAAGGTAGAGGGGGGTTAGTAGTGTTGTTGGTTGGTAGGGGTGGGTGGTATGTTAGTAGATTAGTGGGAGCTGGGGGGGGGGGGGGGGGGGGGGTAAGGGAGTGATGGGTGTATGTGTGTGGGTGGGTGTTGAAGGGATGGAGTGTGTGGAGTGTGTAGGGGTATGTGTGTATAGGGAGCTAAAGGAAGAAGTGTGGCGAGTTTAATTTGTTACCAGTCCAGGGTCAGAAGGAAAATCGTGTGCTGCTCCTCAAGTCTAAGGTGTGATGCCGGATCTCCGGAGCACACAATAAGGCCAGAGACAGAAAGGTTGTGGGTGAGGTGTCTGTTGGAGCGGAAGTGTCGGTCAACTGGTGACCAGCTGCGGAGCCAGATGTCCTGGAAGTTGGCAAACCGGTTTGCCAATTGCCTTCCTGTCTGTCCGATGTAGGCAGCTCCACACAATGTGCAATGGAGTCCATAGACAAGGCTGGAGGAGGTGCAGCGGAAGGAGTGCCAGATACGGAGGGATTGGCCATTGGGCCCATGGAAGTAGTGGTGTTGGTGATGTGAGGGCACGTGTGGCAATGGGATCAAGAGCAGGGGAGGAAGGGAGCTACAGACAAGGAGATTCCAAAGGTTGCATGCATGCTTGAAGAAGGGGGTGCGAGGGGGAAGATGGTAGAGGTGGAGGGGTCTGAAGGCGGTGGTGTGATGGATGGCACAGGAGCAGGTGAGAGCCGGGTGGACAAGGGAGGGAGTAACCTCTCCGAGTGAAGTAGCCAGCCAAATAAAAGGCCTGAACCAAGAAGTCCTCAGTTCAGCTGCATAGGTGACAGAGTCATAGAAATTGGGAGTAGGCAATGGAGTGTTTGTGTTTGGTGTGGGTGAAAGTGAGGTATGAGTGGGAGTGAGTGGGTGTCAAGAAGGTAGAGGTAATGAGAGAGCAATGTGAGGGGTCGGAGATGGAGATGTCCAGGAAGTTAAGGGAGGTGATGGAGATGTAGATGTAATGGCCATATAGCTCAGGGATAGGGCCAGTATATTGAGCAAAGATTTGGTCCTCAACATGACCGACGAATAGGTTGGTGTAGTTAGGGCCCATTCTTGTGCCCTTGGTCATCTCAGTAACCTGTTGGTAGAACTCACCCAAGAAGAAAAAGCAGTTGAGGGTGAAGGGTAGAGGGGAGAGGCGAATATCAAGGAAGTGTTGAAGGGCATGTAGGCTATGCAGGGAGAGTCGATGGGGCAGCCAGGGGCAACGGGCTTGTGGATTTTGGGGAGGAAATAGGTGGTGGGATGCGTGATATGCAGACGATGAGGTTGGTGATGGTGTGAGGATAATAGAGGATACTTGTGGCTGGTTTTGAGGGGAGGGATCGGAGGAGAAGAGACTGTAGAAGAGGAGGGTTACAAAGCTGTCAATGCACCACACCACCATGGCACTACCCTTGTCTACCGGTTTGATGACGAGATCATCACAGTTTCGGAGGAAGCAGAGAGTAGCAAGTTTGGCCTGAATGAGAAAGTTGAAATTGTTCATGTTGCTTTGGCAGGCATCAACGAAGGCAAATACATATATATATGTGAAGGCACATGGCTTAGTGGTTAGAGCATTGGGCTTGCAATCGAAAGGTTGTGAGTTCAATTCTCAGACCGGGTGTCAGACCGGGTGATGTGTTGTTTCCTTGAGCAAGACACTTTAATGGAGGCACATGGCTTAGTGGTTAGAGCATTGGGCTTGCAACCGAAAGGTTGTGAGTTCAATTCTCAGACCGGGTGATGTGTTGTTTCCTTGAGCAAGACACTTTATTTCACATTGCTCCAGTTTACTCAGCTGTAGAAATGAGATGATAGGGACTGAGGTCCCTATCATACCACTGCAAAGTGGTCGTGGAGGTGCCACGGCAAAAAAGTACCCCGCACTCACTGTAAATGAGGTTGGTGTTAGGAAGGGCATCCAGCTATAGAAATCAAGCCAGAATCAGTTCCCGTCCCACCCTTGCAAGCAGGGAAAAGCGAACGTAAAATGATGATGATATATATATATATATACTTATAATATAAAACGAATAATCAGTGATGCATCTGAACTCAATTTATTGTGTGTTACAATTATTTCGACAGCGGACAGCTCGAGACACGATCATTGTGTGCATCTGTCTGATTCTGGATCCGCAGGTTCGACACAGACACGTCTAATGATTTCGGAGCAAATTCTTTCACTGGGGTGTTAGCGTCAAAAACTTCTTCCTTTTCGTGCGTCCTGGTATTGACCGCTGGTTGTCTACGTCATTAAAATTCTGACCAATAGGTATCGCACGGCTGACTATCAGCTGTTCCTTGTCTGCCACACTTCAATGAATTACTGCTGGGTTTGGTAGTTCACACGCACACACACACACACACACACACACACATAGATAACGATAGTCGTGCGCATAGACTCCCGCTATACACACACATTTAAGGAGAACATATAAACCTATAAACATACTCATACACAGATGCATGCATACATGCCTATTAGCTACCATCAGACACACACATATATATATATATATATATATATATACTTATATATATATATATATATATAATGTGTTTCCCATTGCAAATGACCATAATAATAGTTTAATTTCTAATGGTAGTTTTCCATCTCCAGGAGTACATTATCCTTTTTTCTCAACCATTATTTATGGAGCACAAGGGCGGTGGATTGGCAGTATCAGTAGAGAGCCGGACGCCATGCTTTCCAGCATAGTTACGTCCCTTTACGGTCTGTGTTCAAATCCTGCCGAGGTTAACTTTGCCTTTCATCCTTACGGGGTCGATAAAATAAAGTACCAGTAATGTACTGGGTAATTGCTGGCCTTGTGCCAAAAGTAGAAACAATTATTTATGGAGCACAACTATTATTAGGGTCATCTGCATTGGGACATAGATATTTCAAATTTTCCCAACTCTTCTTCAGTCAACCACTTTGGTATATATTTATATATATTTATGTGTATATCTATGTTTACATTTGTGCCTGTGTCTGTGTGTTTATGTCCGTAACTTAGCAATTTGACAAAAAAACACATTGATAAAATAATTACAAAACTTGATTTAGTCAATATGATCAGTAGGTGTCACGACAAAAAAACACACAGTCCACGCTGTAATGTGGCCGTGTAGGCAACACGGTAAAAACCTCCCAGCCCCACACTGTAAATGTGGTTGGTGTTAGGAAGGGCATCCAACTGTAGAAAACCCGCCAGACAGTCCTATGCAAGCAAGACAACTACTCTTGCCTCAAGTGAGAAAACGCCCGTCCAAACCCATGCAAGCGTGGAATACGGACGTTAAACGATGATGATGATGATGATGATGATGATCAACTTGATTTAGTCAATATGATCAACTAAATCAAGACAATACACCAACTTGATTGAAACCAGTAAAAGAGTAAAGATGGCAGTATCGGTAGAGAGTCGGACACCATGCTTTGAAGCATAGAGTTACGTCCCTTTATGATCTGAGTTCAAATCCCGCCGGGGTTAACTTTGCCTTTCATCTTTACGGGGGTCGATAAAATAAAGTACCAGTAATCATTTCATCATTTTCATCATCATTTTACGTCTGCTTTTCCCTGCTAGCAAGAGTGGGACGGGAACTGATTCTGGTATGATTTCTACAGCTGGATGCCCTTCCTAACACCAACCTCATTTACAGTGAGTGCTGGGTGCTTTTTTGCCGTGGCACCTCCACGACCACTTTGCAGTGGAATGATAGGGACCCAGTGCCTATCATCTCATTTCTACAGCTGAGTAAACTGGAGCAATGTGAAATAAAGTGTCTTGCTCAAGGAAACAACACATCACCCGGTCTGAGAATTGAACTCACAACCTTTCGATTGCAAGGCCAGTGCTCTAACCACTAAGCCATGTGCCTCCATGTAATGGGTACTGTGTAATTGCTGGCCTTGTGCCTAATATAGAAACAATTATATATATATATTATTATAATGACTAGAAATTGATTAACATATAAATAAACATGAATAATCACAGGGGATAATTTTTACAAGTGTGTAACCACACATAGCTAGGTAGGTAACTAAATAAAGTTGACCAGAACTTCAAAAATAGATACCTTATAATATGATTAATCTTCCCTGTATATATTCCATTAAAGAAATATATTTCACCAATTAATCGGATGGTAAACCACGGAAGTGGAGACTTGGATTTTCAACAAGGAAGAATGGACTCAATGGACTCGACTGCTGTTTCTAGTTGTCAATAACCCTATTCACGCCACTGGGACGAAGCTAGTATGATGTGTGTATTTCTAGTAGATATAGCACGTGTTGCTGGCCAGTCGCTGAACTTGAAGTGTAAACACGGATCACTGGAACTTCTTCCTTGTTGAAAATCCAAGTCTCCACTTCCGTGGTTTACCATCCGATTAATTGGTGAAATATATTTCTTTAATGGAATATATACAGGGAAGATTAATCATATTATAAGGTATCTATTTTTGAAGTTCTAGTTAACTTTATTTAGTTACCTACCTAGCTATGTGTGGTTACACACTTGTAAAAATTATCTCCTGTGATTATTCATGTTTATTTATATGTTAATCAATTTCTAGTTATTATAAAATGCTCGGACCTACTCGTTAGAATCTTAGAGCTTATTTTGCGGGTGATATGGCGCATGTCTTTCTGGCATGACACCCATAATTTTGATTTAGATTAAATTCATTTGAGTTATCTTAATTTTGGATATAGATATATATATATATATATATATATATATATATATATATATATATATATATATATATATATATATATATATATATATCATCACGTGACAATCATTTTCTGATAGATTTGTTTGGGAAGTGGTCAGTAGTTTAACCACCTATGTGTCTATCTTTGACAAGAACACCATCTACCTAACTAACTGTCTATATATATATATATATATATATATATATATATATATAATATATAAGAACAAAAGATGGTTAAAAGAGTTCCATGTATTTTATTATGCGCATTTCAATGTTACTTATTGTTATTTATCCGATATCTGCATTGCTTTATTGTACTACAATAAAACTCACCTCCTACATTATATATATATATAGATAGATAGATAGATAAATATACACGGGTGTGTATGATTGTGTATAGAAGATTATATTAATAAGAGGAATTCCAACTTTGTCTGATTTACTCGTTTTATTTACAATCCTTTAAAATTTATAATGGTATTATAATGAAATAGTATGATAGAATATTAAATGTTAAGTGTTAATTGAATTAACACTTAACATTTAATATTCTATCATACTACTTCCTTATAATACCATTATAAATTTTAAAGGATTGTAAATAAAACGAGTAAATCAGACAAAGTTGGAATTCCTCTTATTAATATATATCATCATCATCATCATCATCATCATCACCGTTTTATATATACATATATATATATATATATATATATATATATATATATATATATATATATATATATATATATATATATATATATATACGAGTTTGGAACTAGCTGTTGAAACAGCAAGAGCTCAGCCGTCGGGGTCCTGACTTTTCATATAACCATATCTACTACCCAAGTATCGAGGAATCTGGTGAGTAATAATTGTTTCTACTTTAGGCACAAGGCCAGCAATTACCCCAGTGCATTACTGGTACTTTATTTTATCAACACCGTAAGGATGAAAGGTAAAGTTAACCTTGGTGGGTTTTGAACTTGGAACGTAAAGGCCATAATTATGCTGCAAAGCATGGCGTCTGACGCTCTACCGATACTGCCAAACCACAAATCCCAATAGCAGACTGAAGATAGATAGATAAATATATAGATAAATGTAATCTGAGTTTTTCGAATATTAATAATAACATTCGATTCTATGTGTTCACATGCCAACACAAGAGCAAGAATGAAGGGTTCATTCTACTGACATGGCTATAAAATTGAGGCTTGTTTGCATAATTGCAAACGAATCATAATTGCAAACGAATAGTTGGTGTTAGGAAGGGCATCCAGCCGTAGAAAACCTGCCAGATAGTCCTATATGAGCGAGACACTGTCACCCGACCAACCTTGCCTCAAGTGGGACAACTCCTGTCTAACCCATGCTAGCGTGGAAAGTGGACGTTAAACGAGGATGATGATGATGATGATCAATCGAATGTTATTATTAATATTCGAAAAACTCAGATTACATTTATTGTATTCAGCCATGTAGAGCGAAAATTTTCTTTTTTAATATATAGATAGATAGATAGATAGAAAAAAGTCATTGTAATTAAGTTAGTATGTATTAGATAATGATTACTGTAAATATGGAAAAAAATGATTGTCATTAGTATAAATGATTGTCATTAGTATAAATGATTGTCATTAGGATAAATGATTGTAAAATGAAATATAGCAATGACCTGAGTGACAGGTAGGAGGTAGGGATAATCAAAAATCAAGCTTCCTTACATAGGGATTCATTTTACTATAAACCCTGCCAGTCTTTGGTGGGTAATAGAGTGGTGTAGGTATGTATATATACATACATATACACAAATGTATACATACACATATATATACACATTCATATATACATATGCATATATATAAACACACACACACAAGTATCGAGTACTCTGTTGAGTAATGGTCTAACTGGTTTTAAACTATATCTAGCCTGATTTTATGTGTGTGTGTATGTATATATATACACACACACACATATATATATATATATATATACATACAGAGTGACACAGAGTGATACAGAGTGACACAGAGGAGACAGAGGTTAGCTGGACATGCTCACCGACATCCAGAGTTGACATTGCACTCTGTGGTCCTGTGGGAGCCCCTACATGGACACACTAGAAGAGGAAGACGAAGGTTAACGTATGTTGATGCCCTAAGGACAGACACTGGTCTGTTGGAGACGCAGGACATGGCAGCGATAATTAGGGACAGAGACCGCTGGAGAGAACTCGTCCATGGATCTCGGGAATTTTACCCGCCTTAGAATAGAATAGAATATATACATACATATGAGGTTGATAGCTGCAATTCAATTTTGAGTAGTGCCATCGCTTGATACTTAAACATGAGCATCATGGACGTGGCTTTTTTGTCCTGTGAGAGACTTGCCTAGGGCCAGCAATATCATGCATCGCAAAAAATGTCACATATCAAGCAAAGCCTGTGCTTGAAGCTTTTTTAAGTGAGGAAAGGCTTTGCATGGGGCCAATCCCCCTCTCTGAACATCGCATGCATTTACCTCAAAAGAAGAACTGGTCTACATCATTGGATGCAAATGAAGTCGCAAGTTTTATATCAGAGTGACCTCCCCCTAAAGAGATGTCTTAATGAAGACTAGGAGTCTTTTACTCCACAAAATGAATAAAAAATAAATAACTTTTTGACTCTCCTGAGTTCGCCCACCCTTTGACAGGTTTTGTTTTTCATCCCACAGGGTGTCCAAATTCCCCCTCCTTACCAAGCAGGGTTCGTGGAGTTGCTGGTTTAGTCGCCAATGACACGACCATACACAGGTTGTACTGGATTACATGTTACCAAGAACGCTGCAGAGCGACCTTGCATAATACATATACATATATATATAAATATATATCTATATCCAAAATTAAGATAATCAAAATTATGGGTGTCATGCCAGAAAGGTATGCGCCATATCATGCGCCGTTCTTGTAAAAATTATCTCCTGTGATTATTCATGTTTATTTATATGTTAATCAATTTCTAGTTATTATATATAAATATATATATATATATATATACTAGACCTATTTTGCCTCATTTCTCCCCGCTTTGGGGCACTTTTTTTCATGGTACTCCCCATTGGGGTTTTTAGAGGTTGGCAGGTCTGACATACATATACACACACATACATATACATACACACATGCATATATATATCAAAATTAGAATTTTATTTCTCACCCTAGCACAGCTGATACAGAAATGTAAGTATGCACACGTACACACACACACATATATATATGTATACACACACAAACACTCACGCACACACACACATATACATATACATATATATATACATACACACACACATACATTTATACATATATATATACATACATACATACACACATATATACATATACATATGTACTTATTATAAATGTCCGATCCGATATAAACCATGTTCGATTTGTTTGTAAACAAACGAGCCCGATTTGAAGCTATGCCGGTCAGCTGTTTGTTCAACACTGGCTTTGAGGAACAATCAACATGTTTCTGGGTCATTACCCTTCATCAGGACTGTATACCTCTGCCAGTCTGTTGAATAGTTGAAAATATATAGTATTTTCTTAAGCACACATCGGCTGAGTAGCCACATTTACATACCTAGCGAGTTACGGCTGGCCTTGCAGAATATTAAAAATGAAATTAGAATTTTATTTCTCGTCCAAGCACAGCTGATACATAAATGTATGTATGCACACACATACATATGTACTTGTGGGTTATATAGCACATTAATAATAATATATGTTTATGTGTGTGTGTGTGTGTGTGTGTGTGTGTGTGTGTGTGTGTGTGTGTGTGTGTGTGTATATATATAGATGTGTTTATGTGTGTGTAGAGAGAGAGGGGAGTAGATGGAAAGATAGATAAATAGATAGTCGAAGAGAGAGACAGAGAGTGAGTTGCAGACACTTCCATATATGCATGCATACTTACATGCATGCATACTTACATGCATGCATACATACATAGAATTAGAGATATATGTGGATGGATAACTAGATAAAAAGATAGCTCTTTGGATAGATACAGGGTTAGTTAAATGCATGTATATATATATATATATATATATATATATATATATATATATATATATATATATATATATCGTAGGTAGATACGCACACACACACGCAGGCGCAACATTGTTGTGCTGATATGGCGTCCGCTACGTAACCACGTGGTTTCGGGTTCAGACTTACTGCGTGGTACTTTGAGTGTCTCCTAGTATAACCCCGTGTTGACCAATTGCATGTACAATTGCGTTGGCGGAGCTGAAGCCCGTCATATATATATATATATATTGATATATGTTTGTGAGTTAAAGTGTTTACGTTCGTGTATCTGTATATGTCCTGCCATATAGAGGTTCTACAAAAGATGATCGAAGAAATAAGCAACAGCCTTGAAAAAATAAATACTGGGGTCGCAGAGTAATGATTGAAACCAGCAAAAGTATGTGTGTGTGTGTGTATATATATATCTATATAATATATATAGAGAGAGAGAAAGTGAGGGAGGGAGAGAGAGAGGGCGGGGGGAGTTTAGGTGCCTTGTACATAAAAACCTAAATCGTACATTACATACGAGTAATATCAACATATGTGTTGCCAGCGCAACCGCTACCTACACTGCTACATTAATCTACTACTTCTACCGCTACCAGCACTATCTTCATCACAATCCTACTCGTCATTTTAAGAGCAACCACTTCCAGGAACAGTACCACCACCCCCTCCCTGCAAACCTCCTCCGTTTGGAGGCATTCTACACCACCACCGCAACACTATTACCGCTACTAAGAGCACCCCAACAACACACTACATCCTCACATTCCCTCCATCACACACACTATCTTCGCCACCATCAGATACAGACTATCTTCGCCACCACAACCACTATCACCATACTCCAATAATGCCACCATCGCCGCCATACACCACACCGCTACTATAACAGCTATTAGAGACAGCTCCACCACACTACATCACCCCTACAATAGTTACCACACATCTTCAACGCCACCCTAGTCACCACGCACCCCCAACACCCCATTAACCAATACACATCCCCGGCACCTCCCTACCGTCACCGCAACCACCAATCACCATCACTACCACCAACCACCACACACCACTACCACCACCAGCAGCAGCCTGCACGTGAAGTGTCCCCCCCTCTCCAGTCCATCCAGCGTGGTAGAGGTGGCAGTTGTATATATCAGAACAGTGTTTT